>JACSVZ010000016.1:12275167-12695167 GCA_014706295.1 Lycocorax pyrrhopterus obiensis | reverse complement strand
GGCAGCCCTTCCCCACCCAGGACGGGATGTTTTGGAAAGCTCGTTCTACTTCACACTGGGCAGAGAAGGTTCAGCTTTTCTTTGCTGGTGGAGGATAATGTTACAGCATCTGCTTCTGCCTCACTCAGGGTCTGTTGCTTTCCTCTCTTTCCGTTGCTACAGGGGCATCTAAATCGTGGCTTATGCTGTTCCTGTCATCTTAAAAAACCCCTGTGGATTACTCAAAGAAAAATCACTTCATGGATGTTTATAACGCATATGCTGCGTATTTTGCGCTGAGGAAAGTTGGTCACTCACCTGTGGTTCTGTCTGGCTATTGCTATCCTGAGTTTCACTCCATCAGTGACTGTGCCTGCTTTACAGGAGATCACTCAATTAACACAATCCATAGTGATCCCTTCTCCCATGTGCACTTGTTTGGGGATGCAAAACAAACAGAAGGGAACTCGGGCAGTTTCTGCTGTCTGGATAAGCTGGGGACAAACAATCTGGAGGATTTATGGGTAAAGAGGTGGCTTTGCTTGTGCTGTGCAATGGAATGAGCCGTTGTGTTGGTTAGAGGTGGCAACGTCCCCAGGATCCGGGACAGTAGTTCATTGTCCATTCAGGAGAGCTGCCCTCAGCAGTGCCATCCTGAAACTGGGAATGCATGTCCACAAACCCCCAGATATCCAGCTCTGGGGAACATTCTTACTGTGGCTCAGCATTAACTAGCAGTCTTCCTCATGTGTGGCCTCTCACTTTTATTGGTAATTATTTAATCAAACTCTTATTTTTGAGTCTCCTTTGTCAGTGTGGCCAGTCTCATAGGGACATCTGTGGCACTAAACCATGTTAAGGCTCACATACATAAAATACATGTTTCAATGCTGCTCCAATACTGTTTTAACAATCAAAAGTACCTTGGAATGAAACGGAGAGCAGTTGATATTATCAGTTTCTAAAAAATTATCTAGTGATGATCCCAATCCATTTTTCACCATTTTCATTAAGCGCTAGAAATTAAATCAGTTTCAATTTCTATTCTAAAAGTTTATTCGAATATCTCTTAATTTTGAGAAAAGTAAAGCAGTGCATATGTGAAAATTATTCAAGCAGCAGTAATATATTTCAAAAGTTTTAAAAACCACTGTTAAGGGGACAAAGAGCTACTATTGTGGTCACTTGTAGGTCTTGATCTTCTGTTCACTAGAGTCAAGAGGAATGTTTCCACTGATTATAATAGTGGTACTCTGGATAAATATGGCTGGTTATGGGAGAAGAGTTGAATTCCAGAGAGGGAAGTTTCAACTGACGTTTCAGAAATTTCCCTTTTAATCAGCGCAACATTTTTTTTTCAAGCCATCTTTTCACAGCTTATGCATGATGAGAACCACTTCTGTAAATGAGGTTAGGAAACAGAGCAGCTTTGAGTGGATTCAAGGCTCACATATGAAAAACAACCTCCTTTTACAATATGAACTATTTTAGACTTGAAACACTGATGTGTTTCTACATTTAAGTGTAGGTTATGATTTATCTCCCTACCCGTCTTCAGTTTGTCACACATACAGTGATCCTAAGAGATGCAAAAATATTTTTATATAAAGGGTGTCTAAAGATTTTACTTTCTTCATCCTTACTGCTATATGCTTCAGTGCAATATAATGGTGTCTAAATATTTGGCTTTCGTCATCTTTACTGCTATGTGGTTCACAGCAATAAATTGTTGCCTAAACACATACTTATGTACATAATTGAATCAGGTCCACTCTGTGGCTTGGCTTTTGAAGTAGTGCCAGTGTTTTCCATGGGACTGTGTGGAAGGCCAGGCATTACGTGATATGAACAACACCCAGGGAAAGTATTAATGTACATAACTGTTTCAAAGGGGTAAATTCACATTTTCAAATAAACCTGAACACACTTCATTTGATCTAGAAGGTTATTGAAATTATATTTTACAATTTTGTCTTTAGCTTTTTAAAAATCTGAAATGCTTCAGATCAGTGTTAATCCATTAGTACCGTGTAGTTCTTGGAACCTCAAATGAGAGATGGGCAGAATTTTCCTGCTCTACAAAGCTGCCGGTACTGAGCCTGCAAACATTTAGACACCTGCATTTCTTGTAGATCTTTATTGGAAGTGCTCATTCCTCTAAAGCATGTAAATAACATCAGGGTCGTATCTACAAGCTTGGGGCCTTAGTTGTTTATATTGCTCTATTTAGAAGAAGGACATTAAGTATACTTGAGATATAATTTTACCAGAGTGTATTGCATAGTCGTATTAACTGCTGGGTGAGATTTAGGTTGTGACCTCCCAGCAGGCCTAGGCATGTTACCTGTAATCTTTCACATGCACACAGTCTGTCATAGACAGAACTCCCCTTTTCAGATCAGTCGTATTTTAGGACTCGCAATTGATGTATCAGTCACAGCATAAAATGCTATCCTTCCTGTAGACCAACTGTTTACCAGAGTATAACACAAACTCTCCTCCTGTGTCTCATTTCATCACACTGTTCCACGTAGCGATGTTTCAATGTGAAATGAAGTTTTTTCATGCTGTGCTTCTGAGTAGAAAAAAGACAGAAGTACATGTATGATAAATGGCAAAGGTTCCAAGAGAAACCTTGCAAAACAATACAATTTGGAAGCATTACATTTGCTTAAATAATTTAGTACATAAATGGATCTGTTAAAGTTTTATAACCAAATACTGTTTATGTGGCTTTGGGTAGAAAATCGCTTATATTTCTACTGAATCACTTAATCTTGTATCTTATTTAGAAATTAGGAAATATAACTAACCTGAGAGATATCATTGTAAAGTACGTTTGAAATCAGTAACATTAGAGAAGTATACTTTTCTTTTAATTAACTTCATACACTTAAATTTCCCATTAAAAAATAAATATTTTAAATTTCTCTGGCATTGAGTTAATGCTGGTTTTACAGCAGAAGAAACTGCACAGTGTAAGCAGATAAGCTATTTGATCCAATACACTAAGAGTGATATTTAGATCTGGTATTTGGATACTAAAATACGAACTGAGTTCTGTGAGGTCTTTGTGTTTGGACTTTGTTCATAAGGTAGTTAAAAAAATTATCAACAATTACTCTTGCTCTTATTAGGACTGGTGCATTCTGAAAATCAGGACTAATACTATTTGAACTCAGAAGAGAGATCATTTGCTGGGATACCCAAAATTAGGCACCATTTAAAAATATGAGTATGTCTGTTGTTAGTTCCCCCTGGAATGCTGAAATAATGGAGAGTTCCACATTTGATAGCAAACCAAATCCAAGCCTCTGTCAAGAGTCTTTAATGAAAAATTATGTCCAGGGCCAAATATGAGCTGGGAAGCTTAACTCCACTTTCAAACATGCGTAAGTGCATTTTGTGTCTTTGGAAATGTCCCCATGTCTAGACTGTATAAGCATTAAGTGCAGGTATATAAATCCTTAAAACAAGCACATACCCCAGCATTTCCAAGGTGAAGAACAGACTGAGAGAAAAAAACCCTGTTGATAGTGAGGCTCTGAAGACATTTTTATTTATTTTTTTTTTCTTATCAGGCTTGCTTTTTCGGTGAGGCATTTTTTAGCCTGTTGAGACTTTCATAATAATAAATGCTGATTCCACCATTCCTGTTTCAGTATGAGAATTGTGGTCCCCTACATCTCTAACAGAACCCTCTTCCTAGAAATGTATCCTACCCCACTATCCTTCCACTCAGAATTTGGGATTCATGACAATAGTTACCTTGCAGGTATTGTCAACAGCTGACCAACAAGCAAAACAATTTTTTTCAGCCATAAAGCTGTGTAGCTGCAAGTCCTTGTGTGGAATATCTCCTTTTTTTTAGTCTCTGAGTGTGCTATTTTATGGTGGGAAATCTTTTGATAGGAATGTATTTTAAGGCTCTCATGTAACAACTGAGGGATTCTAAATTCTTAACTGGGAATTTTTTATAGCTCTCAATTAAGCTTTTAAAATAAAAAGCACAGGATATTGCACTAAATGCTGGAAGAACTCAATGGTGTCATGAATTTTCTTTATTAAAAATCTTTTAATGTTTTCCTTTTTTTTTTAAAACAGTCATTCATCGTAGCTAAGTAACAGCAGTGAAATACAATCTTTTGGTGACATCAAAGCTGTGAAATAGTGTGAAATACAAAAAATCCTTAGTAAATAATATCTACTTTTATTGGAGACGGTTTATAGCTTTTCCATGGTAATAGTCAGTTCAGCTTAGTATTATGGAATGGTCCTACAAATACATAACCGTTTTCAAACATTATTTAAACAATACATACTTCTAAGGAGAAAAAAATTTAAGAGCTGAAATTTCAGTAAGGAAAAGAAAGGTTTTTTCACATCGGGGACCTCATTTCTCATATAATTTTGGTTTAAATTCATGGAAAGGAATCCAATAGAAAATATTCTGAAGTCTGCAGAAGCTGTATGTACAACCCCTCATTTTGGTGATACAAAATCAAAGGAAATTGTCTAATGTCTAATTTCTTGTGATGAAGCATTTATACAGAACTGTGAGTACAGCCCTAAAAATTGCACTGAGATGGCATTTACATCTAAAGCTTCTATTGCAAAGGTTGATTTATTAAATAACTATTTTTTTCTGACACCAGGTGATAAACACTGATGTATTAGCAATGTAATTTAATATTTATGGTATTTACCAAACATCAGAATCCTTGACATTTTATAAACTAGGCCTTAATATTAAGTAAATGACTTGTGGACCCCATGTGAGAACATTTGGAGTAGTTCATGATCTGTCACATATAGAAGAAAAAAAGACAATGCAAAGCATGTCTGTTTTGCTCACTAGAAAACCTGAAAATCATGAATAGCCATTTATACTCAGAATTCAGTATTTCAGAAATTCTTCCTGTGTAGGAACAAGACAGCCATGCCAAAACAGGAGTGGAAGTTAAATGAAATTAAAACATTACATTATTAATCATGCCGTTCAGAGTCCAGGCAGGAAATATCAGCATCTTAAAACCTGAAGTAGATTTTTAAAAGCTATGCATGCAATCTGGTATAACACATACACAACCCCCCATAGACGTACACTGGTTTGCACTCCTGTCCTTTTCTTTTTTCCAGATTTTTTACCGAACTATTGGACTCAGAAAAAAATGTTCCATAATTAGACTTTCAGATATTGCACTCTTTGCCTAGTATTTTTTTAATTCCAGATGTTTTTCCATCTGGATGACATTTGAAACCCAAAGATGTGCCCACCAGTACATATGTGACTACAAATGAATAATATTTACTTGGCATGATACTTTTCTTTATTCATCATCAGCAACTTCCTACATACCCATCATAAACTGAAAATAAGACTGGATTAGCATGCAATCTGTTTTCATTTCTTTTATTCTATCAAAGAAAATCCAGATCTAGGCAGAAAACACACTGTGACAGCATCAACTAAAGCTCAAAGATTCTGTTATTTGATTTTGATATATGTTTTGAGCCATCAGAATTTTATGTGTTAAAGGTCTCCAAAATTTTTTAGGGTACATTGAATGATGTAGAAACCTGAGTTGAAACACCAGATCACTAGTGTTAGTTGGCTAAGATTCGAGACAAAGATGATGTGGCTGAAAAGCAGAGGAAGCACTGAGTTGAAAGAGCAAAAATTGTATGATGGTCCTCACTTTACTGGAGTGTGTCCTTCTGAGTGTTTGTTCGATTTACAGACTGATCTTCTTGGATCCTCATCTGCTTTTATTTACTCTGATAACAGCAAACCCCAAGAACAGTATATTAATCTGCCCCTGGCAAAAAGTTTCTCTCAACTGCTACTCTTGCCATGTATATTTGTGATTTTTGTCACCGAGACTGAAGGTTATTGTGGGCTGTGTGTTTGAAGGTTTTATCTTGAAGACTTCAGAGGAAAATGCAGAATGCACTCCCCTACTGAGACTGGTCTGTCCTGCAGAGCACAAATTTCATATATGCTTTCTGTGCCCCTCATTCAACTCAGCTTGAAGGAAGCTTTCCCTCCACTCCATTCTCTCTAGAGTAAACTGATTTGGAATTAGTCACTCACATAGATCAGGTCCTCTTCACATATTAATCTATTGCAATTAGCCATCCTGTATAAACAGGTTCTTCAGTTAACAGAGTGGAACTAGGCTAGCAGTTTTCAGTGGAATCTCTTCCCAAGAAACTGCACTTTCTAAGGAAGTGTAAACTGGTGGGATTATCCCACTGTAAACTGTGCCGAGGATCTGGTGAAAACCACTATTGGCACAAAATATCCATTGGAGTCTTTAGCACACATTTGACCTGGCCTGAATTTCTTGTGTGCTGTGAAGGAGATAAAGTGGGTTCAGTCGTGACTGCCAGTGAGAGGGGAGTTTTTTGCATGGACAGGAAAAGTGGTGTGTCTAAATATCCTACACTAAAGGCTGCTTAGGGCAACTCCTTCTGGTACTTGCATTTCAGGGAAACTTTGATTCTCTTTAGGTTCATGGGAGCTTGCTATTGCCTTCAGCAGAATCCAGACTTATCCCTAGGCATTAAACATTCCACAGCACTTTAGTCAGTTTAAAAACAATACATACATGCCTCTGGTTCAGACATGAAGTAATTTACACTGAATTAAACCACAAACTGTGAATATTCACTAAATATAAGTAGACAAAAGAAGCCTACATGTTGCATTGCAATATGATACGTGTGCAGAAGAAAAATTGTAGCCCAGACTAACAGGATCATCAGAAAGAAGTTCTTATTGACAAAATAAAAAAGATTATAAATTATTCCCTTTAGCTTGAAATTTCACTAGAAATATGTCACGAGTAACAGCAAAAATGCAATGCAGACATTACAGTCACTAACAACTTCATAAAACATTGTATTAAATTAGAGAAGAGAACACAATAAAAACATTAAGCAATTAGTTCTAAAATTCTTGAAAGAGTCAACACCAGGCTTAAAATCCCCAGGTCTCTACAAGATCAAAGAAAATGGCAAGGGTCTTACTGAGAGTTGATCTCTTTCTGAGATGGTAGTGGTAGAATGAAACTTTGATGTTTTATATACTTAAAGACATAGATTAAAATATTTTAATGAAGGTAAAAATTAACTATGAAGTGGCCAACCTTAATAAAAATAGTGCAGTGTACATTTCTGTGCTTTACTTGCTTACCAATGCATGCTTATTTTAAATTGGAACTGAGTATCCAAAGATCTGAAGTGAATGAATGCACAATTATCTTCTTTTATTTTAATTTGGTCTTGTTGATCCTTTAGGCTCTTTTAAAATCACAATGGCATAGATTAAAAAAAAAAATCTGAGGTCTTGACCTTTTATGCATCTATGAAATAAATGTAGAGTTCATAGCTGGGAACATGATCATTTTGGTTGATATAAATTGAAGCTGACAAGGGGGCAGGCTCTGAGGGAGCAAAACCCACTCTTCTGTGAAAACCAAGACCAATAAGAATATTTCTGTATTAAAAATGACATATTTTTATAAATATCAATATAGATTGACCATGGCCCTCAAACCATACAAACCAAACCTGAGTAAATGGTCTAAAAATTGTAAGACTAATTAGATCATTACCTTTGCAAATTAGCAAAAATAAAAGAATTCTTACGCATAAAGTTAAGCACCTCATTTTAGAACCCTAGAGCAGATGCTGACCAGTAGCACTGGTTGTTCACATGGAATAGTACATGGTCATTAAAAACCATAGCCTGAATCTTCAGAAAAGAAAAAAATTTAAAATTACTCAGAGGCAACTGAAATCACTAAAGCAATTCTCAAGACGAGAAAAAAAAAAAGTAACTTTTGCTTTTCAAATAATCAGAATTCCTTCTCTTAAATTCCTCACTGCAACAAAATGAACAGATCTGCTAATGACTGGTCAGGAGGGGTGATGGGGTGCCTTTCCAGTGCTGCATGTGAGACCTGTGATTGCAACTCGTTCCGAAGGTTCATTTTCTCTCAGAGGTTGAGGTCAAATTCATTGGATCTGGGGGTTGCCTTGCTCCAGGCCCTTACTCCATTCTGGGCCCTCTTGGCCACCCCTGTGTGGAGTGAGACATGTCCCCAAGAGTGCCCTCTCTGGGGATGAATGCACGGCTCTGTGAACCCTTTGGGGCAGGAACTCAAGGAGCTTTTACTTGTGTAGTGGCTTCCATACCCAGCAGTAACAGCCGTAGCCTCATAAAATGCAGCACTGGAGATGGTCAAGGAAATAGTCGCAGCATGACAGAGAGAGATTACAACTTCATTTTCGGTCCCATCCAAAATTAACATGAAATGATATTGCCAAGCAAAACAGCCTCAGCACTTAATTTGGGGCATTAGTGATGCCATTATAAAATATGAGCTGCTGATTCTCACCCTGCCTCAGAAGCTTTTTATGCTTCCCAGATCAGCTTGCTTGGTGAATTAATCAGATGAAAAAGGCTCAGTTCGCCTGCACGAGAAACTGAAAGGATTGTCTGATGGCTTATGAAGCTATGTGATTTGTTTCATGGTGTGGAGACACTGAAAGAGAATTTTTATTAAAAAAAGAGGTCTTGGAACACAGTCCTGCATGTGGTCAGCTCAGTGGGGTATTATTTGAAGCAGAATGTGAACAAGTAGAATTGAAATGGAGGGATCTTTGAAGAGTAATGAAAAAGGGGATTCAGTTGCCAATAAAACAACTGTTTGGGATACTGAAGGGAGATTCCTCAATCATTTAAAATCATCCTGCTCAAGAAATTTATTGTATTTTTTTTTCTTAGGGAATGAGGGGAATAAAAGGTAGATGAACTCTTCAACAACCTAAAGCAAATTTCACAACTTCCTGGAGAATTTGTATGTGATCATCATTTTCTCACAGCAACTGTCTTCAGGAGCAATTTCTTCCTTCTTTGACTGTTTATACTTTAGTAATCCTGGTTTCAAGTCTGCTGCAGGCCTTTGCTGTGTTCTCTGATTTCCAGAGAAGGGGTAGGGATGTCATGGCACAATGCCTAAAGTAATGAATGTTGCTTAAAAAATATGCCTTAAACTACACAAATAAAAAAAGATAACCCTTTCTCCTCTTGGCTCTAGAGTAGGAGAGAAGGCCCTGCAAGGTATTAAAACTAGAGGGGGTGCAACTTTTCTCCTCAAAATCTGTGTAGTTTTCAGGTTAAGGTCTCAGCACCCTGAGACACCTCCTGCTCCCTCACATAGGCTCTGTTTGCTTCTTATTATCCCTTTTTTCTCTGTCTTTTGAGAGAGGGAGATGAACTCCCTCACATCATACCTGGGTTAAATGCTCAAACTAGACTGTCACACTGATTAATGGCAATACTTAGTGGACAGAAAAATTGTCTTGCTACTTGTACATGTAATATATTTCAATTTCTACGCGTGTTTTCTATATACACATTAATTATATATGTACGTATAAACTTACATTTAAATGATATAAATTTAAATTCTGGACATTATTCAGAAATAAATATGGTCGTATAAAAATGAAATTATTTTGGTATGTAGGAAAGAGTTTTCTTGACTTTTCAGAATTTTTTTTATACTGGGTTCGTAAAAAAGCTGAAATTACAATTCTTATTGAACAATCAAGCAAAAAAGTAGAGTACACAAGTTTCTGTAGATGGTTTGGAAATTTTTTATTTTGGTTTCGACTTTCTTCAGTCTTCTAAAGTCTTAAAATGCAAAATTGCTTGGACTTTGTTTCTTTTCTCTTCCTATTTTGCCTTATTTCCTAATTGGAAATATCAGAAAAGAACTTTTTTGGCATCTATGCTAAAGTGGTTTGGGATAAAAGATACATGCTCTTGTTTCACAAACAGTTTTGGCTACTAAAAATAACAGTTCTCTGGAAAAAAACCCCAAGCAGATCCCCCTCCAGCCCCAGCAAGGGTATTCTGAGGCATCTCCTATTAGCCCATTGGAGATTTTCACAGAATTGCTTCCAAATCACCAAAACAACAGATCACTGAGAAGCTGTGGAATTGTACCTGAGTCTGTCCTTCACTTAGAACATACTCACAGAAGTGGAAGGGCTCCCTTGTCAGTCTACACTGATAATTACTTTAAATGCATGAAGAGAGAGGAGAATTGAACTTTGGATTACAGATTACTACATCAGTCCTGACCTGTCATCTTTCTTCTAGACATCTTTGAGGGCTTTAGCTTTATTTCTTTTCTGGATTACACCATGGCAATATGATACCTCTGCAAGTCAGGCTCCTCTGGAGATGCATGGTCAGTAATTAACAATGCATAACAATGCACAGTAATTTACTGTGAGACAAAGTTAAGAAGAGCACCTCATTCAATTAAAACTTGGCAGGGCAATGCAATTATCCACTCTGGAATTTTGCCAGAATGCAGTAGTCTGTACATTATCACCTAAAAAAAGTGATGTGGGATGTATAATCAGTATAAACCTCTATAAACTCTTGGGTTTTAATTAATTTTTGAAAGCCAAATTTGGAAGGTAGCGAAACCACACAGTTCACAGGGCTCTAGTTAAAACCAATTTCTTTTTCCTAACATCACCAATAATTTCAGAGAATGTTGCCCTTAGATAAAATTAATTCAAGCCCACTGTCCAAAAGTTAATCCAAATCTACTGTCTGCTTGTCTAATTGTGCACCTGTTGACTCAGGTGTGACACCCAATGTGCCTTGATATGAGGCTATTTCCATGAACAGGTTTTGCCAGGATGTCATATTGCTTCATTTTATACTCATGTGCTCCTCTGTCTGATCAGGAAAAATCCCATTGAAACGAGCAGGAATTCACCTGAGTAAAGACTCTAGTCTTTCCGGGATCCCTGATAAAAACTGATCACCCAAGTGATACACTCAGTCCATATTTGCAAATTATTTCTGTCTTCCCCCCACTTTTGGGAAATTCATCTGGGAACATTGATTGTCAAAAATTTTAACTTTTCTACCTGCTGCTGCTGCCTGTGAATTACCCTTTGACTTTGTTTAGTGTTGAGAGAGTAATAACTTTATCTCTTTCCTCGAAGCAGCTGCCCTAGGGATTGAAGTCCACCTATATTCTGCCTTAAGCAACAGTTGAGTTTCACATGTCTACTTCATCCTTTCCAAAGGTTTTTTGGGTAAAATTTCAAAACAGGGAACAATCTGTGCATAACTCTCATGATTTCTTGATGAAACATATGTTCTGCTCTCTGATTTAGTACTCTGAAACACCTGATCTCAAAAAAGAGAAAACTTTAGTTCAAATAAATGTTTATTAGCATGGCCCCGTGAAACACAAATCTACCCAGGGAAGAGAATTGTGCATCTAATGCTTGTGATTTGTTTCTGCAGGTTGAAAGCTAGAATTCATGGTATCTAGCTATTGTCCAGACTAAAAAATCTTTAGCAAAAGTGTGCAAAACTAAGTAACTATGAAATATAAATTTTAAGATAACAAATGGAAGTTCCAGTGTAAGATCGAAAGTGGTGTCCTTAGGCTGGCCTGCCTGATATCTCACAAGAGTATATGTTTGGAGAACGGGGTTATAGGGTGAAGAAGCAATTAAGGGAGCAGAGACAGAAGAGGAAGCTGAAATACGTTCAAGAGAGATTTTGGTGTAAGTGCAACCACGAGAAAACTCAACTCAAAGGATGGTCAGAGAGCTGCTGAGTTTATGTAGGTCTAATGTAAAATTTGCTTTCTCCTTCTGAATATGGGCTTTAATCCTTCCCTCTGTAGGACCCAAGCTGGGTAGTGAGCAGATTTTTGAGGCCAGGATGTGATCTCTGGTATTTCTTACTGGCAGCAGTGAGGGTCAGAACCTGTGTAGAACATCCCAGAAAAACATGTTATATCAAAGGAGCTGATGCTATTACAGCCTTTAGCTAGTAGCCAAAAGAGAAATGAGTGCCACTTCCAGAAATTATTAACTTCCTTTTGGATGGTTCTTCCAATGGTCAGTGGGTGCTCTCAGGGTGTAGAAGGACCAACAGTGAGCTGCCCATTTCTCATCCGTAAAGGATAAGACCTACAGTGGCAGTAACTCTACTCAGAATACCTTTATTTCCTTCTCTAGTTCAGTATGGACAGAAAAGGAGTATCTAGGTTATAGATGACAGAATTATGTGGAAATCAGTGGAATTGTACTAGCTATGGCAAATTGTATACTGCAGTCTTAAAACTTCTTGTAGAACATATGTTGTCATAAGAGAGGAAATGGCAGTCATTAATAATAATGCAAGGGAATAACAGCCCCAAATTCTTGGAAAGTATAAATTAATAGTTAATTTATGTTGCTTTATACCAGCTAAATATACCAGCTCTTTATAACAAGCATGGGTGGAGGATCTGCATTTTTATAACTAACTCAAAAAAAAGAATAAAAGACCAGAATTTCCCTCTAAGAAACTACAAAGAAAAAATTATCTGTGACCTTCCAGAGGAAGCTGGGTAACTCAATCAATGAGAGAATAAGAAGAAATGGGTTATGACCTCAGCAAAGGAAATGAGCCCTGGTGGAAGCTTTCTCTAATGCTCACTAATACTCAGGGAGGTTGAGAAACCTGATATCAAAACAGATGAAAGTTTTGATGCTATGGAAAGATACAGTGAACATTTTATGCCGCAGAAGAAGCAGAAAACCAGTTTTAGCAGGCAGAGTTGATGATTCCACACAGTTCTATTTTGCATTTATGTCCAGATCTGCCTTTGAATCAGATCTCAACTTATCATATCACCCTAAATCCCTGGGGAAAATGTGCCTTATTTACCTCAATATTTCTTGGAGACCTTCTATTCTGTGAAGATAGTTGTTTATCAGTGGTCAGATAGGGTTCTGGGAAAAAAAATGGAGCTAGATAATGGAGAATTGTATCAAAAAAAGTGTATTACACACACGGTTTCTACCAAAATTTTCTGAAATCTTGAAAAAATCCTGCAAATTCATAACAGCTTTGTCTTGTAAACTGGCACTTCCTCTGCAGATGACAGTTCGTTTCATTAATCTTGGCAGTATCAAGGGCCAGTATTTTAAAATAAGTTAATGTTCTGGAGCACTTTCTTCCACAAGTTTTACATAAACAGACTTTCTTTCAGTAGGATTCCTCTTTCCACTCTGTAGTTTCAATAAACTATTTTAAAGAAGGGCGAGGAGGAGAAGCTCAATCTTAACTTTGCCATGGCTTCTCCAAGCTAAGAAATACCCTCTTCTCTACCATCTTTCTTTCAAATAAAGAGGTATGAAAGGCAAGTCATTGAAACCTTTTCCCTTCATTTTCCTCTGAACTAAGTAAATTAGGAGAGAAATGGTGAGAAATTGAAATAATTGTCTTAAAGATTTGGAATTTCATTTGTTTCCTTTCCCAAGAACTTTTACACTTCCATTCAAATTCAGGGTCCAGGTTATGCCTGCTTTACAGTTTGCAATAACACATAAAACTGTTTGTTTGACATCTTGATCACAAACACTGGCTACCTGTGCAAAAGGTAGCAATCAGTTAGAAACCCAGTGACAAAGCAGTGCCATCACATTTTGTGATCAGGGGCATTAAAAAGCCAGCATTTCATTTATTTTCTTCCTATGTGGCTTTTGTTAGATAAAATTACTGATTCAACTAGAGCCTGTGTAGTTAAGAGCCAAATAGTGGAGCTAACTCACAGGAGGCGTAGGTCATGCTGAGGGTGAATGGACTGAGCTTCAGGGCTAATCTGAGCTTCAGGAACAGTAAATTATTCCCTTTTCACGCTACCTATGGTGACCCAGGACAGGTCTAGCAGCTGATGATGTAAGTTTCTCCCAAAAGGAAATTTTTCCGTGCACTGTTGAAGTTGAGAGCCTCTGGCCACGCTTTAAGCCTGTAAAATGAAATGGAAGAGCTCATCCATGAAGGGGAGGGGCCTGCACAGTTTTGATTCTCTCACTCTTATAGCAGCAGAGTGGAACCACATTAGCTCTGCTGTCTGGGTCTTCGACTCCTATGAAGACTTGTGTGTCAGGATTTGTTGCACAGTGTGAAAACCAAACATTAAACCAGCATACTTGTTTGTCAGTGAGCTGATATTAATTAAACTTGTTCAATTTACAGTAATAAAATAAAATAAATTTTTCCAAGTGCCAGAGTTTTAAACACAGTCTCGCATCTGAAAAACATCTTGTTTGTTTTGGACTCACACATCCCCACCACAGAGCTGGAATTTTGCTAACAGCTCCTGATATGTGAGCCAGAAGGGAGTGAAACTCACTCTGCCTTCACTGCTTTGCCTTTTCTAGTGCTAGCAAATTATTAAGGACATAAAGGTACGTGTGTCAGCAAGTCAAGTGACTTTAAACCCTCACCTGGGGCTGATGAACAAAAAGATGCTGTATTTCACAGTCTTCTTCCTGATCAGAACCATGGTTTCAGGCAAAGTTTGTATTTTATGTAACATTTAATATCTTGGTAGTTGCCAACTGCAATGGGGTGAAACATTGTATACCAACTGTCAGCCTCATGCGAACATTTAAAAAACAGATGCTAAATCTTTGAAGTCATTGTTAAGTTTAATGGCTTCAGAAAATCATTACTCAAATCCATTCCCTAAGGTCTTTTTGTCAAGTTCCAGAGGACCTAAACTTAAAACAAAACTAAACAGCCCTCCAAGAATTTATCTGGCGATTAAGCAGATTTTTGCTGAAGTTTTTTCGTGGAATTAGAATTTGATGATTCCTAGAAACTGAATTGCTAAACCCTATCAGGGTATTCTGAACACTCATGGAATGGTCTCGAGGTTGCCTGCTGGTCACACATACTGCATAAAAATGCCTGTTGCCATGTTTTGCACTTTGTGGGCATTTCCTGTAGACTACAGCAAAAGCACAATGTGGTAACACGTAGCTAAAAACTATGTTGTGGCCTGAGTCTGGCTAATGCTGAAGCTGCAGTGCCAGCAGAAGTAAAAAAAAAAAAAAAAAAAAAGAAAAGAAAAGGTAGTCTGAAATGATTGATCAGTGGCTACTAATGGCATTTTTATCAATATCCAGCTGATTTTCCTATAGCTCTTTCTTACATATTTATACTATTCACAGTCTGGCAAAAATTTACAAAAAAGTATCCAAGTGATAGTTTCACAGCAGGTGCTGGATCAAACAGGTCTTGTTCTGTGCCCCCTTGGGAGGCCTACATGGATCACAGGAATCCTGATACTGCCCTTCAGATGACCTGTGGTAAAACTGCGGAAGATATGCTCAGTTTCTTCCAGAGAATAAACAAAGTGTACATGAAATATTTGTATAAGTATGAATAGGGGGTTTATTTTTCTATATATACTGCTTGCCTGTGTAGTTGATTGAAAATGGCATGAAGTAAATCTTGCCTAATAGATACTTATATAAGAATTTTATTTAAATGTCCAGCAGTGCAAATGTCAGCATTTGTACTTTGATCGTTCTATGAATATACTGGTTTCAACTGGATAGTGAGGGGAAGAAAATTTCAAGAGTATATGTGGGCTTTACGAGGAAAAATACATAGCAGGCTTATAAAACACTGTTTGAGAAAGTCTTACTAAGCTTTGAAGGCCAAGACTGAAAAGTATTCTGTAGATTTTGGATCTCATCCACTGCTCTTAGCTTCAAGCTGCAAGTTAGAAGCTAAGAGAGGCTTTTTGTAATGTGTTCATGTCATGTTTAGGCAATGCCAAATTATTTCTCATCAGAGCTGAGATTTATTGCAGCTGGATTATGATCTTTTGATTATGCAAACAATGAGATTGAGGTGGCTGTCCTTTCCAGAGTCATTAAAATTTTTGTCATGAGTTACAAGAATCAGAAACCTGGAGGTGGACTGAGGAGAAACACAGATGACTGTTCAACATGCAGCAGACTGCAAAGAGCAAACTGGAGTACAGCTCACAGAAGAGAAGTTAACTGTCTGAGCAGAATGCCTGAGTCTTGCAAGAAACACTGTTGGAAAATTGTAAAATGCATCATTGATCTATTTTCATGACAAAAAAGGGTAAAAAATATTAGAAATACTGTTGCAGTGAGCCATTGCTATTAAAATGCTGAGTATGCTGCCGCACATGCACTTCTGCAGTATTTTTTGTTTGCTCCAAATCGAAGTGTAGCCATTCCAGTTTTGAGTAAAGGTGGTGCCAGGTATCATATGAAATCCTGATTTTCCTGCCCCAAAGCTGGCACCATTTCTGGCACAGTCTGAGGGGCCCACAGGTACTGTAAAACAACTGCGCCGTATTACCAAGAGCATCGAACAAGTTTTCGCTCAGAAATGCAACAAAATTAATCAGACTCCCTTAATTTATCCTGATTAAGCTCAGACATCTCATCTAGGTAATTAAGTCAGTCTCCTTTGCTCTGCAGTTAGACTTGCCCTGTGGAGCTCTGTACCCCCGTACATCAGATATGAAGTGAGGAGCTGCAGGTGTTCTCCTAACTGAGGTGTGGTGAGCCTAAGTCAGACCCAGCAGAAACATGAGGACTGGACTGATTTACGATCAAAACCAACTGAAGTGTTGCAGACAAACACAAAATTCCTGGTGCTCTTTCTCCTACCCCAAACCCCATTTGCTTTGCAGTGCTCCTGCAGTGCCTGGAAAAGGGCAGATATCTGTTAAAACAAATTTGCCTTTATTTCATATGAAGACATATTTCTGTTTATATTTTTAACATGATGATTTAACTAAGCTTTAAAAGAAAACCCCCAAACCCTCCAAAAATCTTAGTGTCACCTTTTCCAAGCAAAGGCAAGGTAGAGCTGAGCCTGCATGCTGACACTGGAGTTAGCTGAGTTCGCTGCACAGTTCCCTATGTTACATGAGTCGTTCATACACAACATATGATGCTGATCTGAAATCAAGCTTGGTGTGCTGGCTGTTAGCTGTATTATTTCCACATGGAAAAGTATAATAATTTTTTTCTGTTGTATCCAGCAAATTTCTCTTTCCTTTGAGGCACAATATATTTTCTTCTCCCCTCCCCCTCAGGTTTTATTTATCAAACACATTTTTAATAAATGGGAAATAAGAAGGGAAAAGCCAGTCTTTCTCATCGTCCAGTTTTCTGTGAGTCTAAAACAGATATAACACAAATATATAACACAAAGAAAACAATCGGAAAGAAATAACTTGTTTTTATTTAATGAATTAAATTTCTTTGCTTGACAACTGATTGTGACTGTGATCCATGTGTTAATTATTCAGATTTGTTAGTTTTACTGAGATTCGGCACTGGATTTTCTTGGCTGTTCTCCACAGAACACATCTGACTTAGTGTCTACATTTGCACTTTTGAGACCCCACTGTTGCTGTTACAAGGTAAATTGAGACCTTTTAAGGATGCTCAAACTTAAATCAACTCCTAGTATTAAGCAGATATTAGAAATGTAGCTCAATTGCCTTGACTATTTTAAACAAAATAAGGCAATTCCCAAGACAAACACCTTCACTCTGTCAAAGTTTTCTTGACAGTAAACAACAACTTAAGAAATTATTCCCTGTCTTGTTATGGAGAAAAAAAAATATTTCTTTTGAACCTACCACTTTCTGATCATCTTGTCTGTAGAGAATGTCCACATCCATATTTCTTGTTTTCTAGGACAAGCACTCTTAAACCAGCTGCTCTTCCCCTGGTGATCACTGTTTCAGTGGCGCTGCTCTCCCTGGGCTACTTCTATTGATGAGGAGCCAGAGTTTTAGAATGATACACAACAGGACAAAGAATTGTTCTGTAGAATCTGGCTAATAAATCTGGCCAATGCCAAGCCTGAAAGTAAAAGTATCAGGATTTGGCTTCAAAAAGAGCAATTCTGCTGAAACTCTATTCTAAATTCTCTGACTTTACATATGGAGAAAAGTTAATAAATGGTAATAAAAGAAATGAAATGACTTGCTTTAGTTTCCTCACGTAACTGAACAATGTTTCCTTTAGGCAGTAGTTATTGTATTGAATCCACAAAGTTATTTTCAGAGCACTGGACTCAAATGCCAACAATGAAATAATAAAACTGAACACTGTGAACACCTTGCTAACCATCTGTAAACCAATTTTCAAAGAGAAAATCACATCAGTAGAATATTTGACCCATAGAGGATCTTGCAGATGTTTTCCTATAGCCTTTGGGATCTACCTCATTTCAAGGTCTATATAGTAGAAACAAATTGTGCATTTACACAGCGAAAGTCTAACTGAATTCCCATAAGAACCTTCAAAGGCTTTTATGTTTGACCAGGCGCTGTGTTCTGCTACTTTGGCAAAGAGGTATTAACAATGACTTGTTAATAGTAATGGAGCCATACCTTCTCCATATGGGTTCCAACACTTAGAGCTGTATCATCTGTCCATATTTAAAAGCTCCACCTTAAAAAGATGATAAATGAGACCAACTTGACCTGGCCTTAGACCAAGTCATGGATTAAACAATTTCTTTCAGCTTGATTGGGGTTTTATTGAGGAAACCTGCTAAGTAAAAGCTATTCAGTCACAGTGCTTAAGTATCAAAAGAGTGCATGGAATTTGAAAAACACTGCCAATGTGCCAGCCAGACCCTGAGTTACCAAGAGGACAGAGACCAGCTGCACAGAACTCTTAACAACAGTGAACCTTTTCTGGATTCCCTGTTTCCTGTAGTATGTGCATCTCTGAAACATGCAAACTCTTAAAATTGTGTGTTCCTTCTCTAGAGAAAAGATGTCAGAGTCTTTGTGTGTGTATTTATGTACATGCAAGCAGAGAGGAGATTTTATCATTAATTTGTGACTCTACCCCACATTAATGCTAAACATCAGCAGCCTGATAAGTGAAAGACACCAAGTGTAGATTTTAAGGTGAAAAATCCAACAGGCAACGGAAATGAAGTTTCAATCTTTCATTTACTAATTACTGTTCTATAATTCTGTCTTTTAAGATGCTCTAAGTTAGTTGGGAGATTTCCATTGTAGGCTTATGGTAACCTGTTTTTAGAATGTTCTACACCACTTTGGGTCAGTGCTACAGAGTCTGTGCCTGCCTCTGACAATGGGTTGAAAGGAGAGTTTAAAACCTAACCCCCAGTGGTGAATATTAATGTGCTAATGTGACTGAAGAGATGTGTTCATTCAGTTTTTGGCTCTGTCTTGGCACGTGAGGGTTTATCACACATACAACACGTCTTTTTAATTGCCACGAGATTTTTGTCTCAACAATACCTTCTGCTGTCTAATGAGTTTATTCTTTCACACGTTATTATTACTCATGCTCAGTGCAAACAATCCGTATTGCTATTTTAATAAAAATAACAACAAAAGAAAGAGCAAAGTCAGGGCTCGGGGAGCACACAGCATGTCACTCTGGTCTAATCTGATGCTCAGCATTGCCATAGCAACAACACCAGAGGAGAATGAGGGGTGGCTGGAGCCTCCTCCTCCTGTTGATCACAACCAATGGGTTCCTAATGCAGAACCAGCACTTACAGGGTGTGATTTCCACCACTTTTTCAGAAAAAATAAGACCCCAGACCTTGGCCCTCTTCAATGTTTTGAAGTTCTGTGTAAGTGGAGTCAGCACAAAACTGTTCATCAGAACAGAATTGTTTTAGAAAGTTTTTTTCATTGTTCAGATTGGTACCTTTTAATGATTTATTAGAGAAACTGTATTTTAATGATTTATGTTAATGATTTCACTAGCAAAATGTCTATTCTAAATAGAAAAACAAACCCAGGCAAAAAACTACTGGAAGGGAGCAAGAAAGGTTTTGCCATGAAGAGACTATGGTCATTCTCAATCTTCAAAGTGGAAATTACTTCAAAGTTTAAAAATATTTTTCTGATACACTGTAATTAGAATCTAAATTTCCTTTAATAATTTCTTTGAGAATTTTCTTTTTTATTATGACTGGTAATTAAGAGAATTAAAATTTATCCTAGCTGAAATTTCTGCCCTGCCTTTAAAGTTCTGGAGTATTTTGCCACTTCTCATTATTATTTGCAGTCTCATTAATGTACAACTATTATTAAACCATCTTTTTAAATCTATAAAAATTTTGAGGTGAATGCTATCAAGAAAAAAACCCGGAACTTGCTGCTGAATGGAAACCATTTCCAATTATCGGAAGACAAAAAGGTGACTGGGAGCAATTAGCATAGATTTATGAAGTGGAAATCAGGTTTTACCAAGGTGAAAGCTTTCTGTGGTGAAATGAGTGGTTTGGTGGGTGAGGGGAGAGAAGTCAGTCCTGTGGAACTGGAATTCAGTAAGACTTTTGCCACTGCTACCCACGCTGTCCTCACAGACACACTGATGTCGTATGGCTAGGAAATGGACAGTGAGGTGGACGGAAAACTCAGGAGCTCAGCGCACTACAATGCCAAGCCGAAGGCCCACCCTAACCCTAACCCTAACCCTAACCCTAACCCTAACCCTAACCCTACCCCTAAACTTAACCCTAACCCTAACCCTAAACTTAACCCTAACTCTAACCCTGACCACTCTGGTCAGTACTGAGGTGGACAGTGTTCAACATTAGTGATCTGGGTGATGGGACAGTGCACCTACAGCAGGTCTGAGGATGACAAAAGACTTGGGGTGGTTGATAAACTAGATGGCTGTGCTGCTATTTCCCAGGGCATCGACAGACTGGAGAAATGGGCTGACAGGAATCTCACGGAGTTCAACAAAGAGAAATCTGAAGTTCTGCCCCTGGGAAGGAATAACCACAGGAACCATCACAGTCCAAGCAGCTGGAAAGAGAAGACCCTAGAGGTTCTGGTGGGTACCAAGTTGGACATCAGTCAATAGTGCATTAGGAAGGGTGTTGCCAGGGGAGGGAAGGAGGTGATTCCTCCTCTCTAATTAGTACTGGTGAGGCCACATCTTGGATGCTGTCTCCAGTTGTAGACTCCCCTATTCAGAGTAGTGTCAGGAAGTGAAAAGTTACACAATCTTTAAAAGGATGGTATTGTGTCAAAATGACTTAAATTTTTTAATTTTGGGCAATGCAAACAAGGTTAGTTGGAAAGAAAGATGATTAATGGAATCTCATTTGCGCCGGCCATTGAAAATATCTTCCCACAACAGTTTTCATTCCAAAGTCCAAAGATTTAGATGTCCACTTCATGCCACTTAAATGTCACCACTTAAAGTAATCACAGCAAAGATTCCATCAAATGTCCTCAAACTGTGGAGCATCATTTAGCCCTGCTGTGCTATGAATATTACCTGGCAATGAAAAGATAGAACTTGTGACCTAAAGATTGACCCATCTGCTATTTATTTAGCCTCGGAAAAAAAGTAATTCTATATCAGAAAAACAAAACAAAAAAAGGGAAGAAAATTGCAGTTTGAAACTGTGCCACTGATAGGGTGTTTTCATTTTATAAGTGTATGTGGCTTGGTGATGATCAGAGACTCAGCTTCATGTTTGTAAACTAATATTGAAATATAACCAAAGGTGTAAGTAAATTTAGTTTATTTACTGTTTAGTGAATCCTATCTGTGCCTTTGTATGCTGAAAATGTATAAGGCTGATTGTGAATAACAGAAAAAAAGATCTGTAAGATATTAAATTTATGGTGATCACCTTCTGTCTGCATAATGGAATTTTCTGAAGATGCTTGGCAAGTGAAGGATTTCAGAGCTGTTAAATTCCACATATATCAGCTGGAGTCTATGGTTGACAAGCCATGTTCCATCCTTATGTAATGGTGTCCAGAAGTGAAACATTCCATGCTGATCTGCATTCTGTTAGGGAAGGTCAACCAAGGCAAAGCCAGTTCCCAGATTCCTGGACAGGAAAAACTGAAGGAAGGTCTCTTTGCCTCTCTACAGCTAAGCCTTTAGAAATTCTATTGTATTTGGTGTCCACTTTTGGTTTAACAAACTTGGTCTCCTGCTTGTTTCAATTATGAAAACCACCTTTGAATCTCCTAAAAAGTGAAGTACTAGTTTTAAAGATTTTGGAATTTGTGTGTATAAGGATTTTCAAGGCTTTATCTTTCTTCCCTCTCTTGTAATGGGACACATAGCCCTTTGTATGAAGAAATCCCTAGGACACACAGCTTTTCATGATGTCTGGCAAACCTCCAAAATATTTCAGCTTCTTTACAACAAGAAATAAGCTTTCTGATGAAACCCATCTTTTTGGATGTAGAAAGCAGTTTATGTGGCAAAAATCTGCTCTTCCCTCCAAGACAGGAAATACAGAAATATACTCTTCCCTCCAAGATAGATTAGTTCCACAGTTATGACTTCCAGTTTTCTTATTAGTAAGGCATGATGTTGATCATCTTCTTGTCTCTTATTTAAACAAGATGGCCATACAGTTCTTCCTAGTACAGCTTTGTGCTCTTTTTATTACGTAGAATCTGTTTCCTGAATACTTATTTCTTTAAATACCCAAGCACTGCATTAGATTTCAAGCTGCCATCTAATATCGTTCCTTGGGAGAATTCTTGCAATGGTTCTATCTCATTACCTCACCTGAAAGAAACAACAGAAAGAGCCAGGACTGAAAAAAAAAAATCCTTCCAAATGACCACATATCTGGGAAAACAAACATCTTTAAATGAAGTTTGGAAATTGAATTAATTTAATTTTTCTCTAGAATTAGAAGGGATCCATTTTGCCTGTGAGGCACAACCCAGTGAAACTTGAAGTTCAAAATACAATGCCACAGCAGGAACAAATGACAGTGTGTCTGGGTTTGGAGGAGTGCAGATGAAAGCTATCATTTCTGCCATTTGAGCAAAGATGTGGAGTCTGTAGAGCTTTGGACTCTAATGATCCAGATGATTGTCTGGATTCTGTTTCAACACAGTCTGGAAATGCGGAGAAAAAGGTCTCAAACTGCAAACTCCCAGTGTTGGATATTACTGCAGAACTGATACTTCCCTGGATTTGTGATGTGTGAGATGACAGTGAAGAATATAGAGATATATTCTTCCTTGTCATCTATACTTATCTATATTAGATCAATCTCACTGTGCTCCCATTTTATCTCAGTGGTTATAATTGTAAGTAGTTATAGACTTTATTAAGCAACTTCAAGTAGTGTAAGGTTTTCTATTCAAATTTAATCTACTAGAGCTATTATAATAATTTCTTTTCTGATGTAATCAAAGTGCTTCTCTCCTTGTAAATTCTGACATGCTACATTTAGCATGTCAGCATCTCTGGGCCTCAGGTGACATGTACATGGATAAACTACATGGGTTGGTTGCTCTTGTACTTGACACAGTGCACAGATTAGAGTCTACTCTAGAGTTGCCACTTACACAGGATTATCATTCAGTTTGGACTCACAGTATCCTAAGCCTCTTTCTGAAGGTCAAATCTGTTTTTTCTTTGTGATCTGTCAGTAAGATTTAATAGCATCTGTGTCCAAAGGGGAGTTTCTTGCAAAAACAGGCCTGAATTTACTTCTAATTGTTTCTGTCTGAGATTCAAATAATTTCTCAACTTCTCTTAGGAAGCATACGGTTCCAGTGTAGAGTAATTGTTTTCCATCTGGACACTGTCTGGTGGTGGTATTTGCTGTAGTTATAAGTAAATAAATGAAAGAGTCAAATAAATGAAGACATCTGTAAATAATTTATTTGCTGATTGATGGCTAGTAAATAAACTTTAGCTTCTTTCTTTGGTTCGATTCACAATCAAAATTGTGGAGTGAGATGTATACCAGCTTACTAGAAGTTTGAAGTTCAAAGGTAGGCTATGAGAAAACCTCTGGAGATACCCAGAAACACCAAAGAAGTGGCAGACAAATTCCAGTTAATGCTGCCTCTGACCTCAGCAAGCCCCTCGCTGAAACACTTTAAAGCATGCTAAAGCCTTTCTTGAAATCCTGCCCTGGTTGTCTACCTGCCCTCTGTTTTGATCAGCTCTCTGTAGCCAGTCTTTCAAGGAGAAGAGTGATATGGCGACCCAGAAGAAGTTCACTTTAAAAAGTGATGCTTCTGTCAAGGACAGGTGGGAGTAAACAAAGCAGAGAAGGAAGAGGGCACGAAAAATGAATGTCATTCTTGCTCTGTGGAGACTTGCCAGACTCGACTCAGTGTTTGCACTTTTTCAAGGTGATATTTTTCCTTTCCCTACTTTGTCCATGTGAACTCTCAGTAATGCAAAAATTATCATGTGAACATTCTTATTAGTCTTATTAATATATGCTTTTATACTAAGTGGAATGTTTCTGCTCATGAATGTGTTGGTCTATTTATTGCTAAGGTTCATTAGAAGAGGGGGACACTGTCAGAACTGTGTGAATGGGCAGCCTTGTATCAAAATACTTCAAACCCATCTTTGGAACACTTGCACTGAAGTAGCAAAAATGCCTGTGAAATATGACTTTTTAGCTTGAGCATTTGTACACCTACTGGACTGAATTTCAAACAGGACTCATTCAGATGTCAGACTCTTGCAATTAAAAACTGTGCTTGGCTAGCTAGTTAGTTCATTATTACACACTTTATGGTGTGAGCTGCAAATTAGCTACTCAAAGTCCACAGTTCAAAGGATTTGCAGGCCTAGAATTATTCACTGAACAAGATTGTGAATAATTTCAAATAATGAATAAATTCAATATACTTTTTGTTCTGTCCGTGCATAGCCTCTGAAGAGGGAGAGAATAAAAAGGGGAAATCAATCAGATAAATTATTCATCGAGAATTATTTGTTCAGCTCTAATGCTTATGTACTTAGACAATATTTTCATTGGAACAGACTCTGAAGAGCTCTTCAGCCTGCATATATCTCAGCTACAATTCATCTGCAAAAGGTACTGAGGTTCTTGTTAAATGCAGATGCCTAGACCTAGCTGTAGACAGTAGGATTTATCTGATTTCACCTCCAAGTTCTTGACTAAGTTTAGGTACATCAAGAATTACTTAACAGGAATAATTTTTGTGAAAGTAGTTCTTTGTCATTGTCTGTGTCTGCATTTGGAACTAGTTTTAAGTGATCATCCCAGTTCTGCTTGCGGCTGTTCATGACTTGGCTATTTCCAGTACAGTGTGGCAACTTAGATGTTTCCTTTCAGGAATTAAACCTTTTCATTCTGTAGTTAAAGAAGAGCATCAACATAAAATCTACTCCTATTGTGAAGAACTACCTTTCTGTATTAATTGTTATTATTTTAAAGGAAGCTAGGATCAAGGAACTCAGTGAGAGGTACAGCTCAATTAATATTCTAAGCACCAAATACAGTTCCCCTAAAATATGTGTGGTTAAAATAGCTTGTCACGATAGTAGCAGATTCAGCTATTTGTCTGCTATTTTGTTGATGCTGTATCTCTTAAAAACCAGAGAGTAAGTATGGAAGGGGATTTTTTTTCCTGTTTATGGTAACCTCACCTCTTTTAATGTAAATATCTTTGTTGCTCACTGGTCAAGGAGACCAAGGAGTTTGGTTCCATCTTGTCTAAAATGAAGTGAGAGAATAGAGAAAAAACAGTGGATCTTGAATACTGAAAAGGGAAGAATATTAGATACTGTAGAAGAAGTACTTGCTCTCATATTAATGGCTTTTTAACTAATATATAGAAGTTTTAGTTTTCTTCTTCCTGCTAATAAGCATTCACTTTATTTCTGTAAGGAAGAGATGCCAGTCCAAAGGAACAATTCAGGTAGCTGTAAAAAAATTAATGAAATGAATTCTTGCAAAAAAACCTCTCATACAATTTTTACCATCATTCTTGTTACATCCTTGCTGATTGGGAGCAGGGGGCTGGAGCTGAGAAGTTATGCTGATCTTGGCTCTGCCACTGACTTACCATCATCCATTGACAAAATTCAGTTTTTTACACTATCGTAAGATGTTATGCTAACATCTTTCACTTATATTGATGTAAGAATTTGGGAGAAGGATTGTCTTTTATTTTGTAATGTACAGAGTTTAACACAGTAGGGGCACAATCTTGATTAGGCCCTCAATGTGGTACTGTAATAGAGTTAATAAATAATACTTGACAGCAGTCTAAGGATGGAGGTATGGAAGGAAATGAGGCATAACTTTTGAATAACCCTTAATTCAAATATCATAAATGCAAAGGAAACCACAAGGTAGAGTCAAACTTTGTTTCACAGGACAATTCCATAATTTGTGTGACAAGAAGAAATGCAGCAAAGCACATCTCTATGGTTCTACAGACCAAAATATCTGATTTAAAGATATTTTTCCATGAAGGCAGTAGTCAAAGTATAAGGCTCTCTTATTGCCACTTGATGGTCCTTTTTCTGGTTGTTGTATCTATTGCTTAGTTTACCTATTGGCTCCTTATGAATCTTCATTTAATGGAAGACATGCTGGTGATCCAGAAAGATTATCTGGATAATATATTATGAATTCAATTCTTCCCTTATTTGCTTAATATTTAGGAAAAAAAAAGTTTAATATTTTCTTTTGCTGTGGTTTCTTTCATCCTATTGTTTTGCAGTTCACAGTATCATATTGGTTTCTTTTATTCCATTAAATAATTTCCTAAGATTTGCAAAAGTTAAAATTGAAAAATAGAAAAAAAACTTTTTAAGTATATGAATTCCTGCAAAATCTAAAGTGAGTGTTTCCTGTTAAATATGCAGCAAAATGTTGGGCTTTTGCATAAATGCACACCAGGTAGTAGTCAGGTCGTGCTAACATGAGCGTGAGGTTACTGTGGGAACTCGTTTCTGTTTCAGTCCAGTTGGCAAAACTGCAGTCATGCCCATTTAATAAGCACTAGGTCATGTTAATCAGTAATAAACTGCACTTAGTTATACAAGAATTTTGAATGAAATCAGATCTAAAGTTCTCCAACTGTTCATCAGGCATTTAAAAAAAAACACTTTCTCCTTCATTGTTCTTGCCAAAATGTTTAATTTTTTTTTTATTTTCGTTACGAGCTTTTTCCAAATGTTGAATTAGAAGTGCAGTCAGTTCCATGTGTAGATTGCTACATGGAAATCATCTGGTTTAGGCTGCACACATTGTGCATGACTGTTTTACTCTGACTTTGCGTCACCAAGGCAATCTCACGGTGAGAAATCTAGGAAAAAAAAACCTAAACAAGGAAAAGATAGCACACGACACCTTAAACTAGAACACGGCAACTAAAAAACATATTAAGAAGCAGTTAAGGCTCTGTAGTTGCTGGGTCTTCTCTTTGTCCTTGGTATCTGTTGTTGTAAGTGCCTGAGGAACACCATGAGCAGCAGAGACACCTTCAAAAATACTTGAACGAATCTGAGCAATTTTCCTGCGCAGCAAAAGCCTGAATTTGTCAATTAGTTCCCTGCAACTGTGCTATTGGTGAGCAGGTGGAGTGAGGAGATTGGTTTTAGCTTAGTGCTGGTTTGTAGGGTGAGAGAACAGGCCATTTGTGGGGGAGCTAGTGCTGGAAGCTGAGGTGAGCTCAGCGCTGGCGGAGTCAGTCCCAGGCCATGCAGGGCTGCCCAGGTACATCCCATGGGACACTGCTCATGGGAAATTCATGGTAGTGTAAAAGACACCGAGGAACCCAAAACGGAATTGTTCTCCAAAGACCTCTTTCTGGTCTTTCTGAAGTGCCTGGGAGACAAGTCACCAACTTTAACAAAGGCAGGATCAGATGTTAAAACCAGATTTCCCAGTCTCACAGTGAAGGTTGCACCAAGGGCCAGCAGCACAACACTTGTACACAGATGGGCACCACCGCATTTCAGAGCGATCTGCCTTGGAGAAGCAAGTGCAAAACATTTGCATTTTTGCCAGCCTTGTAGCTACCCTTGATGCAGATGTCTGGCCAACAGGCTTCTACTGCTTCTGTTGTCAAGGGGTGTTTGTGGCTGCAGAAGAGATTCCAAAGTTTTTCTGAGACAGTGACTGCAAAGCACCCTGTTCCACAGCATACACTTGGCCAGTGTCAGACACAACTTATGTTGGACCTGGGCCCACAAATGCAAGTTGTTTTTGTCTTTAGTTGCTGTTGGTAACTGGGATGGAATCAATATTTTGCCTGAATCAGACACATTGGTTGATGACAAAAAATTAAAATTTCTAGGGTCATTCCAATTCTAGTCATGCATTCAAAGTATTGTTATGGAAGTTTACAAAACAGCTCAGCATTGTTCTACTTAATTATTTTGTTTTTAAATTATATTCCAGCTGCTAGGATACCACTGAAACTTTGAAAAATGTGCTTTGTGTGTGGCCCTGATGTGTAGATCCTGCAATAGCACTTTCATACTAGAATTGGATATTGGCTGTGTAAAGATTATGAAGGTGTTTGGGAGCTGAATGAAAAAGAAGACTATTTGTATTTCAATATTTGGCAGCTTGGTCAGTGTAGGCAAAGGGTGTTTTTTCATCCACAGAATGAAAAGATCCAATATTACCCAGTAAAAATAACCCACAAACAGAACTCAAGAAACAAAAAATTCTTACTTTAAATCAAAATGCAAAAAGGTCAAGATTTGTTTGTCAGAGACCCAAGAAAAAGACAACAAAAATATTTTCAAATCTACCATGGGAAATTAATTCTGAGGTGATTTTCAGGCTAAGGCTGGGAATATAGCATTGCCATTTTAGAATAAACACCAAAAACAGATGCCACAATTTCATAAAATAAACATGCAGTGAAAGGGTAACACAGACATTAGCAGCAAACTGAGCCAGTAGCCAATACAGTATGATGAGAAGGAGTACTCAGTATGGTGTGATGTGCTGTAGAAGCCATTAGCCATATGGTACAGTGTGAAGAGGGCCTCTGTGACTAAGTAACACTTGTATGTTATGTGGTTTATAAAATAATTATGCAATGGCAAGCAACTCTTTTATAATTATTGGCTGTTTCAAAATATTTCTGCTAATCTGGAGGCATTTACTAAGTTGATGGATGCAGGCAGTCTGCTTCCTCTGTCTGCATGTCTGTAGA
Organism: Lycocorax pyrrhopterus obiensis; assembly: GCA_014706295.1. NCBI lineage: Eukaryota > Metazoa > Chordata > Aves > Passeriformes > Paradisaeidae > Lycocorax > Lycocorax pyrrhopterus. Next base: position 12,666,338 of record JACSVZ010000016.1, on the reverse strand, counting down.
ATGTGCAGAGCATCATCCCACTAAAGGCAGTGACCATTTTAAACTTGGCCACTAGAGACTGCGTTTGTTTTTCTTTTTCTGAAAAGTCAGGGAATATCCACATGAATACATCACAACTTGGTGGGACACCTGCCAAGGAAGGGCCCAGTAGCTGCCCTTCCGTTATTCACTGGCACTTCTTTGCTACCCTTCCTTTATCCATTGACATCTCCAAAATCAGAAAGTGTACCACCAGAAAACCCTATTTCTCTGTCACTGTGCATGGCACAAGATGATGACAATTTCAGCAGATTCTGTTTTTTTTATACTCCACTGTGTCTTTCATGCTTATGTTAGAGGCAACAAAACTATCAGCAACTGAAGAACATCAAACAAATATCTTTGGTTTAACCAACAAGATGGCACTAATTTCCTTTTCCTTTTCTACTGCTCCTCAAGCAAGCATATGGAAGATAAGTGCCATCATTAAAAAAAGTTAGACATTTGTACACTGCAGCACTTTTGCTTTCAAAAGGGAATAAAGTAATAAAGAAATAAGGCTTTGGGGAAACTCTTCAGCTACAAAATTTGCTGCCTAGTGAGACTTGGGACCCAGAGGAGCTAGAGGCACCCAGCTCCTGGCTGTCCAGCTGTGATAGTGGAAGGTGAGAGGGTCCTGTGACCCTGGAGTACCTGATCAGCTGGCTGGGATTAAGGTAGGGATGTGGGTCTGAACAGCTGGGACATCAAACATAATCCCCAGAAGTCAAGAAAGATGCACAGCTTGGAGAGGTCCACAAAACAATTCTTCCCTTTCTCTCCCTTTGGCACATGGTGCAGGCCACAAAACACCTCCCATCTTCCCCCAGTAAACTTTAGATCCAGCATAAAATACCGATTGTAAAATACGACAGGAAGAGCACAGGAGAGATCAAGGGCTGCCAGTATAAAGGTCTTTGAACATCCTCTGTCTGTCTCACCCACATGGGTCAGCTCTAGCTTGGTCCTGGAGACGTTGCAGATCAAACATGATTTTTATTATATGCATGTGGTGTATTGCTGTGAGTGCTCTAGAATAGCACAGGGATAACCTCCCTGTAGTAGGTACAGCTGCCATGTAGGTTTTCAGCTTTGGAGTGGTTGGTCAATTGATGTTTTGATAGTGTAGGTAACTGACATGAACTGTAACTATTGCACTACTCTTATAATAAGGACACATCATTACAAATGCTGGAAACTAAATCTGCTACGAGGCTTCTGACGAGACTTCAGTGTATTAAAATGAAATTCTGGTCTATATGCAAGCAGTGCAGGTACAATGAAATTTTTTGCTATGACTAAAAACATTTTGCAATGCTGCAATCCAATGGCATGGTTTATACCCCATTTCAAATACTGAAAAGGAAGGTGTTGCTAAGTATAATACAAGGATATACATTAGAAAATTTCACTATGCAGAATAATACATGCACACATACATTCATATGCGTTTATACATTTTTCTTACAAGAAAAAGGACACTGGTCATCAATGACAGCAGCTGGCATGACTGCTGAACCAGTTATTTTATTTTATCTGGTATTACTAGGGAAGATACCACTTTCATTTTTGCCAGCATTTGTAGTGTAAATGAGGAGCAACCTATCGTAAAATGTTGCTACTGAGATCAAAGGAAGCAGTCCTTACTACCAAGCTAAAATCATTCTGGGGAAATGTTTTTGATTATGGTTAATGATGTAATCAAGCCACTAAACTGCCTAGAAGTTGGAGTTGCAGCAGGCGTACAGCCTGCCCATTACAGAGCACCCAATCGACAATAATACCGAGGGGAAAAGGTGTGATGGAGCAAACAAGACGCTAGTTAAATGTTTACTCTAATGGCACACAAAACTGAACAGATTTTATTAGAATACTTATGCCTGTCTTCTTAGGAGAAGAACGCTGAATGGCTGAAGGTTTAGCACAGAAAAAAAAAAGCCAAAAAGCCAAGGTGGAGAGGAAAGGACCAAAAAAGGTAATTTTTTAACATCTTTGATTTCTTTCTTTAAAGACCAATTACTTTCCTGTCCCCTGTGGGAGAAAAACATTCTTCTTCTTAATAGCAGAATCATTCTAAGACTTCTCTGATTCATTTTATATTTAGCAGATTACAGTTTTGGAGTCATCAGTAGGAGAGAACCCAGCAAACTGACAGACCTGAAATCATGTCCTTTGATTGTAATTGACAGGGAAAGCGTTTAAGGTAAAGAAAAAAAATATTTTATTCATCTTTGATTACACTGTGATGTGATTTGGTGACATAATACAGCTGTGAACTGTGGCAAGAAAGGCAATAATTCCTACTTGAGGCTTTGACAAGATGTAGCCCTTTAGTCTTCTTCAAACCAACGCCTCCAGCTACAATAGTGCCCTTGATGGAATCTAGACAAATAGATATACAGACTGTTGCAATTAAGGAGGCAAACAGCTTTAAAATAAAATTTCTCTAGGCCATGTATTTTTGTATTAAATGGCTAAGCTGACACATATTTTTCTTTACCAAAATTAAATCTAGATTATCTATTAAATAATCAAGCATTGGATAAAAATTATTCCCTTCAGAAGGGTTTTAAGAGTAACATGAATAGAAACTTTTTCAAATCTACAAAACTATTGAATGAGAAGCACCTACTAGAAGTGAAAGGTACATTTAGTAAATTCACATGAAGTGGCTATAAGGACTATATATGTCTTGTGGATATCTTAACTTTTAAACTTTTTTTCTTTGTATTTAATTCTCAAAATGTCACTTTAATATTCCTAACAATTTACTGTGTCAGTATCTTACTACCTATCACTAGGATTGACCTAGACTGGAACCTACCTTGATGGGGTTAAACTGGGTGTCCAAAGGGAAGTATGAGAAGTCACATGTCCCCCATCGTGCTGAAGTTTTTTTCACAATGCTGTTGCAGGAGACTTAAAATGTTGTTCTCGTTACAGAAATGTTTCCTTACAACTACAAGGTGTGGACAATAATTTAGAGATCACCTACTTCATCATTACAATGTGTTGATCACTTCCAAAAATGAAAGTGCAATTTCATGCTCATGATCATGGTAATTCTTGCAAATGATTTGATTCCTGCTAGCACTCTGGGCTTTTAGACACAAGCAGTTTACCTAGGGCAATAAAGGAAATGTTAGAAAATTCTGTTACATCCTCGAGATGTCTTACAGACATTTGAAAAACAAGGGATTTGGTCATCCTAACCAATATTTTCTGATGAAACTGCAAATTCAGTAGCACCCACAGAGTACAAACCTTATTTTTCATGCCACTTCACATTTGTCTTTAAAAAGTTCTTTCTAAAATACTTTGCTAAAGCATTTGTGTTTTCTGATTTGATCTGCTAAATGTGGTTATGAAAATAAGGCAGCATAAAGAATACATTCAACAGAATAGTGTTATTTCATAGGAAGCTCCAAAGTTCGTCACCAAACAAAGTTGATCACTGTATTAATGTATTCTGAATGTGTAAAGGACTGTTCTGTATCACCGTTCTTAGACAGCAACAGCAGCTGCATAGACTGAGTTTTCTGTTACACGAGGGGCTCCATCACACAGCAGCACAAGCTGAGCTTCCTTAATATCTTCCTTTTATAATTGTCACTATGTCTAAACTCCAATGAGTAGTTCTAGGAATAAAATCATTCAAACCCCCTGCCCTATATACAGACATTGCCAACATTTTTTTAGTTCAGATAGAGATGATAAAACTAAACAAAGACCACGAACTTACATGTTGCACTAACTTACATCCATGAAAAAGCAACTGGATCTTGTTAGGAATTGTACCTAGATATTATTGGCTTTGTGCCTGATAACACAGTTATACAAAACACTGACATCTTTCCAGGTGTGTTCTTCTGTGACTTGGGATGTTCAGAACTTCAGGTATATGAAGGCACCTAAAAATGAAAAACAACAAATCCCATTAGAAGGCTTCAGGTGAGCTGAAAACAGTCATCATAATTACAAACTTCTAATGATTGGCACAATTTAATCACAGCATTCAAGAATTATTAAAAACAGGATAGTATCTGCATTCTGGATTAGCCTTTCAATGCTCCCAGGTCTAAAAAAGGTAAAGTAGTACACAGGCTTGAATCTCTAACTCTTTTTTTCTTTTTGCCGTTTGGTCATTGATACTACAGTTTCCAAATTCTGAACCAAACTGCTGTGACAGTGGACTTCAGCCTGAACACAAATACTAGGACAAGAGAAAAATTCAATATCTAAGAAAAACATTTAATGACCCCTACAGGTTTTGTATTCACAGACTTGGATGCTAATATTTTTACAGTGCTGTACTCTACCTATTGCTATGAATAGGCTTGGAGATTCCAGTTAGCACTCGTGAAGAAAATTCCACTCAAAAGGAGGTATCTCACTTTACTAATAATGTTGCAAAATTTGGCAATTATATATTAAAGTAAGACATACTGATTAAACTACATTACCATATTTATTATCTGTTGCATTTTTCACAGTCAGTTTTCTGTTTTCTTTGCAGTACCAAGTAAAGAAAAAAAACCCCTAAAAATAAATTTCAAATGAAATTTATAAAGTTATAGTTAAAGAAACATTATCCCTAAAATTACCATTTGAATGATAAGCAATTTTGAGAGTAATTATAGTGCACACTCTACATTCAATGCATTCTGATATATGGATAATTACTCCTGGTAATATGTGTTAGTTAGATTTTATAACAACAATAACAATTTATTGCAAAATTAATTCCTTGGCACAATTTAACATTTATTGATGTGAAGTGAAAGTGAATTGATTTTATTGCAGACCACTTGTGATACGTTTTCCCTATGCTCCTGCCCTAATTGGTTATTATAGGTCATTTTGGTATTTAGTTTTAAAAATAAATTAATTTGGTACCAAGGTGCATTTAGTAAAATGGCAAGATATTTACAGCTCATGTGGTTTTATTTAAATAAAAAATGGTAAGGTAATGCAATCATCTTTGGTTATAAAGTGATGGATGAATTGAAAACATTTCTGAATCAGGTCAATGGTAGTGATGATTAGTGCATTGTTAATCAAGTTGCTCAGATTGCTATCAAAAGCTTTATCTCTTTCACTCAGACTGGTGAGAGGATCATGAATATTAAACAGATTCAAATAGATCTGCACTCATGTAATATGGAGCACTACAAATGAAAAGGCTAAATGAACCCAGACTGTGACTTTATGCACTGATATATCTCTTAACCAAAGAGGAATGTCTAATCCATTTCTATACTTGTATGAGGCTACATACATTGCAAGAATACAAAGGCGAAGTATTTCATGTACCATATTCATTTTATGTGGTAAATACTTATTTACAGCCCTATCCATGTGAAGAAAGAATAGCTGTGGAAAGGTTTTTCAGGATTGAAACAATACTACTATAGGCCAGATTTTAATTTCTACAACACCAGCAAAAATCCAAATAGTGCACTTGAAATCAGCAGCCTCATCTCAATTACATTGCGCCTATTTTATTATTTCTGTCTTATTTGAATTTAAGATTTAGTTCAGTATATAGTTTAATTATATGCCTAGAATCCTTTAAATCACTTTAAATCTTAGAGGACATATAACAATTAACGTATATAATCACAAATGTTATGGTGCAAATATGTAGACAGTGGAGGCCTGAACCTGCACACATGCAGGTATGTGCTTAACTGAGTGCTCCTGAGAAACTCCATGGATATTTAGCTGGATTAACCAGGGACACGAGGCTAAATTGGTTTTATTTTGCAGTTACAAGGCCTTCACCTAAACCAGTTCTTTGCAATTAAATATATGGAATGAAAATCCCAGATGAAGAAAACAGAATGAAATATCTAACCTCGTGCTTGTATCTATTTGATAAGTAATATGTTAGAAAGAAGCCAAAACAGATCAGATGACAGCAGCTGTCTTTCCAGGGAAAGATACTGACTCTAGACTGAGTTCTTTTAAAGCTGGTTTAAATAAGTTTAGAGGCTACTTAATCTTTTATGAATGTAGACCCTGTACTTTTGCAGTACAGCAGTCTGTAGTATAAACAGACCCTCAGATTGTTTCAGATGTACTGCTTTTCTATAAGCAATGAAGTAGGAATTCAAACCTACTCATGACTGCTAACTATGAGAGGTAAATTCTTACAAAGTTACCATTTTACAGAAAAGACTTGGAACTAAGGCTCAGTGAGGTAATAGCAGTGCAGTCTGAGACAGTCACCTATCTAAGGAGTAGTTTTCAATACACTGTGGTCATTGGTAAAAATACTCTTTTTAGTCATAAGTAGTTTAAGGGATTTATATAGAATTTACAAAATTTTTACTAACACAAGTAGGAGAAATACAGAAACTTTAAAAGTTCTTGAAGAGAATGCTTGTTTTGCACCTGCACCACAAAAACAAAGCCATTTTGAAGAGGAGGAATGTATACAGACAAATTACATAGCAAGTGTGTGACTATACTCAAACTCATGTAGCACTAGACTGGCAGGGTTTAATAACAGCATAATAAAACCATTACTTGTCTTTGTATTTCACACACCACCATGGTTTCCTCTGTATAGGGCACACAAATTAAAATATATGGCTCAGAAAATATCAGATCACATCTTCTGAATCTGGAAATTTACCTTTTAATCTGAGAGAGGCAACAAATGAAAAACATCCCTAGTCAAAGCTGATCCTGCTGATTTATGTAGACCACCCTGAGCACAGTGCAAGATGGAGACCACCAAAGTCACTTGTTACGGTTAAACTACAGTGAGTCACAGTCCTGCATCCCTCTGTGTCTCTCTCCTGTTTAGTCTCTTCCCAGCACAGAGCCTGCCATTAATGACCCCCCTGCCTGCTGGAGCAGTTTTGTTGCACTCCAACATTGTACTGCGTGAGCACATTCCAGACTGGAAAAGTAAACACATTAAAAAGCGCCACAGCTCTCTCATCACCTCCTCCACATCAGGATTTTTTATCTTTTATTCTCAGGGAAGACCATGTTGAGGGGTGGATTTTATACTTTGATCTGAAGAAGCTGGGATTCCCAGAAGGGCTCATCTCTTTGAGGATGGAGACACATTGTGGGTGAGTGGTCAGGAAAGTTCTGTCTTCCATGGTCCTAAATTCAGTTTTTATCTTTGACTCTAGAGAGCTCAGCAGACTGGAGATCTCTTGGGAGGTCACCCATAGTAGCTTAGGCTAATCTTAGGAATGGCTTTGAAGTTGAGTAAGACCTTAACTATAACCAGATATCCAATGAGGAGTCAGGCAGGCATAATTGTAGCTTGTCTTTTTAAGTCAGATTCTAAATTTTAAGTAGTTGGAACTATTCAGGTAACCTCTTTGTTGGCAAAGCTGTTGTAACACCCAAGTTTTCAATGAATTTGCCCTTTTTTTACCAGGGCTGGATGTAGCCCAAGGCATAATTTTTTCTCCAGAGATTTGAATTCTAGATCTGAATCAACAAGAGGGGCCTCACTCATCTGCATTCTCTCCCTGTCACCTGGTAGACTCTGTTCTAATTGTGGCAAAATTGTGTCACCATGCACCTGAACCTTGAAAAAAACAAAGACACTTAAAAATGAATCAATAAAATGATGAAAATAAAATGCAACGTGTTTTCTACATATAAGATGCATTTCAGAGAGTGATACAAATGTATTACACAATAAAAAGCAGACACAAATTCAGGCTTTAGTACTTCAAACCCCTGTGCTGAAAAGCCCTCTGTCCCTGGCTCTTAACTAGCTGTCAGCTGACTGAAATTAGTCAATCTCATTATTTTGTGTTGTCTTTTTTATGGGAAATATAACAACAGTCCCTGTAACTGGACATGAGGAACTACACTTAACATTTTTATAGATGTATATATATAATAAAATATGATTGTTATTTTTTTGCCTGATTTATCCTGGTGCCTCACTTATTCAGCAGTTTAAATCAAGGTGAACTCTGCTAAAGTTGGCAAAGTTAAAGCAGTGTAAAACAGACGTACATGAATGGGAGGAGTTTTGTCCCCAGTCTAGAACATGCTAAATTAACATTTATGTGCTATTTTGCCTGAAGAACACTTCTGGCTCCTAAGTGCTGAGGTATTTGAAGTCTTACTGCAAATCCACAGAGCAAGAACTGGCTTGCATTTAATCAAAGAGTGGAAATAGATGTTGAATACAGGAGCAGCAGTATGCAAGAGGAAAAGGAACGGAGGGAGCTGGTATGAGAGTTCCTCAAGGCAGCCATGACCATCTTGGGTGTTTCTGGTTAGCACTGTGTTTTAGTGTATCATTATTTTAAATCAACATATTTTATATATTTGACTAGGAAAAAGCTGAAAAACCCCTGTGTGTCCTGCAGAGGGATCTTAAAACATGAAGAACAAAATACTCACAAATCTAAGCTGAGAAGAAGGATTATTGGGAGATGCAGGAAGTTGATATTGTCTGTCAAATTACAGCACTACAGACATTTCAGAATGTCTTTGAAATCACTACAGTCATAGAAAAAGACATAGAAAGAGTAGCTAGAGAATGCTGATAGTGCTGGATCAGCTCTGTATCCATGCAACCGAATTTTAAAAAAAATATAAATTCTGTAAAGATCATTAATTTAAAGATGTCTGCAGGAAAAGTGTTTCCTTTGCCAGTGACATTCCCTTCTTCTATCCAAAAGAAGGGCTTTAAAAAAAGTGTCTAAGTCCACCATCAAGGACATAAAATTAAAAACAACTTATTCTACCATTCTCAAAGCAATGCCAGTGTTGTTAAACAAAGCATTTCACAAGACATTGCATAATTATTATAGTCTATTATTAAGCATTTTTGCACTAAAAGTATAAACTGGCACAAAATAACAAAACTCTGTGGAAGGATTGAAACTTGAATGACAGATACTGAGAGCTGAAATGATATATTTGCTTTCCAAATTGCATATTGCTTGAGTAAATCAGATTCATTCTCAAGGACCAAGTTCCACTCACAGAGAAGTGTCTGAATTTTTTATTTTTTCACAAAGAAACAAATGGCATAATTAAGAAACAAACAACATAGCTAAGAAAATTAGTTATGTCTTCTAAATAAAATTCACTAAAAATATACTACTCTTGAATTTCAGAGGGAGCACTTTCAGAGGAATTGGTTTCATAAAGGTGAAAGATTGGATGTAATGAGTGGCACTAGCAAACTTCAGGAGATCATGCTTTTTTATGACATATTAGTATTCGAGAGATAAAGAACACCTGTGAAACCCCTCAAATACAGTGGCATGTGCTAGTCAATCTTTCTGAAAAGTATATGCCCAGCAGTGCAGCAAGACAAATGATTTTTAATAGTTCCTTTGGATGGAAATGTCAAAAGATTATTCCACATAATGTAGTTCTAAAACTTTGCTTAAAAATAGGCACGTAATAAGTTCAGTGCTTTATGTAGCTTACGATTTGGCCAAGTCATTGTACTCTGAGAAAACGAATGATGGTTTTATTCTAGTTCAACATCAATGCTTTTCTAGTTGCATCAAAAGGAAGGAATTCATTTAATTTGAAAGGAATTTTCAAAGAATAGTCTTAAGTATGACACGAAGTCAAAGGAAGTATGGTGGTTAATTGTCCAGTGTCCAAAAGTTAGTAAAACTGCAAAAGTTCTTTCTTTTTATCTGGTGTTCAGGCCCATGGTTTGTGAGCTTCACAGCTGACAGAGTTATGGGGTACAGCCATCTTAACCATTAATGCATCCTCACCCACTTCAGCACCAAATTCATCTTTTAGCAATAAAGCAGCATTTGCTGAAGTTCCGTTGCTCGACTTGCTATGAGCACCATCATTTTATTACTGTTTTCTCTTATGAACTTTGTTCATTATTTGTTCATCATTGTCTGTGTTTATAAACATCACATTGTGCTGTTGTTCTTCTTCCCCATGTACAGCATTTTTGTTTTCTTTTTCAGTACCTCTATTATGCTCTTCAGAGGGGCTGTGTGAGGACACCTTTGATGGCAGCCTTCTTGCCATGGGAGTCTTGAATCCACTGCTTGTGCCCCTGACTTTGGCCTCACTTCCACTTGTACACAGGAAAAGCAGTCATACTGTTTCCACTCTTCGATTCTAAACTGCTGTGACGTGCAAGGCCCAAAAGCTGTGGATGGCTCTGCTTTGCTGGCTGGATCCTCAGCACTGTGTTTGCAATAACTCTGCTGTCACCGGGCATTTCTAGGGGCACTGGCTGAGTGCTGAGGGCTGTGATGCCCTGTAGTGGTGGTCCTGTGCAGCCTCTCTGGGGTGCTCCCCTGCCCAGCCCATGGCTCAGGTCACGATTTCAGACTCCCCAGAGCCATTCATCCTGTCCCCAGTGACCCCGCAGCGTCACCAGCCGCCAGCTCCCACAGCCAGTCCCCAGGGCTGCCGGACACAGGGGCTGGGGCTGTCCTGGTGCCCCCAGCCTGCCCTGCTCCCCAGCTCCCTGTGGGACACACCCTGGCTGTGAGGTCTGCCCCTGCCTCCCTGGGGCATTCCCAGCTGCTCCCAGCTCCTGGAGACACTTGACCTGCACACCCTGAGTGATTGGATTTCAGGTCTTAAAGGAAAGCACGATTTAATCCCCAAACTCACCTTCCTTCTTTCCAAGCTTTGAGGTGTGCCAGGAATGCACAAAGGGCCGAGGAATGTATGTGACTGAACAGCAGAAAATGCCACTGGTGATGGTGGGTTTGCAGCAAAATGAATGAGAACTGAAGGAAATAACAGAAGTGCCTGACATCTTCAAGCCTCAGGTCTGAAGACAGGGCTGTGACAGTGGGCAGCCCTGCTCTAGCACTGCCTATCTGCCTGCCACAGCTCTCTGGAGGAGGTCAGAAGCTCCTAAAGGGCTTTCTCTCCTTGACTCTAAAGCTATTTTTTCCTGAATGTATTTTATGTATGTGTGTTTTGCATGAATGTGTCCATTGCCTATTCTGTTCTCTTGGCTCCAGGAGAAAAATAACATGCAAAAGTAGACAACAATAGATAAATGAAAATTCTATCTAGTTCCTCAGGATTCTTTCTGTCCCTCTGTGGATCTCTGGACAGGACAGCTAATGTGACAAGGTATCTGGAAAAGCAGCAAACAGCAGTGTTCCTCTCTGACTCCCAGGTGTGCTGCAACCTTGCTATGGAGTAGACAGGAGAGAATCTGCGTTCCCAAATGCAGACCAACAATATTTATAGAGCATTTTGTTCCTTGCCACTCTTGTTTTGCACAGAGAAGCCAGACTGTAGATGTAGATGAGGAAGAGCTGGAGGCAGCAGCCAGGAAGCAGCAGCCAAAAGGGAAAGCATAATCTCCCAGTATGGACAATACAGCAGTGCTGACAAATAAAACCCACCGTGATACCTGTCCCCAGCACTAAAACAGCTAATAATGAATGGGCAAAGAAGAAGCAAATTTGAGTGTATATCGAAATTCTGTGGAACACCACAATGAAATTTTTCTTCCAGGATCCAATTCCACTTTTGAAAGCAGTCAGACCCCATTTTCAAACAAGGACTATAACATTTCCTTGATCACAAAAATCCATGCTTATTCTTCTATTTTTTTTTAATCAAAGCTTGAATAGCCCATATATTTTACCCAAAACCAGGGTTAAGCCTTTGAGCAATTATTTTCATTAGCAGATGATGTCATCTCATCAGTAGGTATTTGTTGAGCATCAACAAAGTGAATAGTTTACAAAAGCTGGACTTCTTAGTTTAAATGAAAGTGTAGAACTGAGGGCTTTTCTTTTTTCTCCCACAGCATTGGCAATACTTTCAAACGTCTGTTTAATCCATTCTGTCAGCAGTCTCATGAGCTGATGCCTCTGCTTTAGGTTTGTGTTGATTCTTTGGCCAAGCCTTAAAGCTTTTTGGTTTTTGATACAGCACTGAAAGAGAAGCTTTGATGCTTGTGAATGTTGACTGCATGAAGTAAATAATGTGAGGCAGGTTTAAATATCCTCATTTTTTATTAAGCCTTCCAATCACATTAAACTGAAGCTAAAGAAAAATCACATGAAAAGGAAATAATATCCTATAAAGTGAAAATATACTTAATGTTTCTAATGTTTATATCTCGCATCCAGAGTCTGTTTCCATGCCATGGTTATGGTTATCCTGATGCTCATACCTCACCTTTTCTAAAAAATAAAATAATCTGTGGCAGTCAGTCTGCTAATCTGAGGATACACATTCACCTTTTATTGCAAAAAGATAGAAGTTGGAAAAGGTGAATATTTAGTTTGTCGAGAGGGAGTGAAAAACACTAATACTTAATGGATAAATCAAGAAAGAGATCAAAACTAAGTTTGGAGACTCAATATTTTAGGAAGTCTCAGTGTTCCTCAGCATCACAAAAGGTGTATTTTTGACACATGGTTTGCATGTGGAAATCACTGTCAGAAGAACAAAACTGGAGAGAGATTCAAAGTGGGATGGAACATTTGGGGAGGAAGAAAACTCTTAAGACATACAATGATAAATATGTTTTAAAAAAACCCTCATGAGAAACCTCATGCTCCACAATTTTTTATGTTCTGGCTGCTGGGGTCCAGTTAACACCTGGCAGAAACTCTGAACCAAGGACATCATCAACAAACAGCAAAAACCATCATCATGAACAAATCTTGGCTAACTTCTCTGGCAAGTACAAGGCGAACAGAGAAGTCCCAATTTTCCTGATAGGGAGATAGAAACAATTAAAGATTGTCAGCCTTTGTAAAAAAGTGGCTTAGAGGGAGGAAAAGTAGGACATGTTTAAAAAAAAGTGGGCACAGATTTAACCCTAATAATAGGAAAGGAGTTGCTGTATCTCTAGGGCCTTGAGATAATGACAGTGACAACTCTTGTGCCTCCCCAAATGAAGGGAATAGAAATGATATTTTAAACACCTTTTTTTAAATTTCTGTTCTTTAATTTTTATTTACCTCCTTTTTTTCAGCCGAAAGGTAAGGGGATATTAGGAGGAGTGAAGTACAAAAAAAAAATTTCTTCATACATCACTCTAGCTTTGCTTTGGGGTACATAGGAGAAAATGATGGTTTTCTTGTGATGGACCATTTCTTTTCTTCCACGTCTCTCAGAAAGCTGAAATTTTGTTTAACTAACATTCTCTGCAGCTGATGGTTCTGCTCTGACACATCTTTCTATTTCCACAGGCCTTTCTCAACAGTCCAAGGGGTTAATAGAAATCTATTAAATGCCTTTAAAATACATTTCACATGTTGTTGTGGCTGTTTCCTGGTGTGAATCTCTTATTATTTTACTGAGCCTTTTAGACATCAGCTGCTCCCCTTGCACTGAGCATTTGTAATCCCTCTGATTTGTCTGTGTCCCTGGCACAGCAGTTAGATTACTGAACCTTGGGGTTTTTTCGTGTTTTATACATGACTTACAAATTCCAAAAGTTAAATATTGCAGCTGGACCAAAATGGGTCTGATCTTGCTTTTGCTGGTGGCCAAGACCCATTCCCTGCAGGGACAGGAGACTCAAGAAGGAAGAAGACAGTGTGGGTTTGCAGAGCTGGCATCCAGAGCTGGTTGCTCAACAGAGGAGGATCACTAAAAATGTTTTTCTTGTTTTGTTTTAATTCCAGTTCTTTTTTTTCCACTTTATTTTCTTGAGGTTGCGTTTCCTTCCCGACACAACTACTCTTGCTCGCCCTCTGACGGCGCTCGGCTGCGCTGCACAGCAGTGCCTGATTTACAGCCCAAGCGGACTTTTCCACCGGAGAGCCGACATGTGCTTCCTATTGCTGGTCATTCCCATGGAAAATAACACACGCACCACAGGTGCACTTGGTACACATCTTAAAACATATTCTGAAATTATTTTTCTGGCTTACGCCTCCTGGCTCAGATAAAGCCTGGCTTCGCCTGCCCTTTTTATGCATGGGCTGAAGTTTGTGGAAAGCACAAGGATTGTTTCACTTTGGGGGATGCTTAGGAGAAAAAGTCCCAGACCTGTAGGATGAAAGGATACTTAGGATGTACAGAAGGGACAGGATGTGGCAAATTAAGAGTAAGAAAAACAATATCTATCATGTGGAATGTTCAAAGGGTTTTTCCACTGCTTCCTGGACGTCTCTATATTGCCCTGTTTCTGCATTGAAAATATTAGACATGATTTGATCCACAGCCCACTGTAGTTTCCATACCTTCATTGTACTTGGAAAAATTAGGTTTGAAAGCTTTTAAGTTCTTTGTACTCAGGTCTCAGTTTACATGTGAGGTCAAGAAGAAACCTTTGAGAGCAGAATTTAGAGTGGTTCTGTTTATTTGTTTGTTTTAAATCAGGAAATTACAGTAAAGCAGTGATATTAAGAGGAAAGAGAAATAAAAGGGAAGACTGCTGAATCATAGTCTATGCAGTAGTAAAGGGTCCCAGGTCTGTCAGAGCACATCCCACCATGGAAAAGCCAGGTGACATTATGGTCCGGGCATCTGAGATACTCTGCTCCAGATGATCACATGCACAAAAGGTTTAACAAGTTGAGTATCTTATTATTACCTGTTTCCATTGCTTTATTAATATTTTTCTAGATAATTAAGACTGCATCTTGGGCTTCTGTGTTATTGTGAGAGAGAGAAAAGAAATACTAATTTCTACAGATTTTTTAATCAAGCCCTTGATCTGAATTAATTATTCTGCATCATTGTAGGTCCAGAAAAGCTTCTACTAACTTCTTTGAGGGCAAGACACAGTGTAGAGATATATAAATACTGTACACTTAGAGACTAAAACTCTACTTACTAAATTTAGTGTTTCATTTATGCATTGATCCAGACATCTCAGTTATGCTCAGGAAGTCATAACATTTACTTCCCTCAATACAGCAAGGTACTGTTTTTCTTATGGAGTTAGTGTTGCACAAACAAACAGCTCACAAGCAAGGGCAAATAGCCTATGTATTTTAATAGACCTTTATTCATCTTTAAATTGTACTGCTAAGCTTTGCAAATGCAAAAGGCAATCTTACAAATAGGACATCCTGAGAAACAGTTATGTTAACTCGGTGCCCCCAGAAATCTTCGTTACTAGACACCTTATTATTAGTTGATACCACTGTGCCCAGTCAAATGAATGTCGTGGCTCATTATCTAGTTCCTGAAGCATCTTTGATAGGCAGAAAGACACCCATATGTGGCAAATACATGGGTAATGTAAGTAAGTTTGATCATAGTGATTTTTCTGTTGTTTCCACCTCTGTTTGCAGAACATCAAGATCCTGAGGACAAAATGAGAAGGTGTTTTGTCCTTGACCTTAGTGGGGAAAAGATCACGTGGAGCCTTTCACTCTTAGGGCATCTGAAGGAGTCTGTGTGTGAGCCTAAGCTTCTGAGGCCACTGTTAAGACTCTGTTTTTCTGCTCTTCATGTTTTCTTTGGCTTTTGCAGAGAAAGTTCATGCACTCTTTCCTGCTCTTCTGTATTAGGACAAGATTTTCTTTGCTTGTACTTTGCTCAAGAAAAAATGGTTAATATTCTACCAGGGCAAAGGTCAATGTTGTCTGTCATCTCCAATATTCCCAGAAGATTTGTGCTTTCATAGGCTTACTGATCCTGGTTATTCAAAGCATTTTTCTGGTCTCAGTGTACCAGTTTTAACAAGTTTTCCAGGGTGTATTCTGTTGAGTAGGCAAGTTGCATATAATGTAACTTTTCCTCTGTAGATATCACACCACTTCATCTGATGTTTCCTACTTTCACTGTCACATTTGCTGACTTTTAAAGTACAGAGGTAAGAGTTTAAAGCCGTAATTTATTATTCCACTTACAAGGAGCAGAGCAAAACAAAACATTTCACCAGAGCTGTGTTACTTTTAAGTTCTGTCTGTCTGAACCCATCAAATGAACCATGTTTGGCATTGAGGATGCCCAGGAATTACACAGCAATCCTCTTGTCCTGGCAGACCTAGAATAAATAGAGTTTTGTAGAGAGGAAGGGAACTGTGTGTTCCTGGATCTGACATGGGGTGGGAAGGGATTCAACAAACTTTTCTGATGGCCAGGGTATGCCAGGTGGCCCAGTGACCATCACACCTCATTCCTGACTAACAGGGCATTTTGGTCTATACTGATTCTTCGGTTGAAGTGCTGTCTTTGTGTGCAAGTCTGAACAAATTGTACAGGAAACCTGAGTCTGTGCCTTTCACATACAACCCCAGCCTCTCTACATCTCTCTGGTGCTATTGTCTTTCCAAAAAATACATGGACTCTCTTGCTCTCCAGGGCAACTCGTGATCAGGGACAAAACAACATGTCAAATGTGGCTTTCCAAATTTAGCTGAAGGCACTCCCACTCATTTCCACCATTTGCTTTGGTGTTTGTGTCTCTGTGACCAAGGTCACCTCCCAGTAACTGTCCCCTCCCATTCATGCCTGAGCCATTGCCTAGCCCAAGTTCACTCAAAAAAACCAACAAAAAAGAAGCAGTACTTGAGCAAGCCAACCTTATTTGGGGCCTCAAAGGAGCACTTACAACCTTGTGACAATTTGGATAGCCTAGTGTGGGATGACAGTAGCGGAGAACATGCCATATGTAGTCAATTTTAAGTGTTTGTGAGAGCAGAAGGCACATTCTTTCATTAACTTTGACTTTATAAATGAAGACTTGATAATAAAATATTTTGGCATGCATTAGGTGGTTAAATTAAAGTCTGACATGGACATTCTCTATTCTGTGTTAGAGTAATGAAAACAGCATTTTTATTTGAAATTTCTGATAAAGATGTGAAGGTACTGTTCTGAGGTGGTTTTTTTTCCCTAAAAGTCTTATTTTAGAAAATAATTACTAAAATCAAGGTCTATCTCGTACTTCAAATCCATTGAGGTTGAACTAGATTAGCGTTCACTTAGTTCTCATTGTATACCAAAGAGCTGAACACATTCTCTCTCAAACAGTGGGGGAAAACTGAAAAAACACAATTTAATTGCAGTGTTAGTGTTAAACCCAAACTAGTTAGGAATGAATAAGTATTTCTTTTGAAATTCTCTGGGTTCAGAGATTTATAACTTGGTGCTAAGATTCTCCTAGGGTAGAATCCTACTGCACAAAGATAGCTTGGAAAGAAAAGATAGATATTTTTCAGAAACTGAGATGTAATAACTGCTAAAAGAGCAAACAAGAATCATAATAATTTTATTGCAGTTTCATGAATTCAGATCCATTTTGTTATCAGAGCAGGAATTTTAATTTCTCTACAGGCTGTCTGTGGCACTCAGCATTGACTCAGCTGCTGAAAATAGCATTGCTCCACTGAAGTTGATACACCAATCGTGTTTAAACAGCAAATTTAACACAGACTTGCCAAGGTATCCAACTCCCAGATCCTCGAGCAGCTTCTGAAAATCCCAGATGTTGTAATAACCTACTCATGATGTGGCCTTCACGTTTTGTCAAACAAGTACTCATTCTTGAAGAATCTGCAGTGTGGAATTCCTCTAAAAGAAACTTCAGTTATTTTCAGATTTTGTTTGTTTGTTTGTTTGTTTGTTTTCCCGCCCGGGGCAGGGAGGACAACCTCACCTAGTATATCCTTGTTGCTGAGGAGACCTACCAGCACAGGAGGGAGTGGAGCATGTATGACACTACTTCAGGAGGAGCTCTGGCCAGCCAAGCAATGCTTTTTGAGGTACTGTCTTTCTTTAGAAACCAGATCCTGAAACAACATTTAGACAGACAAGCACCTAAATTGCATAGACTGTGAAAGAGATGGGTCACTATTAAGACTTATGTATACAAATAAATTTAACATAACAGCAATACGTGTGCTATTTTTAAATGATGGGTCTGCCCATTCTTCAAAACTTGCAAATATCTGCGCAGTTTCCAAACTTTCAATTTTGAATTATGCACCAGGAAAAACCAACGCTTTCCAAAAGTGGTAGGATCCTTTACTTGAGGCATTATGGTTCTCCTGTATAGGAGGGACATTTTTCAGCAGTTCCAATGCACTGGTACTCCATGCCACTTTTGCATTCCCTAGCTAAATAAATAAATAAAATACCTGGAATAAATTGAATACATTTCAGCTCCCTGGACTCATCTAGTTGAGCTGAAGTGCAGAGAAACAAAGATTAGATCAGATTCTTATTTTAAGAGTTATTACCATTTTAAATAGTAACATCAGCATGGCTTATCAGGAGCTAATTTTGGCTCTGGCAATGTGGAGTCAGCCTAAAGAAACTAGTCAAAGATGGTTCCCTTCAACATCTCAGGCCTTCTTTTTCTAGAAGGGCAGAAAGTGTAACCCATCACATCAATAAATTCTACAATCTCCTTCTTCTCCAGGTAGTTTTTGTGTAAATCTCTGCAAAAGGGCAGGAGGGTAGGAGAGAGAAGTGACCAAACAAGGGTCCCTCCTTTTGGGGTCCTGGAGGAGACTGGAAGCCCTGCAAAGAGCTATAAAGAGATTTGTTTCCTTCCTTGGAGGGTTGAGTGGGAGGGATGACACCCACTCCGCTGTGAGATAGACTAGACATGTCATTCCCTAACAAGTCTATTTAGGCTTGTCAGAAGTTGATGAGCTAATTATGGCTCATTAGATGTAGAGGAGTCTATATTTAAGCTCATTTGGGGTTGGTATGGGAAAGTTAATAATATAGGTGGAAGTACAGGGAAACTGCTAAGGCTGCAGAGAATCTCTTTCTAAACTCTCTAAGATTTCCAGATAATCCCTGAAGCAGAGTGGGAAGGCAAAATAAGGCAAATTTTCAGTAGAAAATTGGAAAACAACGATGTCACTTCCTCAATTCCTCTTTCCAGAATTTAAATGAGAAATAGTCTAGAAAAAAACCCCAAAACATAGAACTAAGGCCATCCTCAGAAAATTATGCCAATTCTGTTTGGATACTCTTCAGGCTGCTGGAAAATGAGCAGAAACACAGTCATTTTTACAACTCTACCGAACTGCATTAAAAATCTTCCCATTTAAAATATCAATATTCTGTGTCAGAAAAGCCTGACACAAATAATGCTTTTAGCATTATTGTATAACTTCAGAAACTTTTCATTTTATTGGTACATACTACAGAACCAGTATTTTTGTGTTTTACTTATAAAAGGGGTTTTGCTGAGTTTGGCCTTTTATGGTCTTCCATTTTCCATAGGAAGAAAAACTTTCTCCTTTGTAATTTCCATACCAGGCAAGTTGTCTATTGAGGCGACCACATAACTATTTGATCTTGTGTTATTCTCTGAATGTTCAACATGTCTGCACTGCAAGTTTCCAATCCTTTCTGAGGGCCACGGTCATTGGGTTTTTGACATCTGTCCTCCTAAATGCTCACTAAACAGTAGCATTCAATAACTATTATCAAAATGAACCAAAACAAAGACTAAAAAGTCATCTTACTAAGCAGCAGCAAACCACATTGTTTCTGAGTTGGGTGTAGTTGCTGAAACAGGTGAATGCACTCAAGTAGTCAGGATGACTTAATTTAAGAGGATTGTGTTGAGTCTGTGCTTTCAGATTCCCTGGGCACCAAACCTGTGGTGCTCACTGCACCTCTCCAGGCTCCTCTGTGTGACACCCAGAAGCTGCACATGGTTCAGTTTTACCTTATTTTACAGCATGACTTCATGTGATGTTGCATCAACTGCACAAATGACAAAATCTGGAAAATTTAAAGTAAGAACGTGGCCTTAATTTGCACAATATTCTGTTCCCTTCCCAGGGTGTGTGAGTGTTGGCTTCTGAGTAATTTTTATTTCAAGATGAATCATTTCAACAGATACATTTTATCACTTGATTCTTGAGTGAGGCAACACATTCTATAAGTACAAAATATGTCTAGACATTTGTGCTTCTGCTTTCTCCTGAGCACTGCACATTTAGATTTTTTTCTTATTTTACCGTCTCTGGTTGCTTCAATAAATGCTGTACTACTGTATTTGATGTGTACGTCCTCAAACAGATTCATTTAAACTAGTGAGAGTCTATAAGCACAAAAGCCACTGTGTCAGGGTTATCAAATAATTCCTGGTGGAATTGTTTTTCTTCATGCACAAGTTAAGAGAGTGCAATGTAGATGATTGTTCTTGCTTGCAACTTTAACCCTTTAACAAGTGTATTAACTTAAATCTATAAAAGCAAGATTCAGAGGTTTCTAGAGAATTATATTGTAGAGAATTAGTTATATTTCATGTTTTTATGCTGTTTGTTATTTGTGTTTATGTTGCATACTTATTCACATTTTCTTAAAGATAAGTGAGAAAGATTTATGTTTGAATTTGTTCACAAAATCCACCATTGTGCTGCAATATCATAGGAATTTTAATAAACGTCTCAAGTGAATGACTGAGTTTCCTCTGCCAGCTTGCAGGAAACACAAAAAGAGATCAA
The DNA here is from genome assembly GCA_014706295.1 of Lycocorax pyrrhopterus obiensis. NCBI lineage: Eukaryota > Metazoa > Chordata > Aves > Passeriformes > Paradisaeidae > Lycocorax > Lycocorax pyrrhopterus. The sequence goes on along the minus strand of JACSVZ010000016.1, from coordinate 12,645,972 downwards.
ATAATATCCCTACAACTATGAAAATATGCAGTTTTTTATTAAGTGTGCTTGGTGTACATAACAAAGTATCCATACGTTCAGGGCTTATTTCCTGTTACTTTCTTATAAACCTGTACGTCATCAATAACGTTGCAAATAGTTTCCCTAAATGTATATACTAAGCTAAAATAAAAATGCATATGGATAACTTTCCAAAAACAAAGAATTTTAATGCTAAAGCATTCAGCAATGTATTTCATTTAATCATGTATTTCTCACTCTTCCCAATTTTATTATTACATTTATATACAAGTAAATTAATAGTGAAATTGGTGGCTTTCTAATATATTTCTGAATTTTGAGAGAAAGGTTTTCTTAATTTATTATGTTGTGGAAATTCTGTAATCTGGTATATGCATAAATCATCTAATAAGGAGCTCAATATTTTGAAGATGTCTTATAATATGAAAAATAGCCATCTTTTGAAATTATGGGATGTATTATCACAATACCAGACTCTAATCTGCTACCAATTTGTGTCAGCTTTCTGCATTCAAAAAGGACTCAAATCCTCTCTAAAAGTAGGAATCAGCTGAAGGTTTGTCTTGGCTTCATGAGCCCACTGCAATTAGGCAGCATGTGAATGTGTGCCATATGCATTTATTGCTCTTCTAAGCATGTGTTACTTTGATGTGTTAGGTTAGAAATCTAACTCTTTTTCTTGGGCAGCCTTCCTCCTGGGTCTTTATACTGCTTAGCAGTTGAGTCCAGACTTTGAAACACAGCCTAATTTAGAGGCGGATGCTGCAGCTGCTGCTGTCATTTCAGCTGATTTTTTTTCCCCTTTGATGTCAGCTTAGAGTGTCGGTGGCTGCATCGGTCCCGCAGCCGCCACGATTCGCCGAACAGGCACCACAGAATTTTAAAGGTCTCTTCGCCTTTAAATCTAATTTGGGGAGCTCGAGTATCTCACAATGCACTGCTGGCTTAGTGAAATGTTGAGTTCTCACAGAGTATGTTCTTCCTGATCTGGAGGAGACACAGTTTTGAGTTTTGTTTAATGCCTGATTAAATGCTGATGATACAAGAAGAGGGATTTTTTTTTTTGGCAGAAGGAGGATGGGATGCCTTGCCTATTCTGCCCTGTCCTTTGCATTAGCAGCTGTACACTAGAAAATAAACTTTTGCCTCTGAAAGTTGCCCTCTTCCTTTTCAAGACTTTATATTAATGGTATTTATTGCCTTCTCCATAATTTAGTTCTGCAATGGTAGTGTGTGCAAAGACATTCCACCTCAATTCCTCTTGTTCTTGGACCATCCTTGGCTTTCCTTTCTGCTCTCTCTTTCTGTGGCTGACGTGAACTCAAGGAGTGCAGGAGCTTTGATCCTTTCCGAGGCCTTTGCAGAACAATTTCTTTCAGTGAGGTTCCCTTGCTCTGGCCCAGCCCCGCCTTCAGATGCGCACGTATTTTCCCATTGATTCCAATGAGGCTCACATCCTTCTGAGGCCCCTCTTTGGCTTTTAATCTTTACCTTTAAAAGTATCAACAGATAGTAGTTGTCTAACCCTTTTTAATAACTGAGGTCCTTGGTTCCTTTACTGTTTTGGCTGCTTTTTCTGTATTGAAATGGTGTTCCATATCACTCCACAAAAAGAGAGCAAAGCCCTATTCAGATACACTAGTTTGACATTAATTCTATGGCTTTATTTCCTGCTTTTCCTTCTATTGTAGCTACTTTTCTCTATACAAATTACATTTTCTCAAAGACGCAATGAAGTATATTATTCTTTCCTGCACTTTCCTTGTTATTACTATATTTTGTCAAAACAGCATTTTGGATAGGCTATTTTTTTGCTAGGTTTTTTATTCTTGCAATAATGGGAGTGGTATTTTTTTCAGGTTTGATACTATCAGCAAGTAAAAAAGACACAATGAGCTAGAACGAAGACATTTTGAAGGAGGTTTAAAATTTAGTAAAATGAAAGAATTGAATGTTTGAATTCTGAAATTTCAAGGATTTTTAATGAGATTACCAAGTGATAGTAGGCAAAGGCAATAAAATCACAGTGATTTTCAATAAGTATAATTTTTACAGAAGTAAATTTACTCATCTGAATTTACTCAATTTTTACCGAAGTGAATTTACTGACTTTTGATATTGATAGTACTGGACATTATTTTAAAATTATTAAAAAATTCTCCTGATCTGACATCACATATAATAACAGCTATGAAAGACTTTATGCATACAAATTGTTATGTTAAACTCCACGAACTAAACTTTTGTTTAGGAGCTTTTCAGGCAGCATCTTTAGATTGCTGACTCTTTCTGTTTTTAATGTGGGTTTGACAGTAGAGCAGGGGTTTGGGAACGTTTTCTTTGTAGTGACAGAAGCTTCTTGCTGCTCAGTCTGTTAAAGAGAGAATCATGTGGAAGTCAAGATATCTTCAATCAAAACTTTAGAAAACATGTTTCGAAATTTGAGAAATGAAACAAAAAGTCTTCACTGCAGGTCAAAAGCCAGTTTGGTCTGATTTAATTCAAAAAGAAATTTTAACTTCACAATCAGAAGGCTGTTTGCACTAACGTTTGAGAAAAGAAGGACTCTGTATGATTCTTCTGGAAGAGCAACTGTATTATTAATTCCAATACACTACCACAATGATGAAAAACTGAGCAGCTGATGTGTACTGTAGTGATAACTGTGATATTGGAGGTCTGCAGGAATCGTGAGTGTGATGGTAGGTAAAATTTTCACTCTATTGCACAGTCTGCTGCAACAAGACAGGTGAGGAATAAAAACATATGCTGAGATTGCTCAAGGTTTTTTTGTTACACTTTGCTTCAAAACAGCTGGTTGTTTCTGAGAAATTCTGTTTTCATAAAACTCACCACAAAGCAGGAGGAAGGCTCTGGCACAGGGTGAGTGCTGTGAATTCTGAGGTATTTCAAATGGTGGTCTCCTTGACAGCCTGACTTGAGGAGGGAGTAAAGTTATATCATGCTGCAGCAAAACCCAAATCACAGCTGTGTGAGCCAGAAAATTGTGAAAGGGGATTCCTGTGCTGCTGCTGAAGCCTTGGCTCTGTGCAGACCCACAAAACTTGGTAGGCAACAGTGGCCTTTTTTGCAGGGTGTCAGGTACTGGAGAATAGTTCCAGTGGTGGTTGTGCCACTGAATGACCAAAAGGCAGAGAGAGTGTTCAGAGCAGAAAAGCATCCTTGCAATAGTGGTGTTATCTCCAGCAAAACTAAACAATAAACAACCACTGATGCATGACAAGGAAAATTTGTTAGAAAAATGGTAATAGGATTGTGTTTCTTGAGAATCTGCTGTTTCATTGACGATGAAATGCCTTAAAATAAATCTGGTTTCAAAATTTTGAGAGTCTAAGTACTTCTGGTTTAAAAATATACATGATGATTAAATATACATAATAATGAGTAGTAGTCAAGACAAAGTATACTGCTGGGGAAAAAAATCCAAATGTTCATATTTTGAAATCCTATATGAAATGAAATTACAATGTTCTATTCTGCTGCAGTCTCAGGAAAAATTGTCTGTATTTCATGAAACTGGAACATAAAAACCATCAGGAATTGGCTTCAGCAAGGTGTGCAATAATTTCCATTCTTGATGACGTCCCAGGAGTTATCCAGAGCCTTGAGAGATCAGCCCTAACGAGGAAGCATATGACCTTACCATATCGGGGCTTCAGAACAGTCAAAATCTAGCTTGACCTTCAACAGTAAACCAGGTCCCTCAGGCTAAATCCTAACAAGTCTTGCCTTCAAACCAAGGCAAAAGGCCAAAAATGCTTATCCAGGGAGCAGCAACAGAGTTGGAAAATGAGAGGTTCTTTTTTTGTTTGGCAAACATCGTAGTTTGACCTCTGTGTTCTCACTGTGCCAAGCCATCTAATCTCCAGGAGGCAGTCCTTTTAAATCTGCCAAGTGCCAAGCTGGCTCCGTTCCTGTCAAGACCAGCGTGCACTGCCAGGCATGTGGATTAAGGTTTAGATGTGCAAGATGACAAACCTCTCTCCTAAATCTGGATTTCAGTGAGTCACAACCAATGATCTGATGCTCCAAGACCCTCAGGACCCACTGTGAATTGGACTCACTCGCTGAGCACAAAGGCAGCAGGTTTTCAGTTCCCCAAGCTGCGTGTATGGAAGGATGCAGGGAAGGTATGGTCAATACAATAAAAACAATGAAAGGAAGTATAACTAGTGCTACGTTGGCCAACAGTAAGTAACAAATAAGAAAAAAAATTGTAATACCAGGAAATTACAAATTTTTTTGCATTCTGTTTTTGGTTAGCTTTGATTTTTTTTTTCAGGTTTTGAAGAACTTTTTGATAGTATAAAAATAATTAAAAAGTGATTTTAGAAAGGTTGAACTAAAGGAAAGATTCTTTTTCAGTCAGAGATTCTTCAATCATTAATTCTGGAAAACTAGCAAATACATTGTAATTAATTAAAACCAATCTTTCTAGCCAGTGATGGCAGAAAAATTACCTGGAACTTATTACAGACAGACACTGCTTTTTTTCTGAACAATCTGTCTTTTCCTCCGGATATTTTTCCCCCCTTATATTGCGGTATTTAAATTTTCTATTTCACTTTGAAAAGTGGGTTTTCCCATGTCTTACCTTAAGAATGAGCTAATGAATAAACCTAACTATTAACCCGTGGAGGAAAAAAATAAATGGCAGCATTTCTTATTGTACAGTTCTCTCAGGCACATACTGTGACTCTTGGGGATGGTGCTGTGCTGGGCCGGGAATCAGACTCGATGATCCTTATGGGTCCTTTCCAACTCAGAACATTCTGTGATTGCTAACTTAAAGATTTATTCTTGTGAAAAAAGTCCTAAATTAAAAGTTGTAGATATTTTGTAGACAATTGAGGTATATAGGTTTTTTCTCAATATTATTCTCCCTTGAGGGCTACCATTAACCTGTTGGGCAAGAATAAGAGTATATCTGTTTGTGAAGAATAACGAGGTTTGCTTTGTCTTTACAGTGGTTGGAATGAGCCATCAAGTGTCTATTACTCATTTGCCTTCATTTACTTTTTACTAAGGTTGCCTTGAGTGTGGTTAATAAGCAGCAAGATCATCAGTCACTTCAAAGTGCTTTTGCATTCCGTAGTTTGTTTTTTCTGCAGTGAGCAAATGGAAGGATGATCTGGTGGAAATCAGCTACATTATGACTCATCTTTTGTGTGACCTCCTTGAGAGGCCTTTGGGTAGGACATGGGCTTTCCATACAATTCCATGTAATACTTGGCTAACAAAATATCCTTTCCCACACCATTACCTCGACAAGGCTGAAAAGTCATCAAAGGCTGTGTGTAAAGAAGGCTTCAAACCCAGAGAAGTAAAATTTCCTCTGATCAATGTTTTCTTTTTCATTTGAGTTACAGACAGGTTATTTTGCATCTAGACTGGTGTCCTCATGAGGAATAGCTGAAGTGACTTCAGATATGGTCTTGATATCATGAAGACTTTGCTTTCTGTCAACCAAAAAAATCTGAACTGCAAAATTAAGGCCAGAGAACCAAAAGGTATGGAACTCCTCCCTCCTTTCTGTTACATATCATATCTGCTTTCACTGACCCCAAAACTATACAGCCTTTGTTTTTCACTGGTGGCAATTTGCTGTCTCTTAAGACTTTCACATTTGGGGTTACTAAAAAAAGAAGCAAGCCCATGGAAAAGAAGCCAAAGTGTCCTGATCCTGGTAGGCAGAATTGCCAACATATCCCCTGAAAAGTGAAATTTCTTCATAAAGATTTGATTTACTTTGGTCGATGAACTTGTCAGCTTCTTGAAAAGTATAAAAAGTACACCCTTGCTCTCTCACAAGGAGGACAAAACTATTTTTCCTCCCAGACTCACAAGATGCTGGATTTTCTTGAGAGTACCGACAACATTTCCTTGTCATTCTGACAAGATGCTATGTCCAACACTGCTTGTGTATCCCATTCTGTTCCCACCTCTTCCCTGAAGCACTAGTGGTGGTCCTGCTGCATGTTTCACAGATGTTTCTTCCACTCAACTCCTCAGTTGTTTTTCAAATGGCTTCTTACAGCAAATGATTCCATGTGTGTATGCTCCTTCCTTTCTGCTGACACCTTTTCCTTCTATAAAAACAATCTGCTGCTGTGTTTCAGATCTAGAGAGACACCATCCCATACCGCAGATGCCGTTTTTTTTTAGACTCTGGCATTGGTACACATGGTCAGCAGGCAATACCTCCCTCTTGTCTGTTCCTCATGACTAACAATGTTGATGTTTTGTTCTTTCAATCTTGTTTCCCTCTGTTACCCTTACACACTCTACATTTTTTTTTCCTTTTCCTGTTACTCTGCTTTCTTTGTATTAGTAGCCCATATGGGATCTCTTCATCTCCCACTACAGCTTGGAGAAAGAAAACCTCACACACTCTTTTAGCCCAGGAACTACAGCCGACTTGTATGCCAACTTTTTCTTGTGCTCAGGAACTGAAGAAAAATCAGCTTTACATTTTCTTTATACACACACACACACACACAAGCAAAATTAAATTCACTTTCTACAGCTGCTCACAGTACTGGTTACTGACTGATTCTGAAGAGACGTGCAGAGATCAGACACTACCATTGAGTTGATTGCCTTTTTAGTTTGCATGTGATAAAAGTTGAGCTGAGATTGTATAGTCATTTCCCTTCTGAAAGGTGTTCTCATTTGCGTACAATAGTCTTTGCAATCAAAATTTTTCATATCAAGTCATGACTGACCAAAAGGGGACTGTGATCCACCTTGCTTCAGCAATTTCTTGGTATAAAGACAAATGAAAAAAAACCCCACAAAACATCTTGCTTCCTCCTTGTAACTGCATTATTTGGGATCAAATTTATTTGAAATTGCTCTAGTATAACTGAAGAAATCTGCACAGTATTTTGCTGAATAAACCCAAGGTTTTGCCAAAAAAATTATTGAACTAGCACATACTACAGAATATGTCGCTGTCCACCTTTGTGCATGTATATACATTACAAATAGATATATAGATATACATATATCTCAAAGCTATTTTATGAACATGATAGAATTCACCTAGATAGTTCCTTTTTTATTTTAACTTCCTTTTATCTTTTATATGCAATAATATTTTAACGTTTCCTCCCAAAAAGTAATGTAGCATACAGACAGAACATTTCTAGGATTGGTAGTGGAAAATACTACGCTCTTTCATTCTACAAAAGAATTAAAACAGGTTATCCACTTAGTTTGTCTTTATTTTCCTAAAAATGCTAGGTATGTTCTGAGAGAAAATTGAGACAATCTTTACTTTGTCACTTGAAGTGGATTTGGGTTTGGAAGTAGATCCGTGATGGTCCATGACCATCATATCTATAAAAGTAGGACAATTTTTGTTCATTTCATATATATGTATCTCCACAGAGATGCATGTACACTGTCAACAATATTAACAAATTTGCATTTCTCCCTCCTCTTATTCTTTCTCCAGGAACATTTGGTTGAGCATATTTTCACAACAAAAGTGTTCTTTGACAATATTGAAGTTATTTTTTTAATGTGAAGAATGGAAAAATTATTATATGATTTTCCTAAGTCACAGAAGGCAAAGATTCAGCAATAGGTACAGACTGTGTTCAAATTTGTATTTTGCACTTCCAGCTCTATGGACCAAACCATGTGACTTGGTAACATTAACATAGGGTAGTATTATTTAAGATTCATGTAGTATGAATCTTAGAAAGTAGTATTTCTTTAAGATTCATATCTTTCTTCTCAGGTTCAAAGATGTGTGATTTTGAGCAGATAAAAGCTACAGCTGAGAGCCCATTAGGAATGGGATAGAAGATGCAGGAATCATTTTTTCTTAGCCTAAATTTAGGGAATTCTATATATTACAGAATGTTTAGATATTTATATGGGTCAACCATTTAAAGAAAAGTGTATTTCTGCTTTTAATGGACAAGAGGTAGTGACACATTGTTAATAGCTGAATCAACACTTTCATTGCTCCCTTTCCTCTTTCAAGTGTATCATGAGAGTTTCTTACACTATGCTGGGAAGATGTCCAGATGCAGGAGAAATGCAGCCTCAAAGATTTTCCTTTTCTGGTTCTGTTTTTGTCAATGCCAGGCCACAGCCTTCAGTAGATGGAAGACCAATGGGTCCTGTGTGCTCTTCCAGCACCGTTACTAATATGTGCATTATGACACATGTGTCACTTCGCATTAGGCTTAGATCTTCATTTGCCTAGAATCTCTTCAAAGTATTCAAAGCAAAAGCATGAAAATCTGGGATTTGAAGGATGAACATCTCTATTCTAAAACTGCTTAGACTAAAAGTGTGCGATTTTCCTCACACTTAGTTTTATTGTGTGTGTGTGTAAAAACATATAGCACTGCATATTTATCCTCACCTTAACCACCATTATCTCCATGATTATGACAGTTTTTACAAGCCTCTTCAAGAAACCACTTGTGAAAAGCTCTGTAGTAATGTCATAAAATAAGCAGCCTTATCTGGCAAGTGACCATTAGTAAAACATTGTCCAGCATAAGGCCAGTTGTAAAACCTTGACCAATTTCTCGAGGCCCAGGATTTCCCTTGAGGTGATGAGCACAATGAGCCAGGTGGGAGATGCAAGAAGAATGCATGTGCTTACAGAAGAGGGGAAGAACAATAGCAATGAAAATTGACACATTTTCAGCAAAGTAAAAAAAAAATAGCAATGAAAAGAAGCAGGGGCTGAGTAAAATGAACAGAACTGACAGCATATTACTTGCCTAGCCAAAGATATTTGCATCAATATATAAAATATGTAAATGAATCTACGAGTCGTAGGCAAACATTTGCAGCTGTGGAGGATGTTAAAATTTGTGTTTTATTCGATGGGATGAGAGAACAATGTGCAGAGAATAAAAACAATTGAGTTTTCAAGAAGTGCTTTGGCAGCATTCAAACACTGGCTGTTGTCATCATCATAAGAAGATAGAGAAAAGACTTGTTTTTTTAATTTAGTTGGCTCTTTTTACAGTGAGATCTGTCGTTACACAAATGCATATTTTTCTACTAGCATTTTTCAAGTCAAAAATGATGTTTCATAACATATGCAGATTTGTATTTTTATGGGTAATATAGTTTCCCTAATAACCTTTCCAAGTGAAAGATTCTGCCTGATTCAGAGAAAGAGACTATTTTTTGTAAATTTGATTAGACACCTAAACTCATCAGTCCGTCTCTGAGCCATGTACCTGATTATGCAAAGGTATATGCAATACATTATGCGAAAGCTGTTTAGCTGGGATTGTATCGTGGCTGTAACCAAAGTGGGTTTAGAGATAATGAGCTTGCATCCCCGAATACTTAGGATCGCAGTCTACTCTCTAAACTGATGATGCAGCAGCTGCATAATGCAACAATGTAATTTATTCATGTAATATGTACAATATTGCTGTAATAAAAAGCCCATTGGCGGTTCCTCTAATTCTCTGTATGAGCACCCTGTTATTAGTAGCTGTGTAAGTCAGTATTTCAGCATCTTCAAATTCTGGCTATTTATAAATTTCAAGCCACAATATTTTAAAAAGAGAGAAAAACCCCAAACGACCCGAGCAGTTCTACATAGTGTGAATTGTGAATCTGTTCACACTGAACCAAAACCTGCAGCTTTTTTGATCAATGCAATCAGTAAACATAGGAAAAAAAACCCTAAGCATGTCAAAGTGACCCTAGTTACTGAACTTTTTTTTTCCCCACAGATGCAGGCCATGATGGATATGAAAATAAGTTAAAGATGGGACAAGGGGAAAAATCCAGTATTCTGGGTTTTCATGAGAAAAGCCAGAAGTGCCCTTATCTTGCCATCTTTTTCGTTCAATGGTGAGTGTTGTTTATCATATGAGTGTTTATATTGAATGTAGATTTCTCTGAAGTAAGGTTTAATGGGAATGTATTAAGTTTCAACAAGAGCCTGCATGTAAAGATAGTGATGAAGAGCATTGCAACAGAATGCTTGGAAATTAATCTGCCAGTTTAACCCAGTAACCGACATGCATACTAAAACACTGATGTGAATTGAAAATAAAATAACCACGCTTGACAGATATAATAGTTTAAGTGATTTCAAATTAACCACATCCCACTGACCGCAAGTGAAAAATGTGCTCATTCTCCCGCAATGAAACATGCTCTAGGGACTCATTATACAGAGTGGAGTAAGTAAAACCAGAGTGGAGTAATTGATGCTGAGGAGGAAGGAAGAGTGACAGCTATTTAATGATTCTCAAACTTATACATAAAGATATCACAAGCACTTAATATATTATTTTCCTCTTTCCAATCTAGAAATATTATAGAGTTAAATTTGTATTGTGCAGTAATTGCAGCAGTTGATATAGCTGTTAGGAATAATGAATCATGACAAAGATGCACCAGGCAGTAGATGAAAAGAGCAAATAACAAACAACCTTGTGCCAGCATGTGTGCATGAATTACGGGTGCTCTGTTTCAGGAGAACAGGTGAGATGAAGTCAGGGCATATCTATTGTCCTAACTCTGCCTATACTTACTTTTCAAATGGCAATAATTGCTTAAACAGTTTGAACATCATGAAATCCAAACTTATGTGATTTCCTCCCTTCTTTTCACATACAGTGAGGTCTTTTTTTGTAGACAATCTGCAGAATAGAAGATATACTGGAATTCAGTGATCCCTATGCCTGGCTGCTCCACAGGGAAGAGGAGCAGTCACATATTCTACACCATCTTTATGCTCTATGGCAATTTTGGTTTAACTCTCTAATCTTCTGTATCTCTGAGTAACATCTAACAGGCAACATGATGATCACAAACCCCAGGTTACGAACAGCTGAGTAGTAGCTACACAGTTACCTGGTAGTTAGTGTTCATCAATAGTTCTGCTATTAACACTAAAGAGTGGCTACTGACACTAAAGGATGTAGAATCTTCTGCTACAAGGCAACAGAAGCAAACACGTAAAAATCTCTGTCCAGAAGTCCCTCACAACCTGAATTATCCTATGATTTTAGGGATAGCAGAAAGTCATTTGCACTATATATAATGAGGATGAGGGACCGCAACACAGGTTTTAGAAAACTTTTGTCCTATCTTATCTTGTTACCTGTCATAGACAAACTATAAGACTTCATTAACGTGCCACTGCCACTCACTAACTCCACCGCTTTTACTTATTTTGGTCACCTTGGCTATGTGCTGTGCAAGGCAGTCTCTTCAGCAAACACTGTGTTTACAAGGATGATGATTATATGGGGTCATATCTGATCACAGAAAGAATACAAGTGGTGTGGGAACCACCAAGAAAGGTTTCAGCTGTATGCACAGAAATTGTCCTAACTGATCCCTAAAAGAGGAACAAGAAAGCATTTGTACAGTGGGTTCGTGGCGTGCCTGGCTGTGACACTCATGTGCAGCCTGTTGAGGCATCCTGGCTTTAAAAAGCTAACATTTGTGATTGGAGCTGGATCGGAATGTGAGGATCTGTCTGTGTAATTGCACTGTCAGGACTGTATAAAGGCACTCACAATGGCTGGGCTTCTGGGTTTTCATACTACAGCTAACTGCTGCTGATACTACCAAAGTTGAGTGCAGGTTGCCAGCTGAGATCCACTTTTGACAAGAGAGTTCTCCTCTTCCTTTCCTGGCCACTGAATTGAGAGACACTTGAGGGTTTAAAGAACTATCTAAAAAGGACAATAGCCAAAAAAATGTTTACCAAGTTCAGCAGGACACAAATTCCAGCTGATTAAGGCCTTGATTTTTCCATTGTCTGAATATAATGCAATGCTTACTTGTTGCTATTTCCTTATTCAAAGATAACATCACCATAGTGGTATCCCCACTCTCCCTCAAGTTTAGCATTTATCCCAAGACTGATTCAGTGGGAATAGCACCAGTCATTTTAGGCATTGTCTATTTTGGGATAGAAGCAAGTGGAATGCATTTTATAATGGGGAGTTCGTACCGTCTCTAATTTATGACTTTACTATCACTGTAAAAGGACCAAATCTCCCTCTGACACTTGATTTCCCTCCCATGTTCCTAATCAGCAAAGTTATGACAGGAATGTTCTGTTTGAAAGAATCCCTTGTTGTGGTGTGTACCCGCAACTTTGAGATCTTTCACAGGAGTGCTTATGAGACCTGGGCATGAGTGTGCTGCTGTGAACTGACAGAGTGCTACTGTGTGGGAGACTGATCCTTCATCCAGGACTTACAGCTCTCTTGGCTACCAAAATAAAAACCCAGACCAAAAGAAGAATAAAAAGAAAGAAAACTGTGCATGTGAGAACAGTTCCATTCCCCAGAATAGACTAAACTTACAGTGAATGTTGGTTTTGTACCGTCTCCTGGCTGTGATGTTCTGCAAGTTTCTTTACTTAAATTTCTTTTATGATTTATCAAGAGGTAAAACAAACATGTTTTTAGGCATATGGCCCAATGGTGATGAACTTATATTGGTGTATTGATACTAATTTTGTGCCAAAGGAACTTTCCTAAAAGTCACAAAGAGGGGGCAGTTTTCTTTACCTTTAGAAGTCACAATTATTTATTTTTATTAGAGAAAATTGCAGTTATAAACCAGCAAAATAATTAAACAGAATGCAAATAATCCTCCTATGTATCATTTAATGCAGGTTGAAAAATGGGGTGCAAGTTGTTGGGAAGATTACACTGAAGGTAAACACAGTCATGAGTGCTCATCAAGGAAGGGTTTTCGTAAAGACAACTTCAAAGTAGTCAAACAGAAGCAAAATGGGAGGAAATTGAGTTCTAGTGGTTGTTTCTACCTAAAACCTCAGTACCAGGGGTCAGGATTTGGTCTCTCTGTCTCAAGCCTTGCTTAGCAATCTTTTGCAGAAGAAATCAGAAATGATAAAATGAAGCCAGAATTGTGTAACCAGATTGTGTAACCCTTACCAGTATCCCTGTCTGTGAAGCGCAGCCCTCTCATGCGTATTTTCAACCCTTTCATAAAGTCTATTCATTCAGCAATTATTATCCAGCCACATGCCTAGCTGGGGAAGGGAGTTCAGAACACAGATGCTGCACCTGCCAGCGGGGCTATGGGCAAATTTCTTCATTATACACCAAGGAGATACTCATCTTCTCTGCATTTGACCCAATTCTGAGCAACACTACAGAAGACCCAATGCATTTGGACCTGAATTTGGATGTGAATGCAACACTGGAAACAAATCAGTCCATTATAACAGCATATTATAGAAGCACCATCTGTGCCTGTGTTTGCAGGTAGAACAAATTCAATTTTCAAATTTGAAAAAGCCCCACCACACAATAAACCATTATAAAAAAACCCTCCTTAGTTAGGATTAAGGCTCTGCTCCTGTTCCCTCTCATTATTTGCCCATTCCACCAGTGTTGCACACCTTTAGGCCAAACATGAGTTGTGATAGGCTGTCATGCGGTTCGAGTATTATAGATGAAATCCTTCCAGAAGCAGCATCTGGCTCGATTTGTAAGCTCTGCAGTCATTTGTAGTGATGGGGTTACATGTGCCCTAGGCTTTGTCAGATGGTTTGGCTGCTTTTCTCCAGGTTTTTTTTTTTTAATTGTTATTATTAGTTGTTGATTGTAAGGAATTTATACTCTGCAATATATGCTCAATTCACTGGCAATTTGCATGTTTAAGTAAAAAGACACCTCTTTTATAATTAAAGCATTTTGAAACCTGACCACTAGCATGTTTTGGTTAGATGTGTTATTATTAGGTATAAAACTATTTATTTTTCTCCAGTGGTTTACTTCTGAGAAAGGTGTTGCCTAAAAGTTAGTGGTGGGAATGACCTTGGCTATCTTATTGGTCTGTACCTGTAATACAGGGAAATTTTTAGAGGGCTGTAGAGATGATCAACATATCCCCCAGTGGTTTTTTCTGTCGCATTCATTTTGTCACCACATTCAGTCCTGAAAGTAAATAAGGTAAATTCCCAAATAGGATTTAATGTGTTAGACCAAATGCCTAATTAGTGTAAGTCTGTTCCCTTTTTCCTTTGGAATCTTAGTGTTATAAAGGGACTTGCCTACCTTGTTGAAAGGCATAATTTAGATAATTTTATACCTCAGTGTGGTATCAGGTAGCATCCCACAATGTGTTAGTTGTTGAAATAGCTTACAGCTGCTTTTACTAAATACAAAAATTAAAATGCAGGGTACAGGATGAAGTTTGTGAAGCATGATAATTTGTTTAGGAATTTGTTTAAAATATTATTTTCAAGGTTTACAGGCAATCAGAGGAAAAGGATTCAAGGACTGTGGGACTAATGTAGCTGTGTGGAATAGAGGACAGCAAGATTTAAATATTTACTGATATCCAGAGAAATAATCCCATACTGCACAACTTTGCTTATATACCATTCTTCATATTCCTGATCTATCCTTTACTGCATGTTTTCCCCTCACCTTGTGCTAATTTTGGGCTCTAAAAAGGTGTCATTCACATATGAATTAAATAAATATTGAATAAACAAGGATGTTGATAATGACATACTTCTTGTTCTACTTTCTTCTGTCGTTATGTCAGGTGACAAGAAGCCTATAATGAAAATTAGTTGACATACAGCACAAAATAAAGACCATCAACATAAAGTGAAACTTTGATGAATAAACCCTCTACATTACATGATGTTTGTTCACAAAAGCTATTTATTTTTGAACACTAGTGAAAGAACAAATTGAAACAATTCAAACTTGATCGCTGAACCAAGAAAAGGGTTAAAGTCACTCTCTTTACTGCTTAGCACTCAGCCATATCCATTGAAAAATTGTGCTGAATTTTTGTAATGAGAATGTTACTTATGTATAGTATTTTGGAGGCAATAACTCCAAGAAACATTGGAGGCTGCTTTAAACAACTTGCAAACTAGTTTAGACATGGGTAATGAATGCATTAAATTTTGTTTCTCATTTGCAGTGTTTAGAACACTACCTGCAAGTGCTCTCAGATGCCACTTGAAGAAGGAAGAAAGGATTGGACTAAAGTTTGTCATGGAGATTATTATTTTCACATGATCGATCATCCAACTGAGGTAATGCATGGTACAGAGGTGTGGGAAGCATGGCTTGGAACCTTAAATATACTGAAATAAGTTCCCATATTTAGTTTGTTCAATTATTACAAATACACTCAATTTTTAAAATCATTTGTTTGTGAATAATTTATAGTCAGAAATCAGAATTTAGAATCTGACTGAATCTTTTGAAAAACATTATCTGTTGTAACCAGTACGTTTAACTGCAATCTTAATTCATGTCATTCAAGTGCTGCAACTTATTTTTCCAGAGTTTTTCTGGCATATGAATTTAAACCCTATGTGTAAGTTTTCACATTCAATCAAGGTCAAATTCATCTTTGAAGTGAAACAAATTTTTAAATGAAATTTTAAAATTTGCTAGATATTAAATGTGATCAATTATGAAAACTGAGGTTTTGGTAACTTTCTCATCATCAGCACTGATCTAAAAGTAGAAGTTTTCTTTGAAGTCTCCATCTCTGAATGCTTTGGCCTTACATTGTCTTTTGAAATATTTCATTTAATGCATACAATGTCATTGCAGCCTGCTGTCTTTTATTCTCTACCTGGCTGAAGAATTTTCAGGCTTGCTGAAATTAAAATCAAACTTGTGCTGTACTTGTGATTTCTCTTATTTTGTCTGGCTTGGCATCTCACATCAGTTCTGTCCTTTAGGAAAAGAGAGACATAACAAGATTTAAAGTTTACTTCAACCAATTGTATAAATTTCTGTAGTGATGGCTTTGGAGTGCTTTTAGTTACTCTGTTTTGATTTCAGTACTTTGATAAATAGTGTCATAACTCTTACTTCTGTTATTTCATCTGAATTTGTGCATCAAAAATGATCTCAAATGATAAGTTCTCTTGAAGAGATAAATCCAGCCCTTCCAATCTAGGAATACAAAACTTTGTTTGCCATTTAAGGTTTGATTTTTCTAAAATTAACATCATCTCAAGTTGTGGTCTGGAGTTGCCTAGATATTTACTGCCCATGTGTATCCATGTAGCTTGTTCACATAACCAAAATAGTTATTTGTGCCTTCACAAATAGAACCAATAAAAATATCTGTTTGTGAAGTCAGGGCTTTTTATAAGTGAACTAATGAGTTATTCTCATCAAGTAATAATTTACTGGAGTTAGGCAGATTGGAAGGGCGATAGCTCTGGAGCGGGTAAGGAAATGACAGCAGAAGGTTCTGTTGTGTAGAGTTTTAACTTTCCAGAAGACTCTCAAGATGGATGAACAGGAAAATGGGGGAGAAAGAAAGAGACAACAGAAGGCAGAGAAGCTAATGAGAACCAGTATCAAAGAAATGGTAGTACCCTGGTGTTAGTGAGGGAACACTTTGGAGCTCCACTGAGGAGCCTGTAAAACTCCCAGCGGGGATAGACCCAGGGGGATGGCTCATTGGGCTGTTATCACTGAGCATAAAAGTCCCACAGGCCAGCTCTGCTCTTGCTCATGTCCTTGTACCCCCTGGGCTCATTTCAGCTAACTGGTGGTATATGATTAACAACAGAGAAACAGGACAGAAGGAGTCCGGTATTTAAACAGAAATTTTACCCTTTATTTTGCTATAAGTTAGTGATTTATAAATGGATGTCTTAGACTTTTCTGCAACTTGTTCCATGTGGGAAAGAATAATGGCTGAACAGAATTTTCTTTTTTATATGAAGAAAATGATCAGGAAAGTTGAACATAATGATTTCATGCCGTGACTATAATGCAAACACATACTTAACCATCATTGTCTCCTCTTCATATAATAACTGAAAACATCTGTATTGTGCATTGAAACATTATACGCTGCATTACAATTAGAAATGTGCTGAAGTGTTGGATTGGGTGTTTATTTATGGGCCATGAAAAGTAAGATTTTCTGCGCTTCTCATGTACAGCTAAATAGCCATAGGTAGAGTACTGAAAATTTTGGAACCCAGCAGTCACTGTGGGAATGACTTCATTATTCACCGAAGGAGGTTTTTCCAGCAGAGCTGAGTTGCTGACAAACAATAATAAACATTACTGAAAGTTGGAAACAAGAACTCTGGCATGTTGATTCTGACTGTAAAAAATGCTCACAGGGCATGGAGGGCAAGACGCTCTCAAAATGACAAGGTACTACAATAGAGGGATCCCATTAGAGCTGTGCACATACATTTTCTCTATTGACACAGAAGTGTTCTGACAGGCTCAGCAAACAAGCAGCTTCTCCTAGCTGCCTAGTCTTTACCTGTTGCCACAAGTAGTCTAGAAACAGAAATGTATTTTTAATAGGCACACAAATGTTTCAACGATGAAATAGACTCTGGTGGGGACATAGCAAATATCTTTTTTGGGGTAGCTTCTGAGAGCTTTTGTAGCACAAAAGGTATCACTACGTCTTTTTGCTGAAGCACTTGACAGTTCATGACCATAGCACAAAATATTGTTTGAGATTAATTATATAATATTTTCTTTGTCTGCCTGATATTTTACAGGTATTTGAAACAATGTGATTGCTTTAAAGAGCTCACTCTACAGTTAATTAATTTTGTAAATAGCTACTAAGTTTTTTCCAACCTGAGCAGATACAAAATGCTCTGTAAGGTTTTCTCTGGAGCTTTGTTTTTCTCTCTCCTTTGACTCTGGCTCAAAGTTTAAAACCAAGAAAGCGTAAAGTCCTGGCCCGTGCTCGTGATGGTGATGTTCACAAAGAAGGACACAAAGAGTTTGTGGAGCCAGTTTCTCACTGAGCAGCAGAATGAGGAAAATCTATGCCAGCTGGGGATTTAGGCTGTGATTGTTACATGATCCTTGCAAATATATTTACAAGAAAGAATGAATTTTACCAATTGATGACTGAAATGTAATTTAATATTTTGTTTGCCATGGCTGAAGCAATTTGAATGGCTCACATTTTCTCTGGCCATTGAATATGTCAGTTATTTACTGTCTCAGCTTTGAGTGCCTTTGGCTCTGGCTTGTTGGTTGACTTTCAAAGTGGATCCAGATTTCTCTCGGAGAGGTCAACAGATATGCAGGATTTCTGGAAGTGCCCCAATTAAACATGCGTCATTTGCACTGATTTTCCACATGATTATCTCAAACAGCCATGGAAGGGCACAGTTATCAATCAGGAGACTGAAGGATTCAGGTCTGTACAACAGAGAAAGCTGAAAACAGGAAGAGAAAGCTCGTTTTTCTTTGCTCTCCAAGTGTTTACTGGGATAGGTAGTTACAATGGCAAATCAAGTGTAGCTGTGAAGTTAAGGCTGATTCTATCCACCTTTATAGCAGGAAACCAAAGGGTTTTCAGCCTGTAATGCTGGATTTTTTTTAACACAGGGTAGAGGAAATGAACTTTTAAACCAGAGGGATTCAGATCAGATGTCTGAAGTTATGATAACAGACTGAAAAACAGTTGTTTGCCCTGCCCACAATGTCTTTACAGGTTGGACCCTTTTCTCTAACTTAGCTTTGACTCCAAAAATTCTTAGTGCCTTCAGGAGACAGAATAAACCCAGAGAAAGTTCATCTCCTCTGTGGTCTGTCTGTGTATCAGATTCTTTCCTGAGGCCTCTTGGTGTGGATCTGTATGGGATCTCAGTCTCTCATCTGCCTGTTGGCTCCTACCAGGCTGCCATGTTCCTCACTAAAGTAGTGAGCACTCACTACTTTAGTGAGCTCCCCTCTCCCTTACTTGCACATGGATCACTCTTTTATTATAATTAATATTTTTCCCCTCTCTTCCCTAAGAGAAAGCTGAAAAGGTGTGACGATGCAGAACAATAAGCGCAGCTGAAACTGGATGGCCAGCATGTGACCATCCTTCATTATTTGTGCTCTGGTCTCAGTGTTGATGGTTGCTTTGAACCAGAAGAGGTGGTCAGGAGCATTTTTGTTCCAAAAGATATATTGCTCATGTTTGTTATTGCTTTCCTACATGTAATGAAAAAAGTAAGCCAAAAGCAGAGTTAGCAGTAGATAAAGACCTTCTTTCTTTATTCTGGATAGTCTGGAAAACAAATCCCAGGTTGAAGTGCAGACTTGCACGATTGTAATATCAGTGCCTCACTAACTGCAGCCCTACAGCTTCAGGAGACTCATTGCTGCTGATAAATCAGTTATAACTGGCTCGTGTTCCAACCAGGCACACCATGGTTGTACTCCGGAAGCCCACTCTGTAGTAGATGTAGTGGTGGTGGAAGCTCCTTGCCTGTGGTGGCTTAAAATATTTGGAGAGGGTTTTGTGGAAAAGGGAGAAGATGATGTACACACATTTTCTCAAAGACAATGCTGAGTACTGTTTCCATCTGCTGTTCTCCCTGACAGGACTTCACTGAAGATCCAATAGACTGCAGGGAGCAGCAGTTCCTCTGAAGGTACTTCCTTTCCTTGCAGATGCCTACCTAGATTCCTATTTATCATGGTATGTATATCTAGCAAGCTCAGGTTCTGTTTTCCAGGACTCCTTTTTAGTCTCCTTTCATAGCAGGGAAGAAGTCCAACTTCCTGTTTGTGCAACAAGAAAGGTGTAGGTAAAATTTCTGAGAACTGTACAGAAAATTAGTTGTTTACTCTATGTTTAGTGATTTAGTTTTTGAGACATTTTATAATATCTTAAACATTTCAACTAGAGCTGAAAAATGGAATTTTCATCTTAGTAAAGGATTACACTGATTTAGCTGACTGATTTATGGTGTGTGAGAAGCACAAAAGTTAAAGGTGTCTTTGTTGCAGTTTTTGTCACCCCATAAGAAACATCCTACTTTTCTCCATTACTGCAAAGAATCAAGGAGTTATTTACCTCTCCAGAATATTATAATACAAAATATAAAAGTAGATTCTGATCATGTATATTCAACCCACGTATTCACAGGAATCAGATTGTACAAACTCCATACCTTAATTTCTTGTCTTAATTATCTAGTTCACATCAGTCTAATTTATGTAACAAAACGAAGCTGGGCCATAATTCCCTGCTAGTGTGGGATAGAATAACTCCATCAAACTCAACAGACCTACGTCAGTGTGTGCCAGTAGGGAATTTAGCCTTAATATTCCAAGGAGCAATATGGCACATGATTCATGTTGGTTCACATTTTTCCCAAGGTCTTATGTAAAATAATTTTATTTTTAGTTCAGAAGAGAAATGTTTATACAGACAGAATTGCATGTTTGTACAGACATTCCCAGAGATCCAAAAAGTATCTTTTTGTCTTCAAAAAGTAAGATACAAACCAAACATCCTCAAAAGAGAAAACAAAAGGGCAATTGCTGTGCTTGATTCAGCATCATATTGGATGCTTTTGTGTTGATGCAGCTGTTCCAGTGTCTTCAGCCTCTGGTGATGGACCAGAGTGAAGCAGAAGTCAGTGGACAGATTTTGGTTACTCTGCAATCCCATTTTAGTGTATGGAAGGAATATTTTGAACACAACAGATTTAAAGAAGTTGATTAAGACAGATTTTTATATAAGATTTTTACCACTCTAAAGTTGCTCAGTTTTGTGTTAAATTGAGGACACTCCTTGGCAGATTTTGAACAACACTTTCATTGATTCAATGAATTGAGGATCAATAGAAGCAAACAGTTAGGAAACATTAAAGATCTGGATTATTGCTTGTCTCAGTTTTTTGAGGAGACTTTGGAAATTCTGTCAAAGATTATGAGCTATAGATTAGTTCACACAAAATATTCCTGAAACTGCTGTGTCAGCTTTTCAGAAAATGTTCAAGTCCATTATATTTCTTAAGTAATTATTATTGATGAAGCTAATGATCCTGAAATGAAAAAGTGTCAATGGTGGAAGCCAAGTTTGCAAAAGAAATATCCATATAATTCCAAGATCAAACTATGCAAAAACATTTTAAAAATAATTCCATGGTTGTCTCCCTCTAGCTCGATGTGAAAATTCAATTCCAATTTTGTTTTGTCTTTAAAGTTCATCCTTTAAAAATAAGGCATTTTTGGCAAATAAATTTCAAGGGAAATGAAACTTGTAGATTTAAAGGATTTGATACAAATTTGTAATTAATTAGTATTGTGTTTTGGATAACTAGTTTTATTATTTTTGGAAATACAGGGAAGTCTCCAATTTTTTATCATCTTAGAAATATACACAGTCACTGTTTATAAATTTGTTTAGGACAGGTTTTTCATTTCTATAAATGTATGCAAACTTTTCACTTTTCTTTTTATCCTAACTAATTCTAGAGAAACTGTGTTACATTTTGTGAAGAAAAGAAGTAAAGAAAAGAAATTTATACTGTTACCTTTGGTCAGCATTTCATTATGCTGGTCAGATACCAATGCTAGGTATCATGAAAAATAGCAAGCAGTACTTCCTTTGAAGTTTAGCAAATAGAGAAATAGCATCCAAGGCTCAGAATGCACCAGCTGTAAACACAGCGCATACCCACAGGCAATTACCGCACATTCAGAGTGGCAGTATAGCTTTCTGTATCATTAAATAACTTTCTGAAAACCTAATTTGCAGGGCAGTTTTATGATGTGAAAGGGAGAGGAAGAAGGTTAGGATAAAACTTGGCTTCATTCAGCACTGGTGGCTGTGGTTTTCAATACCCGTAAATATCTAGACAGGAGCCTTCCGCCTCCGCACACGCCCACAGCTAATGTGCACAGTGTCACGATGGTCACGATGCTGAACTCCAGCCCATCAGGGCACTAATGTGATCTCTGGCACACCCTTAATATAACCACCACAACGAGTATTCTTCTGTCAGGAAGCTTCTACACCTTATTTCCCATCTGATGTGAAGCTCAATAAAAATCCCTTAAAAACATTCATTAATCTATTGCATATAAACCAGTTTGTAATACAGATATAAGCCCCAAAGTAGTGCTAATTTCATAATGTTTGTTACTGCTAAGAAAGCCATGTTAACACTGGTGAGGTGTCAGGAAATAAAGGGAGTAAGTATATCTGTATTTTTGTCTATTGAAGATGACTTAAGTGTTCTTTTCACTTATCATCAATATGCATAGCACACTTATGGGCTATAGTTCAATATAGAACAATAATAGTTCAGAAGAAAGGAAAGAACACACAGAAATGCCAATGAAAATGAAATAAGGTAACTTCAAAATAGGGGAAAAAACACAGTGGAGAAACCTGCTGTCTCTCCTTCCCAGCAAAACCCAAATAGTTACATTGAAGAAATATTATTTCTCTAAGATGACTGTCGAGGAACCAACAGAAAACACATCCCAAGGAAAACTGGATGCAAGATGTGGGAATAAAGACTGCAGGATTCTTTCCATCACAGCTTCTTGCTCTGTCAAAAGTTGCTTTATTCATATTATTAAGTGGTATGATCTGCCAAGCGACAGGAGGTCTGGGAAGCTGGGGAGAGGTGGGAAATGTACCTCCTACTCGTCACTGTTTCCATTTAAAATGGTATCAGATCTATGGAAAGAGCAGCTGTAAGAGTACTCTTGGAAAAAACCTAAAAGAAGAGTGAAGAGATATTCTATTCAATGTATTTGAGAACAGAGTGGGGAAAAGGGTAGTTCATAAGAGGAAAAAAACAGAGATAAAAGGAAAAAAACATATGAAAAAGATTTGAAGGAAGCAAAACAAGAAGTCATGTTATTTATTATGCTTCTTCAAATATTGTGTGCATGTAGATGACCAGTCCTAGCAAATATATGATATTGCACCTGCTCAGAATACACACCAGACATTATTACAAAAGGAAAATTTGGTGGATGTGGCATCATGTGGCTGAGAAAGGCAAAAAATTCTCATCAGAAGACAGGAGAAAGCCAAAAATTGTCGAGGTGTTTTTGCTAGTATTGCATTTTAGCTCTCCTTATAGCAGTGCAGGTTGACGACAACCTAAATGAACAGCTCTGGCATAATGCCACAATTCAGAGGAAAGCCTGATAGTTGGAGGCACGCTAAAAACACTGGGCTTGCTTCCACACTCTGTCAGAACAGTGCTCGGACGGATGGAGGCGTGGGTTTCCCGAGGCTGGTTGTGGATCCAGGATTCAGTGCTTCATGCACGTGGCTTTAATTCACAGCATTGGCATGAGATGCTGCAATGACCTTATGGCTGTCAAATACCCACCATAAGAGAGCTTCTCTCTTCCCAAATTGCCCTGGCAACCTCTTTTTCTCATAACATCAGGGACAAAGAATAGGGTGGCAGCTGAGTACCTCTATACAGGAGAAATCCCCAGCTGGGGTTAACCTTTGCTATACAGTGGTCAGAGTCAATCATACGGTGAAAAATGTCCACAGCAAAGCAGAGGATCTTATCCCTTGTGCTATATAAAGGACTCTTGTCCAATAATATATATACTTACATACCTGTTATAAATCTTTTTGCATGTATATTCATGCATGGAAAAAATGGCAAGGTTTGTATTCCACACAAATAAACATTAACTGTTTTAACATCATGACCCTCCCCCTACCTCCCCCATTCCCCCTCTACCTTTGAGAATAATGTAATTTTATGCGTTCTCTCCTATCCTGGGCATGAAAAAGTAAATGCTGTATTACCCCAACTTAGGTAACCCTTAGGATAATTTTTTAAGCAGCAGGAAACTAGGCTATCTGGCTGGGTAGATAATGATATCAGCTGCTTCCTTCCAAAACAACAGGTGCTTTGGCATAAAACTGTATATCATCATACTGAGATGATGACATCAGTTCATACTTCAGCTTAATTATAAACTACCTCCATTAATCCTCAAATAATTAAACATTTTGTGTATGGTGCAAGGTGAAATATAAAAGCAAAAGGTGCCTAGCTGTTCATCACAGGGTTAAAATGGCAGTTTCTGAATCGTTTGTACTTGTGTCTGCCTATTTTAATGTAAACTTCAAGCTGATTTTAAGCATTTGTTTATATTTTAATGTTCCAGCCATGAGGTAGGTGAAAATAAATACTCCTAAAATTCAATGCAAACTTGATGAAATAACAAAGATATATTGATTGGAGTTGCATGGAATAGATATGTGCATAAATAGAACGCAGAAAAAACAAAGATGTGAGGGATAAGGCTTTGCATGTACAAGAATAATTGGGGGATAAGTCATGGTTCATGGCCCAATAGCAGAATAAACATTGCAGCATTCTGTGTTTGCAGATTTTATGCAAGAAGATCTTAACCTCACATTCAGAAGCAGTACATCTAAATAAAACAAGCTCTGGACAAGAAAGCACCATTTATTGAAACAGATTGATTGAACTTTGTAAAAAAGAAGTATTAATGAAAAGCAGTATTAACAGAATTTAATTTATTTTTTAAATAATTCAGTTCACACAGTACGTAGTCACTTGAAAACTATACATTCTCTCCTTGCATTTTCACAGTGTCTATGTCCATCATTGTTTCAAAACTCAACAATAGATTGCTCAATTTTTGATTTGATATGAAAATTAGTAGACAGAGTGAGAGCTGAATTTGTAGGCTAAAAGAGCAGAGGAGCACAGCAGATTAAAGATTATGTTCTTCCGCCTTTAAAATATAGCACTGACCTTCTTTAAAACAGATGCTATCTTCAGGAGCCAGATGTGTCTCCAAGCAAATTAGTTATAAGAAATGCATCCAAGGACATAGCCATTTAAGAATCAATAAATTATGCATTTGTCATTTGTTATTGTGTGAGGCTTATGCTGACATCTTTGACATGAATGAAAGGGTCTCTGTCCACAGTAATAGCATTAACAATTTAACAGAGGTGGTTTTATACCAAAAGAGAAGTGGTTTGAAGAAATTACTGTTTATCACCATGTACATATACACATCTTAATTATTCATTGCATGTCCACTTACCAACCTACTTCATGTTATGTAAGGTGTGCTAGATTAAAAAGTTAGAGGTCGGGCACGTGTGCTGCACTGCTCTATTTCTATCCACTTCAACCTGAAACAAAGAAAATTGTTATAGCAATTATTTTCTATTCAGACAACCAAATCAAGAAAGTTTTGTTTATTGGTGGCACCTTATGAAAAATTCCTACAAAGAAGAATTTTATTTTTCTAAAAGCAGAAGCCATGGTGGAATTTTTTTTGTGGGTTTAGTTGAAACATTTGGATGACCATATGGAACTCTTAGTGGTGCCATGGGACCATGCAGCTATGAAATCTGATCACTATCTCCCTAGTGACAGCTGGAGCCTTTACACCATCAGAAAATTTTCAGACTTCTAATTTGTCATAACTACCTCCTGTGGAAAGAAAATATGTTATGTAGTTAGATACAAGAATCTGAGTCTACAGTACTACACATATCGGCTTCTCTTCCTTTTAGCTTTCAAGATTCAAATTAATTCCTTGCATCTTATGACTCATTGATGCAAGAAATGAAACATACACACAAAAAGAATAAAAAAACATATGGGGTGTTGTGAAATGAGGGTTAGCTGTGCTGTATAGTTATAGTGGAGAATGGCTTATTTTGAAAAACCTACTTATGTAACAAATGTCGATCCATGCACTTCAAAGTTTTGTTCTATTTAAGCCTTCTCTTCCGTTTTACTCTGCTTAGCAAATTAAAGTGTAGTTTTGCAATGGTTTCCATTATTTTTAAACTTTTAACATGTGCATTCTTTCATCACCACATCAGGCCTGAAAAGACACAAATTTGAGTCACTTTTATTAGAGGAACTCATGGGAGAAAGGAGATGAGAGTTCCCTGCCCACTACAATCACATGTTGGAGAGAAAAAAGCTCACAGCTGTACCCAGGAAAAAAGTATTGTTTTGACACTCAGAAATATAGGTGTCCACCAGGCAGTCCTTTTTGAAAATAATGCTTATGTATCTCTATATATCTCTCTATGGGAGCAAATAGTCCAGCAGAGCTGAGAATCACGTCCCCATGTTTGTTTGCTGTATAGCCTTGGCTGGGTTTCTGGTCTCCCAGGGCACTTTCAGAAGTTTGTGAGACATAGCTCAGTGACTGTGAGCAGGATAAAAATGTAAACATATGTAATCATTTGCTTTTCTAGGGCCATTCTGGTATCCTTGCTAGCCAGGCATCAAAAATGCCTCACTTTGGGTATGGGGGCTGCTGATTCATACTGTGGGTACCATTGGTTCATCTTTGTGATGGATGTGGAGAGGAAGTTGGGTGCTGCATATAGAAGAAGCTGAAGTGTTGTGTAATCTTCTTGACAAGAAAAAATAGCTTCTGTCTTAGGATCCTAATCCTAGTGTTGTTTATGACTCTTGAACTTTCAGCTCGTCATTTTACAAAGTTAATGAGCAAAAGTGACAGTAAGCTTCTAATAAAAGATCCAACAGAATCTTTCTCCCAAGTCTTATAAACATCAGTCTTTTCTATCATATCTAACCATTCTGGACAGTATGCAAGCAATCTAGGAGTACTGATCCAAGACAATTGAAGAAATCTGCAGATTATTTATGACTATTGATTACATCAGAATGCAAAACTGAGGTAGATACTAATTAATTCCAGACTAATTTTCTGTAAAGGAGAACTGGAAGAAGAGAGGCTGTGCAGCCCATGTGACAGAAAAGAAAGCACTGGATAAAAGGCACTTACTGTTCCAGTATGAATAGTACAAGACAGTGTTAGGAAGATATTTGCTTGCATTACCAGAAATGATAAAAGACTTTCCATTAAAAAACGATAAGGAAAAACTGTGCATACCCTAGGAGAAAGGAAAGAAACGGCAGGGATAGCATCATGCTATGTAGCAACCTGCCACCAGCTCAGAAATGGACAATAATGACAAATGGACACAGGGGATAAAACCCCAAACACACTGTGAAGAGTTATCTTGGGCAGATGCACAATGTGTTGTATCTATTGCTGACAGTTACCCAAGGTTTCTGCTTTTTCTACACGTTGTCAGTGTTTGTACTGTATGGCATGCCAATAAAATATTTTGATTTGAAGCTGAGCACTGTAATTGTTTTTTCCTTTCCTTAGGAAACAAACCATGATATGCAGGTTGACTTGGAAGCTCATATTTCATGACGTCTTGTCCCCTCTCTATCCTGTTTTCGCAAAGCTTCCTTTTAGTACCAGGGCCGTTCCCAGATGCCCTGGAGCCCCGATGCACATCATTCATACTATTTTTAAGCCATATGAAGCATCAAGAGAGGTTGGTAAAGGAAGAAATTGTGTGGAACATGGACACATACAGCTGAACATTTTTCATTCACAGAGCTGCAGCTATAGCTACATGTTTGGCAGATTAAAACAATGCATTATTAAAGTAGTCTTAGGTCCAAAATGAACTTAACATGGGTTTGAAATATGGCTGCTCTGGTCCCCTGAAGTCCTGCCATGTTAATCATGCAATCATTTTGCCTTAGTTAGGTGGTTACTGGTGGTGTACTCTGCTTGTTCAGCCAGCCAGGATGCCATGCAGCAGCACCTCCAGGGCTCAGTCCACAGGAAGATGCTCCAAGCAGAAATCCTGCGGGGTTTGCTTTTGACTTTTGTCTCAGATGAATCCATTAACCCAGCTGCCTACACATGGTTCATGAACTAGTCCCTTGTGGATACCTGCAGGAACAAGCATTCCCGTATAAAACCTGCCTTCTGTCTCACTCTTGGCTAGCACCATTGCCTCAGGCTTGGTCCTGAGAAGACAGAGTTAAAATACCATTTCTTGCCAAATTATATGCTGATTTTTAGTTGCAAACAAAGATTAAACAAGGGCTCATTTTATCATGTTGAGTTCTTTGCTATTTTTAGTATGCTGGGTTTTTTCACCATCAAAATTTTTGTTACCTCTTTCTATATGCTTTTTTAATCTTAGCCTTATCCATCCCCAGAGCCAGATTTTAAGGTGCTGGGTCCCGCAGTAAACTTTGGTCAGTTTATTAAACCTGAGGATTTGGCCTCTTTTACTCAAGCCTATTTCACAAGAATATTAAAAACTACTGGACCCTAGTTTACCACTGCTTTTTCCAGCTACTGACAGGCCAAAGTTAAAATAAGACCCTGTGTAGATGCTAGAGAGTGGAAAGCATCACTGAAGAGCAGTACTTGTACATCTGCTTTTAAGACGTTTCCTTAATTCCAAACTGACTGAATAGATGGACACTGATTTATAGTATCTATGTATATATTGTCTGTTATGTCATCGTTTCTTTAGGTACCTATTTAATTGCTGAAATGCAAAAAAGTGGACTGTTACTTTTTGTTAATAATTATTAAAAGGGGGAACCATCCAAGTGACTACGAATGTTCACTTCTCTTCAACTTACAGCAATAAAAGGAGGTGGAATTTTGTCGTTACTGGGGAACTGACGGCCTTAATCACAAGGAGCAAAAGATTTCTGGAAAAGTAGATAAAATCTATGATGCCTATTCTGCCTATTTCTGGTGCACTCTGTGAGCTGAATGAAAACTGCTGTAATATTGTTTAATTAATGCTGAATTGCATGATGGCTGGCCTTAGCTCTCTAATTACTATCGGTAGTAGCTCTTCAAATTTTGATTAGTGGAGAGGTGAATCACTATCTTTGATGTGGTGAGGCAGCTTCTGCCACAAATTAAAACCAGGTAGTGAGGCTATAGATTAATTGTGGATATGTGGAGCAATTAGGACAGTCTACCTCCCCCTGTCTTCTGTCTGAAGTTTGTCGCCTGTGGTAAAGGTCATAGAAATCAAACCTGAATTGTATCATTTTTGGATGAGATCTCTCTCTGTGTAAATGCAATGTTTTGGGGAAAACCTGTAGTCATTCTAATTCAAAACGTGTTGGATGTCATTTTCTTCCTTGCCAGCAGAAAGAGCAAGTACCAGAAAGCAATCTGCTGCTGGGGAGGGGCTGGGGAGGCTCCTGAGGCCACACAGGGAACAGCAGAATCCATCTGGAGAGCACTTGCTGGGGGCTCTCATGGGGTACTGTTAGTTTTGACTAACTTTGTATTCCCACAAATGCGTAAAAAACTGTTTGATAGGAAGCTAAGCAATGACTTCCAGAAACTGCACGCCTTGAAGCAGTTGCCACAGGGCTTGGTGAGGGCTTTGCTGGATGAGGAGGCCCCAGTCACCCTCCTGGTGCTGCAGGTACCACCGGCACAGACTGCCTCTGGGAGGGCGTCTGCAAAGATTTAGTCTTGCTTAGGCGCGAACCTGAACCAAAACATAAGAAGAAATACTGTGCGCTAGTGTGAGATTTTAGGAGCTTTTCTTCATGACCCATGAGTTTTCCTAATCAAGTCAGTGCCTGGGTTAGAGTATTGTGGCTTTCTTTTTTGTTTTGAAGGTTTCTGTCTATGCTGTGTCACCATGTACTGGATTAACAATCTGGAATAATAGGAAAAAAAGCCAATTAAAAAGAAAATATATTATTGCCACTAATTTCTGATATGATTATGAATAAAAACAATCTGATTTCAAGAGATTGTAATGTATTCATTTTTTTATGCTCTACCGTCCTGTTTCCTCCATATATGCTGCTTTGTTTTCATTTGCTGTCAGGATTTAGTGTTTGGGATTGGGTTTTTTCCTCTATTTATCTCATCCTCTCTTATCAATTCTAATTTACTCCTTTGTCTACATCCTTTGCTCCTATCCCGTAACTTACTGTCATTTCTTGCCCTGATTTGTTAGTGGGAGCATGAGAAAATAGTTTCTTCTGAAGCTGCTAAATATGTCTCTCATTTATTCAGCTGGTGGGAGAGAAAGAAGAAGGAATGAGGTTCAGCAAAGTAGCCTTTGTAACCACAAGATTGTTTGCACTTTACTGCTGGAACATGCTGAGACTTGAAACCTTTGTATGATTTTTATAAGTAGAGAGGCTGTAATTGAACTTTCTTGCTAGACATTAAGAAGAAATAAAATATTAAAATATTTATTTTCTTCTTTTTTTATACACACAGCTTTTGAAATCATGTGAGTGGGTGCAATTATATAAATTTCTGTGCGAATAATGAGACCCCTGTGAACAATTTTAAAGAGAGCAAAAGCTGCCTTTTGCGTATTCATTTCAGGGAAAAGCAATCTGGTTGGAAATTTTTACTGGAGAGTCTCACTCACCTACTGTCAAAACTGCTTTCTTGATGTCCACTTCTGATGGGTGTATAAAGCTGAAACTCTAAATAGGTTTAAATAGCACAAGATTTAGGCAAAAAATGAGCACCCCACTTCTGTGTGTTGAGCTTGTCTCTGCTTTTAATGAATAAAAAGTATAGATAACCATTCAGAAAAACAGGTATCCTCAAGTGCTTTTTCAAATAAAGCTATCTTCTTTAAATCAGAAGAAGGGAAATGATGTACTTTGGCACTGATGCTCAAGCATTTTCTTTTGTAAATAAAAGTGAGAATTTCATAAACACAGCAACACCAACACAATCAGCACATAGAGCTTTGGGTGCAACAAACTACCAGCACAAAAATTACTGAAAAAGAGACAAAACTGCATGATGTTGCCATCTCAGTGATCCCAGAAATGAAAAGGAATGAAAACAGGCGAAAATGAATGAAAATGACAATATGAAGAAATGTATAGGATTGTATATTTATATATAAACTATGTTTCTATAAACATAAGTAGAAAACATCATGTGGCAATAGGAAATGTGCCACCAAATAAGTGAAAAGAAATAGCAACTAGAAGCTCTTATTTCTGGATAGTTCAGCAAGGGTACAATGACAAGGACCTGCACATTACCAAGGGAAGAGGAACTCGAGTCTGTACACATTAAGACCCTTGTTTTCTATTTAAATAATGTTTGACAGAAGAAAGGCCAGTTATAACCATTAATCTGGTTCAATTTTACTACAATTTATAGCCCACGAGAACAAAATAAGTCTATTGAAGTACATGACAGCAGCAGTACATGAGTTCGTGCTTAAAAATATTATTCTCAATGTTGGGACATCTGGGCAGCCAGATCTAATCGTATTTCTTTTCTCTGCCAGAACTAGAACATCTGACATTGGAGTTATTTGTTCAGACATTTCTAAACAGATAGTGCCAGATAACTAACTATAACCAAAATCTTTCCTTTTTTGACGTTATTTGGATGTGTCACCAGTTCTAAAAATCCTGTCATTGTTAAAGAAAAAAAAAAATCAGAAAGAAAAAGGCATGTTAAGTGTGAACAAGAGCCCCACAGCCAGATTTCCTGCTCCACTTTTGATCCCCTTTGTGTTGCCTGTGAGGTGCAAAGGAGCTGGTGTCTGTTTACAGCTGCTTGGTGGAGGAGCCTCCAGAGGTGGGGAGGTCTCAAACAGGATAGAGGGATGGAGCTGAGTCCTGTTCCCAGCCTGCTGCCAGCTGCACAAACCCTGCCAGACAGCAAAGGCCATGGAGAGAGCAAGGCAGGTTTCTGCTGACCAAACCCCGTACAGGGGTTGGAACGTGGAGGATCAGATGTGTAACTGCACCCTGTGCCCCGTTCCTGTGTGGGCTGGGCTGTCCCATAAACCCTGATGGGGTTTGTAGGCTGCCTATTTGCTCTGCCACTTCCTCTCAGTCACTTTCTGGGTTTAGACCATTTTCTTCAGTCTGTTTGTCTTATCACACTTCGTGTTTTCCTGAGAGAATTTAATGGAGTGTGGGAGTTGTCATAATAACCTCCCAGGTTCCACATTTATTTTCCTTAGCTTGCAGGAATGTTAAGGCCAACACAGAGAAAACAGAACTTGATCTATTTAAATAATGCTTAGTATAGACACGTTTTGATGCACATGGAGAGGAAAGAGACAGGTGAAAACCAAGCAAAATTAAGCCTTGTGGAATACTGCCTGCTCCACAGCCTTGCCATGCGCTGGTCATTAACAGATTTCACTGATACTTTGTGGCCAGTTGTCTGATTCTGTGGCATTCACCCTACTCTTAGAAGTGTATTGCCTTACCAGAGTGGCATACAGGTTTAGTGTGATTTTCTTCTTTGTTAACAATATTGGAAATAGTTTCTGATTTATAGTATTTCAGGGCAGACTATTCTGAGAAATGTGGTAGCTCTTCGAAAACATTTTACAGTGTCATCCAAGATGGATTGACAAATTTTGTACTTAATTCTTTAAAAATCTGAACAGTGCAAAATTTTTAAAGTTTCTTAGTAAAATATACTCATTTAACAACCCATTCTAGTATTTATTCACATTCAAAATATCCATCTGGTTTGAAGAAAAATGTAAAGTGAAAATTAAATGTTTTTCTTTTTTGAAGAGCTCCATTACCCTAACTGTTTTTATCACTGGTGAGAATTTTTCACTCAGCTTCCTACACTTTGGGTTGGACCAATGCCAGAGACCACTTTTATATGTAATACATATTGTGGGTATGCAGAATAGCCTGCTAATTAATCAAGAATCAGGGAGGTGTTGTAGTCAGACTTCCTTCATGGAAAAGGAGCTGGCAGCTTAGGTGCCACCTGAAGCTGGTTCAAAGGAGGCTTCTAGATGATGGAACCAGAGAGAGAAAGAGGCACCTTCATAGCTTTCATGTTGAACAGAAGGCCTCGTGATGTATGGAGCTGTGTGTGATGGTGATGTTCCCTGTGGCTTGTTTTCTGGTTACGGATTAATTTGCTTTATGTTCATCTGTCTGGCATGTGACAGTTAATTCATTTTCTCCTCAAACAGAGGCTAAAATTCTGCCATATGACCTAGGGTGAAATCTCGAACCAACTGAAGTAAGAAGATCCTTGCCCTTAACTTCAGTGAGATCAAGATTTCATCCTTATTCTTTACTTCTCTGGGGCCAAGCTTCGTCTGAATGACAAATACAACCCCCTCAATTTCACTGGGATACAGAATGAAAGTCAACTTAAAATTGAACGTGCCAAGATTTGTAGTCTGCACTCACTTAATAGTGGCTCTACAAAATTTATAGTCAGTTCACAGACGTTTTCCAAAAGTCTATATTTAGTGCTTTAGTATGTGAATGTATTATTCAATGATATTTTCTCTTTTTGCAGGGGAAAAACAAGATAAAATTCATTTTAAAAGCAATTTGGAGTATAAAAAAAAAAAAAGCAGAAGGTAGGGAGAAATATAAAAACTGTGTTAAGTCAATTGATGCTTCACAAGATGTTCTAATTTGGCCCAAGGATTTTAGACTACTTTAATCAGATCACAGCTGGGCCCTTTTCTATGAATAGCCTTTTTAGGTTAATTATTATAAAATCTCTCTGGTCTATTATAACTGAGGAGATAACACATTCTGTAAGTGAAAGTGGTAGGCTGATAAAATACATTTTTTTGGCATTAAGTAACCATGCCTATCTTAATTACAATAAAAATCTTTCAGCTGAAGGCTGGTTGACTTAACTAACAAGCAATTAAAACAGTTGAAACTATCTTTGGGTGGCAACACTTGGCCACCTGACAAGTGTAATGAGATCTTCCCATCCTTGCAGCTTTTTTCAGAAACCTTGAAACACAGGAGGATGTAGATAAATGGTATGTGGCTTTTTCTTTGTATAGTGCAACATTGTTACATTTTTTTATTTTTTAAGGGATGAAAGGGAGCAACGTTGTACTGCAGGCATCAATATTGTGTTTTCACCTTCATTTACATCTTCATTAGTGACTAGGAAGAATAACCATCCAACCTTTTAAGGAAAATTTCAAGTAAGCCTACAAGAAAATCAAGACTTCTCTTACAATGACAAAACTTCATCATAAAGAACCCACAGGTGATCTGAAACAGGTATGGAGTACTCGGGGAGGAGAGGAATCCTACGGAGCACTTTTTCTGAAATAAATGGGGTGATTTGAGGGAACATGAGGCCTAAGTTTGAAGGTGATGTGGCAGTGAAGATCTGGGGACAGTGAAGCTTCTCTTGTTGTGGTCCTGTGTGAGCTGCTGGAGTGGGTCTGTGCTCTCAGAAATGTACCTGACTGAGAGGAATGGCTCAGGGAGCTGGAGCAGCTGGTTAAAGTTGTTAGCAAAGTTCAAATAAAGTGTAAAGCTCGGTGCTTGCAGCATTTGGTTAATAGTAGGCCATTCCAGCATTTCACAAATAAAGTATGTCTTGTTTAGGACTTCTAACACAAAGCAACACAGCATGAACCAGAGCAGGGAATACATTCCAGATGACTGAAAAAATGAAAAATAGCGTGGTAAGCAAAGATGAGGCTATGACTAATCAAATTGGCTAGTGGAGAATATTTATACTGCATTAAGTACTGAAATATTATGTACCAGAAGAAAGCTGGCAGGGCTGAATTAGTAAGGATGAGTCATTTATTAAAACTCTCAGGAAGAGGAGGTAAGTCAAAGGGACATAAGGTGAATGGAGCATAAAAATTTTTATGAAAATCCAATTAATCTTAACACTGAAAAAGGACAGCAGAGCCTTCTGTTTTCAACTTCTGTTTTGCTACTGTGGATGAAGACACTTTACCCTGGTTTTTTTTTTCCTAAACAAGTAGGAGGAAGATGAGCCCAATTGCCCAAAACTTTAAATATGGCTTTGAAAGCTTGAAGTATGAATAAGTGATTCCCTTGCTGCGTCTGTTTTCTGATTTTGGACTTTACAAACATAACTTTTGAAGTGAGTGCTAATCTTGCCATCACAAACTGGTGATTAACAAAC
Source organism: Lycocorax pyrrhopterus obiensis (assembly GCA_014706295.1). Lineage (NCBI taxonomy): Eukaryota > Metazoa > Chordata > Aves > Passeriformes > Paradisaeidae > Lycocorax > Lycocorax pyrrhopterus. The sequence continues at coordinate 12,611,389 of JACSVZ010000016.1, read as the reverse complement.
TGAAGCCTCGAAGCTGGCAATGCCAGAGCAGTGGTGACTCAACCAATTAAGTCCTCTGATCTTCCTCTTAATTATGATAATAATGGGCTCACAGTGAAAGACTAATAAGTGATGAAGAAATTTGCAGTAATGTAAATATGAGAATGAAACATAAGGGTGATGCCTTGTGAGAGCTCCTGGCAGCCTGTGCAGATGGGAAAACTGGTGGAGCTGGTGCTCCCCTCTCCCCTGGCATCTGCAGGCACAGTCCAAAGCAGCCTCTTTTAAAGCAGTGCTGAGACTGGGCTCCTAGCACTGACTGATGTGGGCTACAGGAGGGACATTGGTGTGTTCTGACATTTGGTAGCTCAGCCACAGCTACTCTTAGCTGAAAGAATTTAATCTTGGCAAACTTGTGGGGACTTGGGCTATTTTATCCTCAAGAGAGAGTCTTGGCTATTTCTGCAAGTACTGCCATACATAATATTTCATATTATTCTGACTGGTATCCTTGTAGAGAAGGAATTGAGAAATTGATACCTGGTTGAGGTCTACTCTGTGTAGTAGTACAACATCCCATCTTTTGAAAACAGGCAAGACTGAGTACTTTTGGAGAGGGCAACCTGCATTAGACAGTGATGGATCATTCTCTGGAGCATTTTTTTTCCCAATCCCTGCAAGGGCTTATTTATTTATTTTTTTAATTGCAGGTGGCGAAAGACACAAGTAGCACATTCTTTTGATCTGCAGGTAAATGGATTGGAGTTTTGAAGGAAACCAGTTTAAGCACGAGGACCTCACCCACACTGTAGGAGGTTGTTCTTTGTTTCTCAACTCATTATTAGTGTTTAGGGAAGCAAAAAATGGAAAGATTGAACTCCAACCCCAGAGAGGAAGAGAAAAGACACTACTTCATCCAATAGATTCTGTGCAACTCAATTAACAAGATAACGATATATTTCATCTGTCAGAAATGTTTATCTTCTCACTAATTAGCAAAGCAACACCACGTTTTGAAAGGAATTGTAGCTCATAAAAATGCTTGCATCCACAGATGCCCTGTGCAGATTGCATCACTCAGTCTGCTCAGGAGATGGGTTAAGTGTAGGACAAGGGAACACGGTAACATTGCTTTCTCCCCCTCTTCCGCAGTCATTACCTCCCTCGCTGCAGTCTTTTGTTTCCAGTTGCTGGAAATTTGAAAGGGTGGAGGGAACTGCTGCAGTAGGCCTTGCCCTTGCCCTCTTTGTTTCTGCTAGCCTTAATTAACCTCTCCCTAGGTTCACCAAATTTGTGATTAGAAATTTTTTTAAGTTGGGCTTATGCTCACTAAGCAGGTTTTCTCATAGCTCTACTTGAAACCCCATTATTACCATTTTGAATGCTGCACTGTTTGTTCTAGAAACCCATCTTAGTAATTTATCCCATATCTCTATTTTCCCCTCATGGAAAATACAATTATTTTAATTCTTCTAATTGTTTTTCATTTCCTACACTCCAAATTTGTCTCTTTCCCCCAGGCATCTCTTCATCTTAGCTCATTGACTGGAAAGGCCTTTTTGGCTCTTTAGTTCCTTATCTCTATTCCAAATGGACTAATATTGTACAGTGTTCAATAAAAAAAATAATCTAATTTGTTATTTCTTTCATCATGCAGTTGCAAAATTGGCAGGCTTTTAAGATGATTCTTTAGATTTGGGGGTGCTAAGTGCATCTCAAATTGAGATGTCAGTTTTAACAGAAAGTTATGTGGAACTTTGGATAAGAATGAGCATTTGAACAGTAACACAAGTATAAACCTGCCCCGTTGTTCAGCCCCGCAGACAGCACAAAATATAGAGCACCTCCTTGCTTTGTGCAGGAATAACTATCCTGTTGTTCCACAGCTCCCATGGAGAGTAATCAGAGCATTATATTCTCACTTTCTTTATTCTTTTAGTTATTTTGTTTAATCTCATGTAATAGCCAATTAACTTGATTTGCCTTCAGAGCTGGGGAAAAAATATAAATAAACCTGGCAGAAGAGCAAAGTGGGAAGAGCAGAGGCTGGAGTCACAGAGATGTCCTGTGTGAGCAACAGGAAATCAATTGCCATATGGCCAGTTATAAATAGGGCCATCACACCACCTCGTTGCCTTTGACAGGTCCAGGTTCTCTGCTCAAGGTTTCTGTTTGCAGACTTTCTTACTTTTGCTCACCTCAGAGAGTTCTTTAAATAAGAGCAGGAAGAGGTTTTGCTGAAGGTTCTGGAACCAGCCACTTCTGTTCTGCTTGGAGTAAGAGTGAGCTGCTGACAGCAAGGAGAAATAAGCTGCTGGTGAGACTCAGGGCAGGAGAGCGAAAAAGGGATGGAGGGCAGAGTCCCCCAGAAAGGCCATATTTCTTTAGAGATGTCATCTTTTTACTTCTAGAGATCCTTTCCTGTTGGACATTTTTGCTCATGGTTGCCAAACCAGGGTGGCAGCAGTCTAGCTGAGTGTTTGCGTCTTCAGCTGTGTTTCTGTCTGAAAAAATGCAACAGTTGCATTTGGGCAAGTGGTTTGGAGGGAAGTGGTGTGAGTCACACCATCACACAGGCTTGGGGACCCAGTGACAGGGCTAATGCCAGGGTGCAAGGTGATGTTCCCAGCCAGGCAAGTCTGCTCCTGGCCGCTGCACCTTCCGTGTACTTTCCCTAGCATCATAGGTTTTTTTTTTCCGAGGTGTAGCAGTCATGCTTAAGATGGAGAGGTGAGGTATTGCGAGTGAAAGCAAAAGAATAGATAATTATAATGACGTGGTAAACAGAAAGGTCAGAAATTATGATCTTTTGTCCTTAGCAGCTCAGTGCTGCGAGGCAGCTGAGTAGGTGTTTTCAGGACTGCAGCACAGATTGAGTTAACTGCATTGCCTCAGTCCTTTGTGTGAGAGCTGTCGGATTTGGCACCTGTGAGCACAGCTAAGTGACCAGCTTAATGGGCAGGACATGCAGGTGGGGTTCTAGGTCATAGAAAACTGTCAAGGTTTATTAAACTTTACAGCTTTTTTGTGCATTCTCTTTATTTTCTACATAGCCCTGCTCTCGTTATTTTCCTTTGGCTCACACATGACTTTTGTTGATTAATGGAATATCTGGATGTCAGCGAGGCTTCCAAGTGCCCTCACACAAATGGTCACAGGGTCCTGCTTTCAGAGCTTACAGGCAAGCTCTGGCTTTTCTTTTGTTGAGTATCTTGGAATGCAATCCCTGCTTGGAGACTTGAAATGGAATTACACCCACTATATCATCCAAATTTGTCATATATAAATATAGATGTTGAGATGATTAAACACATTAGCAATTTTCAGTGGTTCTTTAATTCCACCATTCATTATTTTTATTTGATGAACCACTTTCTTATGAAACTTATTAAAATGTTGGTATAAATCTATTCCAAATTCCCCTGACGACTATGTTTATTCCAAATGATATACATAATGATCTGCTTTTGAGACTGCATTAGAAATGTGCACTGGCTTTTCAGTTTGTAAGAGGCTGTGTATCGCTCCCATAAGGAATAATGACTAAGATTTCCTTTTTACATTAGGGAGCTGCAGCCACTCAGGCATGGACCCTACACCTCACTGTCAGTCTCATCCAGTGCTTAAAGACTCCCATGGTGTCATTAAGGGTTGGGTCAGATCCTGAAGCAGTACCTGCAGGCAGCCCTCCCTTAAGCAGATCAGAAACACTAACATGAGAGGAGACACAATGGGCAGGGTCTGTTTGCTGAATTCTTGTCTGTCTCTGTGATCCTTTAAGCATCCATGTAACCAGGCACCTGCAGCAGCTGATCTTTCAGCTTCCTTTCCATACAAGCTCGTTCCAAGGTTGCCTTGCTCCCTGCACTGACCATAGAGAGGGCCTAGGTAACAGTTTGCTGTTAAACACCTAAGTAATTAGACAATTAAAGTAAAATGAATTCAATCCCTCCCTGAGGGATTTTGCAGCTCTCTTGACCATCAACAGTTAGGCTGGGTAGAGATACGGGCTCCATCCTTTGGGTTTATACATTTACCTTTAAAAACAAATTTATTTGGCTTCTCTTATACATTTATAGTCTCACGAAAAGCGCTTGGCTTTCAGATATTTGCTGAGCAATATAGTGAAGTGTGCAATTACATATCAGATTGAATTTAAATAGTAAATAACAAAAATAATAATTGATATCAGTGGGTAAGTGCTTCAGGTCCTACTTTATTTATAAACAGACCCTCATCTTTCTGAAAACAAACAAAATGCCTAAAAGCTTCTCCTAAACCGGAAGATCATGGAAAGTATGTATTTTTTCCCCTTAGCCTTCATAGATTCACTGTGCTAGAAGTTTTATCTTTATCTTTAATGGTATATTATTAATTTTTCTCAGTTTAATTTTGTTTAAATTCCTTCTTGGAGACATAAAAACTTCTGGCACCTGCAGTACACTGCAGCATGGAATAGGGTAATTTAATCAATTCCCCAAATAAAGTATTCTTAACTATATATGTTTGGCAACCCCACTTTGAGCAAGTCCATCAGAAAACTGGTCCTATGCAATTAACAAGATGGAAATATCAGTCTAAATGGATCCATTATATGGCAAAGGTACAATGCTGGTGGCATGTCTTTCTGATTTGTGACGTTGAACTGGTTGTTCTACAGTCAATGAGGCATCCTCCACAAAATTTCTAAAATTTACTGCGTGAAAATATGGGTTATTTCAAGTGCATTTGATTTTCACAACAACAGTAATTTTTATTTTGACTCTTAACAAAATATTTATAAATGCCTTTGTTAGAAGAATCGTTCAGTAATCTTGCAGACAAGATACTGATCTTGCAGATTGTCAGGTTTTCAAAGTGGAAGAGTGACGTCTTCTGCTATTACGTCAGCTATTGTGCCATCCCATTAGTCATGCTGACAGCTCTTATAGCCTGGCTGACTCCACATCTTAAAGAAAAAAGATGTTTCCTTGTAAATATTTTTACTACTAATTTGCTGTATTGCTGCTGAAACATTACTGATGAGTATCCAGAAAAGAATTTATTTTCCTGGTAATGGAGTGGTTTTTAACTCCCTGTGCTAATACTTTTTCTCCCTTTCCTTCTGGCCATATGATAGGAAAAAAACTCCCTTGTTGCAATGTCCGAGTTCTGTGTAGAATCGCGTGGGACTTTTTTTGGTTTTATTTTCTTTCCTTTCTTGTGAGGAAGTGTGGATGAGGAGGTCTTTTGTAACATAAGCTCAGGCAAGTAAGCTAAATCAGTGCTAACACCATTATATCAATATAACTGAAAAAAACATATAGGTCCTGTTTTAATAACAGCTTTCTAAAATCCATGCAATTAAAATAGAGCAAAACCTCTTTTTTTTCTGTTTTCTTGAGGCCAGAAGCAGTGTCTATGAATTAGGAAAAAGAAATGCCAATCAGACTTTTATTAAACCTTACTTTTTTTGTCTTGTAATTTGTTTTATGTTGTCTTTCTAAACATGCCCACATAGGCATTTAAAAACACCCCCGAGCCTTGAGTTATAATGGATTGAGTGAGGATTACTGAGTCTTATATAAAAATGAATGTTCTTAAAACATCGACCTTGGAGAGAAAAAAAGAAAAAGCTCTCTCTCTCAGGAGTATCCTCTCTAATTATTCATAATTAATAAATAAACAAAGAACTGTGTAGTTCTACATCAAGTAGTTATTAAAAGACTCTTAGAACTAAAAAGACTTCCTGGTCAGAAAGCAGATATCCAGCTGTGCTAAAAGAATGTAGGACTGAATCCAGAGGAATTTCTACAGAGCTTTTTTTTGGTGTTTGAGTTCAAGACAGATCATTTAGGACTGGAACATCACCTTTTAAGTGGTTTGAAGCACACAGAGTTTCACCTAAGTAATCCAAGTTGATCCTGAACTTTTAAGGTGAAGCTCCTGATTTCAGGGCATCAACTGGAAGATGTCTTGTTGTAGGCTTTGATTAATAGCAGTCCTTGTGGTTTGGGGCAGAAGAGATCAGGCTGGGGCTGTGGCTAGCAGTGTAGGCTGGAGGAATTCACTGGGTATTTTTTCAGTTAGATTTTCAGAGAGGACTTGACAAAATGCAGACGAAGGTGGCCAGGGACCACAGGCCAAGGCGTGCAGAGCCCAGTGCATCACTTGGCACTGTGGGATAAATGCAGCCTCCGTGGGAGGCAAGAGAGCAAACCTCTTTCCTTCTGTTGATGGGTTGTAATGCCAAGAAAAACCTTTCTTCTTTGCTTACTGTGGCTGGAAGTTTGTCACTGCAGTACATGGAAAACGGTCTTACTCTCTCTTTATGAGACACTGCCCGTTCCTGGGGCATCCCTGTTGCAGTACAGCTCACAGGTTCCCCCTCTCTACAGAGCTGTGACTGGCTCAGGCTGCTTGTCCTCTTCCAACAGACCCTCCAGGGAGCCCAAATTTTCTGTGTATTCTCATGATTTGCTGTAAATGTGCCCTGTTTTGCTTGCAGAACCCCTTCTCAGCTGTAATCACCTCAGTGTTGCCAAACAACTGGAATAAGGGATTATTTAGACTCCTGTCCCTGCAGAATAATAACTGTTAGCTTATTTGCTGCCATACTGCACCTTCCAACCCCTACACAGCACGGTGGAGAACTAAGGTTTTCCTTATTGATTCAGACACTACTGTTTTCTTTTTTGGATTGTTATATTGAACATTCCCTTGATATTCTTTGCTTTGTTATTACTTATTTCCACAATAAATAAGCCCTTGGGATTTCTGTAAAAACCGCCCGTGTAGCAGGCAGAAAACCAGTCCTTGTAGACAATAAAAGACTTAGGAAGCATTCAGTGAAGCAACACATCTTTTGGCCTGAAGATCTTGCTTTCTTTAGAACATCTATTTCCTCTTTCACCTGGATTGTGCTCAAACCAGATCATTGAACTATGAAGTGTGATTTTCAGTTCATGTGCCAAGAAATGTTTGTCCCAGCATTGCAGTGTTTCAAAGAACATTAAGAATGCCAAACAAAGAATAAAAAAAACCCAAACATGACTTTATATATTCCCCCATCCTGAGTACCCATTTAATCAGAGCAAAGACTGATGTACTTATGAGAGCCACCAGCAATCAAATAAAGCCTTCTTGTAGGAAAAGGGATAGTCATCCATTGAATGCAAGGAGGATTTGAATTTTTGTGCTAGTTTAGACAGGTTTAGAAAATGCTGGACAAGTATCAGCAGTAAATCCAGAAAATTATTTTTTTCCTGGAGAATTACTGAGAAGTGTGTAGTATTCCAGTCTGATACCCATAAACAGTCATGACATGAAAAATATACATGAAAAGAGAATAATGGACGAAGTCAGGGATGACATTTCAAGCTTTTTCCTTTTCTTTTTTAAAAGAGATCTTTAACCTAGTGCTGCTAGACCTTTGATTGAGAACAATGTAATTACACATCCTAGACACACCTGTTGAGAGGAATTTATTGGTACTTATGGAAAGAAAAACGAGGAGATGAAGGTGTTGACCTCTCTTATTAAAATTGACTTAGTAGTGTTTGCACCACCTGTTAGTACAGTGTTTAATCAGTATTTTTAGATTGGAGTAGGAATTAGATTAGTACCAGATGTTTCCAAACTTTGCAGTTATTCCAGTCTTTAAATCAGACATTCTTTAGAACTCATTAAACAACATAGCTTAGTACCTTCAACTCTGTTAAGTTCTGAGGAGAAAATTTACAAGTTACTGTCTCCTCGTACAATCAAAGAAGACAAATTGTCTAACAGATCAGAAGGATCTTCTTTTGAGCTTGGCTATTTATATACCACAGTCCTCCTCAGGAAAGCAGTGACACAGTAGGATGATGAGTCTGAAAACTCAACAGAGGAAATACATGTAAGCACTAAAGGTCAACTTAATAGTTTCAAAGAGAAAAACCTTGTCACAGATGGTGAAGAAAGACTGACAAGATTTAAGAGTGTGGTTTAACCAGGCTGCATATGTGTTAACTTAACATCTCTGAGAATCCAACTTGTTCGCTTAAGACAAGTGTACTTCCACAATCTGTCCTGCATGAGGGAGGTCCTTCTTCCAAGCCCTTGAATGGTCCCAGAATTACTGCTGAGAGCCCAAGTACCTTCTACTCAGGCGTGCTTCCCTTCCCTATGGCAAAGGGAGCAGGGAGAGGCAGCGTGGCTCTGGCACAGACACACACCCCTTTCTCACCATCCTGAGCTGTTTTGACTGATTATGGATCAAGTGCACTACACCAGCACAAACACAAAGTGGTACCTACCACTACACGTGGTGGATGGTGTTTCGAGATGCTTCTGAAAGGAAGGAAAGGAAAGAGGAAAAAGTTTCCACAAGGATATTTCGGACAGTAAAGCAAAAATTGTCTCCCTCTCTCCTAAAAGCAGCTAAGATGCAATTGCATGCTTCATTTCAGTCAGCTCAGGATCCCTTGTAATCCACAGCCCTCCTAACGAGGGCTGGCTAAAAAGGAGAAAGGCAGAAGGAGGCAATAGAAAGCACTGGTGACTCGGCTGACCTCGTGCTGCTGGCCCAAAGTTAATACCCTCACCCCACAGCTGCTTTGAGGCACGAGAGCTGGAGTGGGCCCTGCAGTCCGTCATCTGTGAGAACAGTGTTTGGTCCAGTCTTTGATCCTAGGTTCCCAAAAGAAAGTTATTAATAATGAATAATTAATAACAGCTCCTTTGAGATGCAGGTGACTGCAGGCTCCAAGTTGTGTCACACAAAGGACAGGAGTGGTCACCCTCTGTTTTGGCAGGAGGCAAGGTCTACTGTTTTCTAATGCCTGTCAGAGTCTGGCAAGCCTCATCTGTGGTGTGGTATAGATTATGTTTAACAAGCTTTGCAGAATGAGTTTTTTCTTTAAAGACTGAGAGGCACTTGGGAGATTGTTTTCTTTCAAATTAAGGCACCTTCACATTGCAAGGGAAGCAAAAGAAATACTTGTGCCTAAAATTCTTACGTTCTGGGTCTTGCTGCTTGTTCTTTATTTGGGCCACAGTATGTTGAAATAAGAAATACATGGTCATGGAAAAAGTTTTATTTTAACCATGACAAATACTTTTTATGACTTGCTCATGTGAAGTATTTTCCCTCTCCTGCTGCTTTTAGAGGGGACTTGAATTTCCTTTTCTACACACAGAATAACAAAACAATATAATACTGCAACCATATCAAAATGTGTTAGGACTGAAACAGGAAGTAGTATATCTTCACTGTTTCCATTTTTAGGGAAACTAGAAACAGAAATGTAGAAGGACTGAATAAATGTGCAAAATACACGAATTATTATTTTTAACTTCATGTTAAAACAAAAAGAAATTACTTTGTTCATCACCATGCAAAACTAAATGGGAATAGGTAGGAGTCTGTTCTGCAGGGGACCACAGGGGTTTACACTATATAGGAAACATATCTTTATTTTTACAAAAAACTTCTGAAAAGATCCTTTTGTTGTTGTTGTTAAAAAACAGAGCAGTAAGGAGCAGAATTTGAAAGAAAAAGAGTATGACTTCATATCTATCTATCTATCTACATCTTACGTATCCACTTAGGTTTTTCAGATACTGTTTTACCTTTTCCTTGGTAAAGGTTGAAACATTAGAGGTAATGTTGCAGAAGGGTGTCATGCAACTTTAAAAAACTATTCTGTACCACGACAATTCTTGTTTAGAACCTAAGTCAAAGCTGACTGAAGTTACCAGGAAAAATTAATGCTGTCAGTGAGCACGGATTCATGATATTACAAGGAAGATTTCTTCTTACATAAGCAGCTACAGATTCTTTTAACTGTAACTGGGCAGACTGTTCACAACAAAGAACCAATTTGCTCTTGGATTCAGCATGCAGTATTGTCTAGGCCATTTGATGACTTGTATTTTTCCTGAATGCAGAATTTGGTATTTTTCTTGTTAAAACCAAACACTTATGTAAATGAAATTTCATTTTACTTTGAGAAAATTCTCTGCCTGAATATGTTTTTCTTTGATATGTCCCTAATCAAAGCTTTCTTTCGGCAAAATTTGCTGATGCACTAATGGAGGTAACATGTGAACTAAAGAGACACAGCTCAAACTTATCAGGAAATTGTTCAGCCCTCCCTGCCATTCCCCACCATGTCTCTTGGTTCAGTTTGTTGATGGCACTGGTATGTAGAAGTCAGTAACAGAATTTTCCAGACATTAATCTTTGTCTTTAGTATATCTATATGGACTATTTAATGACCCTTTTAAATTCAATTATATTGGTTCTGTTAAACACAGACAGAGATGTTTCCCACTAAAAACTTAGCTAGAAATGATAGACACTGACAAACTTTTAAGATGGTATATTTTGAGAGACCTTGGTGTCCTAAATTATATATTTCCACTTAGGGCATTGTTCAAGAGAGCAGTAATCTTGTAAGCCCATAGGTGTTACAGTAAGTACATCCATCGTGTCAGAACAGTTGTATTTTATAAAGCTTTATTCCCAACTTCAGAGAGCTTTTAAGATGTTTTCCACTTGGGTGACTGTTTTGTTTTGTGAGTTTTAAAGATTCACTTATTAGTTTAGGGAATTTAAAACTAATGTTAAACCCCAAACTGTAAAATATTGTATCAAATATTTAGAGTGGTGTGAGCTGAGTTACATGGAGACATGTAGTAATATTTCTTACACAACACAGAACAACTGTTTTGGCACCACTGTTAAATGGAAGGTCACAATATTTTACACAAAATAACCAGATTTTAGGAATATGTTTAATTTAACTTTGGATGGTAAGACTGTACAACGCTTTTTATTATACGTTGCCTAATTTTAGCAAGATGTGATTTCATACCACGTAACTATGTCCTTTACAATATAAGAGAAAAATACAGAAGTTTCATAAATTAATTTTTTTAAAAAACTGAAGTTATTGGAATTATCTGTTCGGTGACTCAGTAGGAAGCTGGCCACCATTCAGCTCCAATATATCATGTATAGAAAGATAAACCTCATTCTACCCTTCCCCTTCTGTATACCAGGGAAGGGGAAATAAATGTAAACGGAGGAATCAATATAAATGACAGAAATACTTGGGCATTTTCCCTAATAAACTACTTCTTATCAGAAGCATTGAGAGTTTGGTTATTTTTTTCCAGATAGTGTTTGGACAGCAGGCCTCCATGACAAGTAACTTGGGAAGACAAATGCCATAACTACAAATGTCCTTCCCTTCCTCCTTCTTCCTCCAGCTCCACATGCTGATCATGATGCCATATGGAATGGAATATTCCTTGGATCAGCTGGGATCAGCTGTCCTGGCTGTGTCCCCTCCCAGCTTCTTGTGCACCCCCATTCCCCTCACTGGTGGGGTGTGGAGCAGAAAAGGCCGTGGCTCTGTGTAATCTCTGCTCAGCAATAACCGAAGCACCCCTGAATTACCTGTGCCATTTCCAGCACAAACCCAAAACATAGCCCCACACCAGCTACTATGGAAAAATTAACTCTACCCCAGCCAAACCCAGCATATATGGCAAGTCATTTTTGGTTGGGAGCTCTGAAGGTTTGGGGTTAGTCCCTGGTGAATACAACCTGCAGGTGCTGTGGGCCACCTGAACAGGAAAAGTGCACTTGGCCACTCCTGCCCAGAGCTGCCCTTTGCTGAAGGGCAGGTGACAGTCCCCAGAAGCCTGCTCTATGCACGTCCACAGTGGGCTGTTTGATAAACGATGAGTGAGATAAAATGTTCCTGAAAAACTAGTAGGAAATTTCTGCAAGTGAGGAAAATCCCTCTGCTGGACAACTCTGTGTGTCCTTGCTCTCTTGGAGCTAATGCTCCAATGTGTCAACTCATCTTGAGCCTTAGGTAGCATCTGAGAGTTGGGCATTGTGAAGGGAAAATGCACAGCAGAGCTCTCTGTTTTTACTCCATTCCCTGATTTGGGTTCCCTTTCTCCTTTTGGGTATAATTGATATTGGACCAAAGGTTACCCTGTTTTCTCAAGATCTCTGGCATGAAGCAAAACAGCAAAGGGCAGCTGTGCTGCAACTTTTACTGCTTCAAAACCGTTTTCTTAATTTGGCTGCAGGCAGAAACATTGAGAGAGGCATTTATTGTGAGCTTTAATTCTCTTTCTCTACACAAAGGTGGCACATAAAATTTTCATCCATCAGGCTTTTTATAAAACAAACAACAAACAAAATATCTACATAATAATCTGTGGTTTAGAAACAAGGATTTTTTTCTTCTCCCCTTCTAGTTCACAGATAGGGTGTCAGGCTTATTTGCCATTTATGATTTGTTTAGTTGTTTTATTTTTTATAAATGCTTTTTTAAATTATTGAAGAAATTACTGAACTGAAGACTAAGTATTTGGGTGCTTTTTAGGGAATAAAATAATCAAAGGAATAAGACAGGGAATATATTTATGGTATTTTTCTCTAACATGCCAAACAATATTTCATTATAGGAAAGGAAAGAGAATAAAATGCTTTTTGCATTGTTTTGGATAAAAGCAAATTTAAGACTTTAAAATGTGTTTATCAGGAAATGAATTTGGCTTTCTTTAGGCAATGGCATCTTATTTTAGTACTGAAAGCAGATTTCATCTGAACTTAGTAAAGGTTAGATCTCTTAAAAGCTTTCCTCTCATTTCCACATCAAAGTACAAATCCAGTTAATTCTGTGAGATTTTGAGAGCACAATGAAAGTATATTTGTGAGTTGATTCTATAACTCAGTATCTTTATAGATACCTCCAGAGATTTCATGACACTGTGATAAACCTGAAATCTCAAATGAAATAAATTTATGGGTATCATAAATAATTTTGAGATTTTACAGTTTTTTTGCACTGTGTGGATATAAAGTAAATACTGTAGAAATCATGTTGTGAAAAACCTAAGGCAGGCTTATTTCTCTAGAAATTCACTCAGGATGTGGAATAACAACATTCAAGTCTTTTCCAACTTGAATTTCTAATGCCAGAATTTCTAACCACTAGGATATTTTCTAGTCTGGTTTATGTCCCAAATAATCCAATATTCAATGGAAGAACCTGAATTTAATTCTGCTATTGAGCCAGTCTCTTTCTCCCAAGAACAGAAATTAATCTAACATGGGAAAAAATAGAGACAAGACTTGGATAATTGACAGGGCTGGCTATGAACACTGCAAGTCTGGACATTCTCCTGGAATACAGAAAAGCTGGATTCAATTCCCTCCTGCGTGAAGTCCTGTTCCACATCTCCGGTGAGCCCTGTTAACAGCCTATGGTTTATGCAAGGGTCATGCTTTATGTGTTATCTTGCTTTCTTCATCATCTTCTCTACCAGCCTTTTTCCCCTGAATCTAATGAAAGCCTGTGAATGTTCTAATGATGGGAGATAGAATTTTTCAACAACAGAAGTATTTTGGGGAGCTCTGTTCTGGATGTCATTTCTACTGAATTGTATAATTTTCATTCCAATGAAAAGTCTTCCATCTAGTTCGCTAGCAGAGTAATTTTGGGGAGAAGTTACCTCTAAGCCTCTGCTCCTACTGTGTATTGAAAAGATAACATTAAAGAATCACCCACAAGCAGATCCACCATAAAAGGACTTTTTATTGATTTTCTAGGTTACTATATAATTTTTTGGTATGAGACAGAAAAGATTGTTCTGGATGCACTAAAATAATTCCATTCTCTTGTTGTTTGGTTTGCAAGAATTTGAAAGCATTTCATACTCTGCCATTATACCTTAAAAAAATATTTTTCTTCCAAACTGTTTTGTTTAAATGTGATTGCAAAAACTTTCTAACAAAGTTTGGATGAAAAGAAACCAATTTTTTCTCCCCAAAATCAATCTACCCTCTTTTATTGCCTTCAAAAATACTTCATTCCAGTAAACAGTAGTTTTAAAGTGGAATTTAAAAAATTGATTTTGAAAATTAGATTAGCTGACTTGACTTTTTGGTCTTTTCAAAGAAGAATTTGAGGGAGAAAAGTTCTTAAAAGGAGAAAACAAAAATACATTGTTCTTCATTGTCGTCTAAAAGATCCTACATTTTTCTAGAGACTGGAGGAAAAATAGGATATAAATTAGGGAATTAGTTTTTATATTGTTTCAGGCACCTAAATTATATGGATGAATCATTCAAGAGGGTATCTTACAGTGGTGGTACAAGAGTCATGGCAGGGACACTACTACAAAATTAAAAACTTTTCACGAATAATCTCAGGGCTTTTGGTGTCCCTCTGGTTTTTCTGTGCTTTCCTACAAACATGATGTGTTTAGGGGTGGTTGCAAAATACAGGAACAGGTATGACCAGAAGAAATAACTTTGACTATTGACCTGTAGGTATTCAGCAAATGGGGTTTTGTTATTAATTTCTTTGTGCTTAGTACATGCAACTCCCTGAGTAAAGAGGGAAGAGAAATTTCTCTACCCAGAGACCGAATGTCAATGAATAACAGTGATGTTTGGGGCACATATTGTACAAATAATTGAAAAGAGGTATAGGTCTAATCATGTACATGGGCATTAAAATAGTCCTTAATTGCAGGAGTTTATCTACTCCCGTTGGTTAAATACATATCAGACTTTATTCAGTTACTGTTTCTGGAGGTCTGGTTGTGGATTAATATTTAGAAAAAAGTAGTAGATAGTTAAAAATATTTTAAGAGTGCACTCTAGAATTTTATGGACAATGGTGAAGGAGTCAGTTTTTCTAGGAATAATTTAAACATGCTGAAGCTGAATATATTTGAAATAATTTTCATGCATGAAGATTCACAGAAGGAGGCCTTTGGGAAGGAGATGAAAGGGGCATGAGAGCTGGCATGACTGGCAAAGCAGAAAGCATGAGAAGAATGTAAAAGAAGAGCAGGACATTTGTGTGGAATGGCTGGTTCTGCTGCCCTGAGTGGAGGGATTGTGTCTGGCCCAATGAAACCACCTGAGGAGTTGAAACCATTGAATCTGTAACTGAGGGGGATGATTTTGGCTGGCTGATTTTTGCTGCCTGTTCCTTTCCAAGAAATACCTCATTTAATATTTCAGAGAGGGCTAGAATAGATACGCAGATTGCAGTATGTATTTTGGGAACAATTGTATATTTGAGTTTTGAGAATATTATAGTAGGAATTGTGTAAAAGGAGGTGGTGCAAGGCATTTTCTAAATAACCTTCACAAAATCATAGATGCTTAATATTTTAGGCAGGACTGTTCTAACTTTGACACCGTTCTTATTTTTGACATATATCCTGCATTTTTATGCAATGTACATTTTAACTCCCGATGAAAACTAACAACAAATGTGAAAGGTGAAAGTAAGATAGTGGGAAAGATGGACAAAGAAGGGAATAGAGAAGAGACTAATGCGGGGAGCCAGAGGTAAAGCACAGCTGTCCTGAACATCAGAAGGCCAAGGCTCTATATTTCAGTCAGTGCTTGGGCCTTTTGGGTAGGCAGCAGCAGTCAGAATTTGTCCTTTACCTTGTGAATGATTGGCAGGTTATTTAAAGGCAAAGCAGACGCTTCTACCTAATTGAATGCAAAACATTAGTTTGAAAGGTCTTTCCATTGCCCCTTCCAGTTTTGGTGGAGCAGCAAAGGGTAGTGATGTTGAAAAGAACATGCATATTCCATTTGTATCCTCTCTTCATCTAATGGCAAAACATAATTATTTCAGTAGAGATAAACTTTTGTGCTCCCGGGAGTCCTTAAGTAATTTCTGGATTAAATGGCTATACTTTGTTTTCTCTTGTAAGTGGTGTCACTCCACTCTCAACTTAATTATAGCTTGTTTGAGTAAGCTTCTGTGTAATGTCAAATTTTCCCCAATGGCTCGAGAAGGTCAGCAAAGGTCTGCTCTTAATACTTTCCACAACAACGGAAAGGCTTTCCTTGTTTAAACAACAGTCAGGAAGAACACAATTAGACACGATTACCTAATTCTTCTTGTAGTGCTCAATGGCAACTGTCTGAGTAGCGGAACAGTAAAGACTGGAGTTTAAGAAAGATGCTGCTTTGGAGAGTAAGATTGTTGAAACTCTCAACACAGCAATTGACCTTGCTTAGCTCCCTTGCACTGTGCAGAAGTGTGAAAGCGTAAAAATGCAGGAAGAAAATACTTTTAAGAAAGCACAAGCTGGAAAAGCAATAGATATGTTTAGAAATTCCAGCAAGACTACAATTTAAAAAAAAAAAGGCATTGACACAGTGAACAGGACAAATGAACCTCTGTAGTCCTCTGTAGTCCTGCACTTGTAATTTTCTAAATTCCTAGAAACGACATGTATGCAAACATATGACTTCTCTATCAGAATTGACTTACGTTCTAAATAATCAAGCAGTTATTTTGAGCAAGGCAGAGATGTTTCAGACAAAGGTGAGAGAAGCTCCTTAAATTCTGTCTGCTGTAGGCTGATTGGGCTCTTTGCATATTGCTTAATTTGACTCTTAATGTAGTTGTTTTCATTGATTATTACAAGCTAAATTAAATCAAAGGAAGGTGGGTAAAACCCACAAATATAAGAGCAGTCTTGAAACAAAATACTTCAAGTAAAAAAAGACATATAGTTTTGGCATAAAGTAGATATTATTTTTCCCCTACTTCATGACCATTTAATGAAAGCAATTTCTATGCCAATGTTTTCTGACCTTTCTAGACTCTGTCTCAATAACTACTTGTGACCCGCCCATTGTGAAACACTGCTGTTTTCCAGTTAACTCTAGATTTTTTCTGAAGCATTAGTTTGATTCCCTTTTTTAATCTTCATTTTCTCATGCACATAAAAGTGATACCATTACCCATACTCACTTCTCTGGATTTCTCTCTTTTTCATAATGTCAGCACAGAGTTCATAGAAAATTTCTTATTTTGCAGTGATTTAATGTCCCCTGGGTCTTGCATATAGGTAAAGGTTTTCTATATTTCTAATAAAAATAAATGGGGATAAAGCAAACAGTTTCAAGTCAGGATACATCACTTATTTCTCCAAGATATTATAAGGTCAGGTGTAGATTCCTGGGAATTTGAAGAAGTCAAGAGTTTTCCCTTTTCTAACTGATCTTTTTTCAGTTGCATTTTTGCAGTGTTTCACCTGATCACTTTGGGATTACTTTTCTTTTCTTACAAACAAGTCCTCCTGGTGCTGCTGGCCACAGCAGAGAGAGAAGCAGAGCCAGAATGCCTCCCACGTTTTTCCCTTCTGACTCCTTTGAAAGCATCCAGCTTCCCACAGGGAGCATGTTAAAATCTGTCTCTGGGCTCCTTACAGTGAGGAGCTGTTTGCCACTCCAGTACTGAAAGAAACCAGGCATGATGGTGTCCCACAATTAATTACCAATCTAGGTTTTTATGCATATTTTTATGCTAAGATTATCAGGATTATGTATAATATTTACATAATGGCTCAGTGATTTTTGGTTTTGTTTTTATTTTAGTTTTTTAATTCAGATGCTAAATTCTTAACTGATAGCACATAGCCAGGTGCTGTCAGGTGAAGTAGAAGTGCTTGTTTAGGAGCACCACACATGGAGAGAAGTCCTGAGCTTTCCTCTGTGATGCTGCCCACGTGCTTTGACCGTGAAGTAGATGGACCACCTGTAAGAGGAAGGTGCAGCCCGTGCTCCGTGTCTGGGCCATCCCTGAGCTCTGTCCCGAGGGGAGCCTGGCGCTGAGCGTGCAGACACCCGCCCACCACCAGCAGCGCCTGACACACCCACTCATTTTACATAGGCTGCTGCACACCTGGCAGATGGCAGTAATTTTAATTTACTGTCAACCAGAGGCGTGAGCCGGATACACAGCAAGTGACCCAGCAGGGCAAACCTTCAGATCACCTTTCCAGTCCCATGGGCCAGCTATTCCTCAGCAGTGGTTTCTCTGCATTTTAAAGGCATCGACATGTGCTAAACAAAACCAAATGGAAAAAATGGCATGTGAATGCAAACCTCTTTAGTACTCATCTGGCAATACTTTTCAATGTTGTGATTTAAAAGGGAAAAGGACAGATCACTTTAGTATTATTAAAATTTGTGTGGCATACTGATGTCTTGGGATTTTAGAGATGAATGATATTTCTTCTTCCACATAGTCATTTGTGAAGTTACAAGGTAGAAACATCCAGTTGAAAGGCTTTGACAAGGTAATGAGATTTATTTTCTGTAGTAATAGATAATTTCTCCTCATGGCAATAACATTTCAAGTGATGGTATGCACCCATGCATATATACAAACCCTTTTTAGTTTTAAATGTGACCTGAATTTTAAGGTTAGTTGAAAAGCAAAAAATATTTTCACTTGGTTCTTGTTGAGATTTCAATGAACACAATTATTCATAATTTCACTTTTACCAGACACTAAATTAATTATCAACATGGCTTTCTACAACCACTCTTCATGCCAAGAATTTTGTTGAGGGATAGAAAACATTAACATTATTTCAGTTTTGTTATTTTAAAGTAGTTTCACACTAAAACATACAATTTCTTTAAAATCACTTCTGTGCAATCTAGACTATTTGTGCACATGCATGAATAGATCTATGAGCCCATGAAATTCTGCATGTGTCTAGTTTGTGCTTAACTTGGGGTGATCTGTGTGTAGAGATGTAAGTGGACACTGCATAAAGTAGAAAAATTCCAGTTATCAGAGAGTTATGTCTTTAAAGCTGATCCTAAAAGTTGACATTAATATGATCAAGCCAGACCACATATTCAAAGCCCATGTCACTCCTTTTTCCGTGTGATCTGACCTACTGAGATGAGATGAGACTAGTGCATATCTTAGTGCTGCAATTTAGTCTAAAGCTGCCCATGATAACAGTAATTGCATCACTAACAGGCCTGATACATGTTATATCATGGGAGTATGTAAAAACCATGTACATCTATTCAAAGAAAATGCAGTCAGTGTGTTTGAGGAGCTGTCACTGCCACAAGAAAGAAAATGTGTCTGCATTTGAGTACTTGTCCTCAAGGAAAAAAATATTCCCCTCCACAACGAATTTTACTTTACATATAGGAGAGAACACATGCTGCACAAAGGAGTGAAATAGCAAATGGCATTTTCCAGTTTTCAGCATCTGGTCTTTCATGGTGTTCATGCAAGAGGATAAATTATGTGTTGTGTTTGACTGTCATCTTTTATATCTTTTTTGACTTCTGACTATACAAGTGTAAATATGACCGCAAAACTATCACGAATATCTGCAAGTGGTAAAGTTTGTTCTGGAGGCGGAGAACAGCTTCAGCTTTAAGAACAAATATTTGCTTTTGGTGGTACTGTTCAGGTCCTATGTCTGCAAATCTTGTGCTAACAATTCAGAAAGACGTGGGATGCTGCAGAAAAAACTAATCTTAATGAACTTGTCAAAGAATTGTCATTTCTGCAGAAACAGCTCTTAGCAGAATTTTTACCTCTTTAATTTTTGGAGAGAGTTGTTTTATCTATAAGTATTCTGTCACCGGAAATATGAGCTGCATCAAACTTGCTGTGTGCAGTTTTCTTCTGCCAATTGACTTCTGAAGGGTGTATCTTTCTGGAAGTAATCTTTGGTGGTATTTATAGTTTGTAGTTTAAAAGTGGAGGAGATGCACTTATTTCACTACTTCTGTCTTAATTTCTCTCACTCTTAGGATTTTCAAGGTTTTTATAACCTTGGAGAATGCAATGTCATGGGGTGGAACCCCTTTTTATCAGGTTTTATTATCAGTCAGCAGTACAGAGGGCTCAGTGCCTGCTTGTGTCTGTGAAGGCACAGCCTATAAACAATGAGTTATGTAGTAAAACAGTGGGCTTGTCTGAGGGGAAAAAACCCTCACCAAAACACAACCCAAGCCCCCCACCACACATAGTCTGCAGTGGTTTATGAGAAAGGCAGCTTTGATGGATTGGCCTTTAAGTGTTGGGTCCATGGACCAGGTGCTGTCGGCGCTGTGACGTCATACTGAGAAGCACAGCGCCACACACAAAACCAGTGACATCCAGCATTTATAAAGGAAGAATTCGATCCCCTTTTATTCCTGTTAGTCATTCAGGATGATAATGGGAGACAGGCAGCGCTAGCCCAGTGTGCTGGAGAAAAGGTAGGATTTAACGTGCTGCCAGGCACCGTGGGTAGTAAAGATTGGCTGGTTATCTCCCCCCGACGCAAGCAGCTGAATGCGAGCTCTGTTAAAGACAAAAGCAGGACAAAGGGGGAAGGGGCTAGACAAATATGATTTGTGTCTGTTTCTGCTCACTTCTAGGTGTGGACTTTCAGATCTAAATACAATAAAGAGAAAATAGCAATGAGAAGAGAACAAAGTTGTCTGTCAACATGACTTCTATGACAGATTTTTCTTGCTGTTCAGCAACGATTCTAATTCAATTGCTGGCTGCTGTGAAGGAGATGAGATGCCAGAAGCAGAAGCGCTGCAAACCAGAACAAAAAATAATTACTAGTAGAAATGTGCTGCAAATAATTCCCTTGAAAATACAGTTGCATTGTTCTTCTAGTTTCCTATCCCCCAAATATTTTTGTTTTCTAATCATTGAATTGAAACACATTCCAAGGGTATGAAAGCTTGCACCTGACGATACAAGAAATGTCTGAGCAGTTATGCACGACCTGATACCATTATATTCAGGAGATTTGCAAACCTAATTTTCTTGAAAAATCTTCAGACAGGCTTTTTAGAGACAGAGCGGGAGGAGGAAAGCAGGGAGAAATCTGTCTGCTTTGGCAGGGAGAAGTGTTCGTTTTGTTTCAGCTGTTTAGTTTGTGCTCTAAAATCAACTGACATCTAAGCATGTTCTGAAGGTGT
This sequence comes from Lycocorax pyrrhopterus obiensis, assembly GCA_014706295.1. NCBI lineage: Eukaryota > Metazoa > Chordata > Aves > Passeriformes > Paradisaeidae > Lycocorax > Lycocorax pyrrhopterus. The sequence goes on along the minus strand of JACSVZ010000016.1, from coordinate 12,590,631 downwards.
TCGATTTTTTTTCTTTAATTGGTGCCCATCTGTTGCAAACTGGTACCTGGATATAGTTTAGACCAACAAAACCAGCTGAAACAGGAGTGCCCTGGTTGTATCCCAGTGCTCAGATGAGAAAGCCTGGCTGTGGCTTTGGCTAAGGACTCTGACCAGAGCTTGTCATTATGGCAGCTGTAGGGACAGAACTGTGCCAAGTTTACATCTAGAAAAACCTTCTGTTGAACACAAAGAACTGTACATCACTCACGTCCTGGAGTATGCCCACTGAGAGAAAGATTAACCCTTGAACCTTTGCAGAGTTGGAAAATGGAGACATAAGGTGGGGAGGACTGGGTGTCTTCTTCCCATCTTCATGGCCCAATAAGGTTGACTGAGTAGACTGCCAGGCAAGCACCAAAATGCACCAATATAAGGGGTAGATTTTATTCTCACCATTTTCCTGATTGGACCAGCAGATGGAAATGGAGATGTGATCATTTATCTTCAAAATTGCCCTAGTAATCTGCAGTGTTAGCACAGATTACGTTATAATTGCTAGAACTGGAATAAAAGAGATTGCAGCATCTGTAAAGCTTGTGGTAAATTTAAAGGATATAAAAATCAGCTCCATGTCAGGGGACATTCTCACTAGTATATTACATTTCATGTACACAAATGTAGCAATGCAAGAGCAGAAGCTTATGACAAACATCATTTGAATTTTATTGCTGATTTTTTCTCTGCAGCTGGTCTAGAGAAGTTACTATAAAATACAGCCCTTACAGCCCACGCTACTGCAGCACGACATTGTGCAGAACCCAGCCCCAGACAACAGGCTCAGGGGCACAGTCCTATCAAAACTGCCATGGGACACGGTGTTTTTAAGTGCCCCTCCTTATATTAAATTTGGAAATAAAAATTTGTAACTTCAGTCTCTAAATGGTTTAATTTCACAGTAACAGATTTGACTCTCTAACCTAGAGGCAGAGAAAGGAAGACAAGCTGAGACAAAAATGAAAATAAATTTATATATTTAACATTAATTAAGGGCAGGATTTTAGTCTTATGCCTACTGCAGAACCAGGATAAGGTTTTGTCAGACACTTTTGTCAGACACATGAATGAAAGAAATATAAGGGTTCTGATTAACTGCATTTAAAGCCAGAGAGAAATTTTAGTGCAGTGTCAAACCCTTTGATAGCTCCATGTAAACTCTTTGGCTGGTTCTATGTATCATGACCTTGCAAAGTTGTCAGGTGTGTTCTCATATGGGTGAGTCGCACAGAAACTTCAGAGTATAGATTCAAGTGATAAGGGTTTCCTTTAAACTGCTAATGATAAGCTAGAGCTGTCGTGGTTGCTCAGCCTAAGCTACAATATTATAGGTATACAAAGAAACCTTCAATTTTTAAGGTTCACATTGTTTTGTCTGCTAAGAAATCAATCATTCACAGTGGAAAGTAGTAGAGTACGTTATCTTTTTATCTTGCCTTTCACATCTTTGGTGTTTTTTAGGAACAGTTAAAAATTTTGGAGAAAGATGGAGGCTAAATTTTGTTCTCTGTTCCACTAGAGACTTCCACAGAAGTTTTCTAGTTTCACTTTGGTTTTGGCGAGGAAAAAAAATTACCCTTATAATAGTAACAACTGCAGTGTTAAGAATATAAAAGGTCATAGACTACTAAAACTGCAAAAGATATAATAGACTGTAATATAGGTGAATACAAAATCAGCACTGTTGATTACATTCTCAGCTATTTCACCACACATTTATCATCATCAGAAAACAACAAAGGGAGCTGTTGAAAATAATACAAGCCAATGTTGTTATTTTGTGTGCTGTTCTCAGAGCTATACAGCTCTGGAAGAAATCCAAATAGTAACTGAATTGAATAACATTCTGCAATTCAAAGAGATTGTGATGGGAAATGGCAGGAGTTAATGAAATATGGTGCAAGTTTAACAAACACCATTTCAAGATGGGATGTTATTGCACAAACAGCAGTAAAAACTCTTCATAGAGATGATGAGCAGACTCTGACTGCAGTAATACTCTAGGATGACATTTTAATTTAGCTGACTTGGCAATCTGGAGGGTTAGATTCTGCCTGTTGCTGAACGGCACCTCTCAGTGGCAGGAGACCTTGTCTGCTGCTTCATCTGAAGAGAGTGGCTCTGAGCTCTGCCTTCATGAGTGGTGAGTCTGAGCTGGCACATTGAGTGCAATGGCAGTATCCCCTCTAATTTCCTGCTCTTCTTAGGCAGCTGGATTACAAACTGGCTACAGGCCCTTTCCATTATAACATAACTAGCTGCAGGACTCTGCCGGAGCACATTTCAGCAAAACTGGTTGTTAAAATCACAAGATGATTTCTGAGCTGGCTGTTAGAAACCATCTTTGGCAAGCTTTGCTCCTGGAGGATCCTGTCTCCTCCCTGGAAGCCGTATCTCCATGCTTAAGTAGCAGGAGGCTCTTATTTCCCCTAATCTACTTGGGCATGGACCCAAGAGTATTCACTCTGTCATCTGTCCTCGAGTCCCCACATTCTCTCGTGTCCTGGGCTTGCTGCTGTCCAGAATGATTGGCAGAAGCTTTGCAGCTCATCTGGATCATAGATGCCTTTAACTGGACCTTTAGCTTTACACTTTGTAGAGTGACAAATATAATTTGATGCTTCAGTCTCTGGAGGCTCATGTTGAAACACCTGAAAGGCTCCTAATTTTCAAAGAATGCTATGTGCAACCAGCTGCAGAAAATTGTTTCTTAAAAGTGTGTGAAGCTGGCAACCGAGAATAGTGATTTCACTAGTCGGCTGTGAATGCCATATGAAGAACTTTCATACAACAAAAATAAAATCCTCTTGTAGCTCTTAGCAATCTGCTGATTATTTTGCATTATATTATGAAAAGCTCACTTGTGATAATTTGAAAATCATGTGTTTAGAAAGGATTTCAACAGTTTGCTTCCTGTGCGTAAATGGGCAGATCTTGCCATCATCATTTTTGGCAAGATTAGATGGTATAATATATGGGTGGTCCGTGCTTTGAAGAAAGGGGGAGGACTATTGTTTCATTTTAGAAGTGTCACAATGAAGTTCACTGCTCAGAGAATTAAACTGGGCTGTTTTTTTTTGTTTTTTTTTTTTCAACCCTGGAAAATACCTAAAATGTATGGGGTGAAACCAGATTGTGCTGCTTGCTGTTGTCTCTGTTGTGCATATGTCTGGTACTCTGATGCACGCTAGAACATCAAAGTAGCATTTCTCTCTTTTTGACACAGAACAAACAGAACCACTTTTACTCTGAGTCATCAGACAGATGTTGCTTTGGTGACAACATGCTACACACACGCTAGCTACAGCACATGTGGGTCGTCTTCTCTGACATCGACACAAAGTCGAAGTACATGCTCCAGTAGTGCAGTGAAGGAAGCAGTCACCAGCAGGGAAGACCAGACAAGCCATGGAGGAAGAATAATGATTTATTCATTATCCTCCCTGTTCACTGTGACCTAAATTGGACACCAATTAAAAGATCGGAAAACTCAGCTTGAAAGAAAAATGGATTTATCTCTGTTTTAGGTGACTAATGGGTGGATGACTACAGGTGGAGGATGATGATCAGATCAAGATTAAAGAAATTAACTGAACAGGAATATATTAGGCACATAAGTTGGAATTGCAAGTCCAAACATTTTATTTTGGACTTTGGAGTAGCATTAAGCAGGTGACCTGATCAGTCATGAAATCTATGGCTGCAGGAGGGAGAGCTGAAGCACACTTGAGACCTCACTGTCTAAAATCAGTGCAAGAGCAGGTCTGAGGGTGGAACTCTGCAATTTCCTTTGTAACTTTCATGGAGAGGAGCTGACACAGAGCTGTTAACAATTATGTATATACAAGCTGCTGTAGGCTCAGTTATCACTGCAACCTCCTTTTCAGAAATAAAAAGAAGAAAACAGGTGAGATCCGTAAATTCTCTCTGAGTTGTCTACTCCTTTGGGCTTAATCTCATTTACATCAGAGCAAAGTTGTCTCTTACATTAGTTTCAGATGATGTTGGCAGTATTTTATTTTTGCTTTGAATTCCTTTTCAATGTTGTGACAGCGAGGGAAATTCAAGCTTCAAGGCTTCCTTTCTACAAATGCTAACCATAAGAATACTGTCTAGCCAGTTTTGTTGGTCTCTATAATTACTTAAAGGAGTACAGCATAAATATGAAGTAGGTGTAAATCTCTAACATTTCACACTCACCATTCACACAGATGATATTTATTTTATACACAATATAAATGAGCCTAAATAGTTCCTGAAGCTGTGATGTCTCAGAAAACCAGGCTCTCTTCTACAGTGGCTGACAATGACTGCCTTAACCTCGGCCTGACTGTCACTAAATTTCTGAACTGTCCTTTGTCCAATAAATAATGCTTTACAATGCTGTGTCAGTGGGAACCTATTAGTTGCTCAAATATGATTATCTCTCTGTAATTTTATTTTAGATAAGAAAGTATCAAATATACAGAAAAGGAAAGCCTGTCTAGAATAAATGATGTCATGTCCTAGGACATAGAAAAAGAGATGAATTACCAACACTTATTTGTAATTATACATTGGACACCCTAAAGTACTCTGAAACACCTTGGTGTGTTTAGCGTTAGCAAAACATCAGCCTCATTTTTGCACGTAGTCTCTTACGAGTGTTAGCAAGTATTAGGACAACTATCAGACTGTGTAGACTGGAAGCAATTGGGGCTGCTTAACCAGTGTTGTCAAATCCCATGTCATAAAAACATTATGGTCAAATCTAAACCAATGAGAGAGAAATGGTGGGTATAACACAAGGTCTATGCAGAGCAGCGGGCACAAGTGCAGTCTGGAAGTCTTCTTTGCATGGTGCTGAGCTGCTTTGCTGGTGCTGTTTTGATAACTTGCCAGTGCCTTGTAGATGTGAAAGCTGCTGGGATGAGCTTCTGTTAGCCCAGTAATCCGGGAGCATGCTAGTTTCCTAATCATTGCATTTTCATATGTGATTTTCTGACGGACGAAATATTACAGGGAAGCACAGTTGGGCTTTCATTTGTTTACCGCTGCAGAGCTGTGTGTTGGGCTGCTCTGTCCCCTGTGGATATAGCAATGGTTGAAACACAAACATGCTGTATGGGCATTTTCCCCCAAATGCTTATACTGTAAAATAGCATTGAAAAGATCATAAATCTGTCCCATGCTACGTAAATAAAAATAGAGCTGTCAAAACATTTTGAACATTTATAATCAAAAATCGCCTTAATACAATTTTTTTTTTCAAATTTTTCTTTCCCCAAACAAAGAAAACCAGTTACTGTTCAGGTTTTATTGCCTTTCTAAACTTCTTCAGAAGCAAAGAATGTTGGGAGGAGAGGGTGGAGTAGAGAAAAAGTGGGGAAAGTTACCACACAAGAAAAGTAAAAATTCTCATTTAAAAAGATTCTCATTTAAAAAGTTAGCTATTCAAACTCTTTAGAAAATAAAGAGAGCAGAAGCTTTCTTACTATTATCCATGGAATTTTCCTGCTTTTCTAAAGAAACTGAATAAACCTCTTACACATTACCTTAGCATAGTTTTCCATTGCATATAATGTGATTGCACGTTGCACATAAGGTGATTACTGTTAGTTATGCTTTTAACAATATTAAGTTGTTTTTATGAGGGGCATTTAGGTAAATGCATCAAAGACCTTTCAGGCTTTTCCCAGGTCCTTTCCCCAGCCTGCCCTTTAGGAAGACAACCTGCCCAAAATGCAAATAGTTTTCTATTAAGCAAGGAAGGATTGAGACCTGGTGAATGGAGCGCAGAACGGAGCTCACGGGAGGGCTTTCCTCATGCCCAGCAATTGCTCTGCTCCCCTGCCTCAGGAATCTGAGGTCCACTAATGAAAGAGTGAAGGTCTGAGGTGCCTTGAGTGCTTAGCTTGGCAAAGTGCTCAGCCACCTCCGTGCATGCGGAAGGACCAGAAAACCACGTCACTGAGGATTTACTCTTCAGGTACATGGCTGGGAAGGTCCAATACTTGTAAAACATCTGTTGCATCTCTCTGGAGATATATGGCACAGTCATTCTGGGTGTTAAATTTAGTTCAGCTCAATACTGGTGGGCAGTGCCTATCTGAAGGAACATGCATGTATATGCCTATAATCCTTATTTTTCCCAGCAATAGGAATAGCTTTCTTTCACTTTTGGTTATGGAGTTGTTGATCAGCAGTTGTATAGGCTACTCATAAACAATGTGAGGAGAAAGAAGCACTCTGAGGATTGCATCAGCAGTCTCCTATGGAACAGCCTACAGAGCTTTAAAAGGAAGATGCCAACAGAGGACTTCAAGCCTTATTAAGTAGACCTGTAGAATTAAATAGAGAAAAAAAAACCTGGCATGAATTCAAGATATCCTCTCTCTGAGGGATAAGGATTTATATATTTCTCTTCTTCCTCCTGGGGAAAAAGAAGGCTACAAGTTAAATTTGCTTGGACTTTCTTGTGCTCTGGGAAGGTGCAGAAGGAATTGCAGAGCTCAAGGACCCCAGGAATGCCCAAGACTTGCAGTCCTGTAACTGATGAAGCAGCTGCTCCAGTCTATGACCATATTTATGTATGTCTGTTACTAATAAGGACAAAATATAGCAGGAAAAGAAAGGATAATTTCATCAGTGAATATTTTTCTATCTGTTGCTGTCTGAAGCAAGTAAAGCAGCACTGAAATTTAGAGGTCTGTTATACAGATTAGCCATATAACATTTCTTCTCCCTTTCCCCATATGTGACTCATATATTTCTCTTGTTGCTGGTAATGTGGCATATAATGTAACAAGAAGGTGTGCTACAGAATTTGTTTGTTGGCCACCTCCAGTAGAATATAATAAGCGTAACAAAGACAGCAGAACATGACACACAGCTTTCTGCACGCCGTTGTGTTGATCCAGCATCTGTCAGTTTCTGAGAAATTAAAGCCAAGCACCAGAATTTGAATTGGGGCTCAGAACTGCAGCAAAAGACATGATTTTGGGTCTCATTGTGCTCAGCAGGGGTCACGCTCCACAGCAGATGTACCAGAGGGAAAAGAAAACAGATGTAGGTATGGAGAGACTCAAATCTCTGCACAGAGAAGCTGCTCCACATTGCTGGTGTTATATGGTGTTATATATGGTATTAGAACAACATTATGGTGGGGTGCTGTAGTTCAGTTGTTATTACTAAGTGTCATTGTGTGCTGATTGCAAGCACTCAAGTGTTCAGAAGGGGGAATCAAGGATACCAAATGGGGAAAAACAATACACAGGAGTCTAATATCCTTAAGAGGATAAATTATCTTTTCCTTGAGAAAGCAGAAAATGTTAATGGCTAAGTCTGCCAAGACATTTTCTAATAGAAGTAAATAAAGATGCAAAAGATCATTCCAGTCCTTTTATGTGCAATTATAAAATATCACTTCTTACTTCTCTTGGCATGACAAACTGATTGACTCACTGTAGAACATTCCAGTGAGTTTATGACTGGTGGATCAGGGAAAAAGTTATTTTTGGTTTTAAAAAGAGTAGAAATGAAACAGGAATGAACTGATAAGCATGTGCCTTTTGGGAGTCTTCTTGGGAGTTACTGGGGCTTGGCTTGTCATTGTATGTGAAACCATATGTACAACCAGCACATATTGTTACCCGAGTGCCGCGGAGGACAGAGACCTGTGCTGTGGGGCTGCAGCCAACTCACTGCCAGCCATTTGGAGAACTTTGCATACAATAAACACAACTTCTGTGGAGGTAGCTTTTCCACATACACCACAGTGGCAGGTCTTTTCATAGGTCTCTCCACACATCAAGTAAAAGATCAACTTTTGAACAACTTTAGCTTATGTGCCTTCCTCTTCAGCTGTTTCAGCAAGGCTGTGGCCAGGCTGGTGAGATGCTCCTGTACTCCACTAGTCCCAGGTAGCTGAAATGGCCTCCGGGGTTTTGGGACAAATCTGATGTGCACCTCACAACAATCTGGTGGCTGTGTAAGCCTCCTCTGGTGGTTGCTTTGAACACACTTTTCCATGAGCATGGAAACTCCACTAGCAGGATAAGCACAACCCAGAAGTGTGAAACATTTACTGACTGGAGAAGACACACAAAAAATAGTCAGGATCAACACCCTACCAGGCTTAAAATGAGTTTTCTCAATGCTTGCTATAAGACATAAGACAGCCTCTGCTAAGCAGGCAGGGAAAGACTCAGCAGCTGGTCTGAACCAGAGAGGTGACTGCAGCAGGGCGGGCACACAGGCCAGGGCAGCCCAAAGGTGGAGCTTGAAATACGGCTGCACATTTTAATCCTGGGCCCAGAGCTCAGACTGACTGTGCTGTATTCATGAGAACACTGAGGCGTGCGCTAAATTCTCCCAGGTGAACCTGCTGGGTCTACCACCTGCTGGGTTGTTGATGCAGCAGGTCAAGATGATTTATTATACGTAAAATAAAGCTCTAGACTTACTACTATAAAAAAAAAAAGGAAATCTACCTTAAATGGAGCAAAGTGGCAGAGGTTGTGAGGTGTGCCGTACTCTCACTCCAACAAGAAGACGAATTCCTATGTCTTTGCTGTAAGATGTCAGTAATCTATTCCTGACTAGGGAAAATTTGCACAGGTTACTTGTGGCAAGATCTGCTCAGTAGTTTTTTTCAGTAGCTTCATAAGCCCCTTTCCCATCTTACCCCACTGAAGCTATTTCAAACATGGACTAATGATGGGGTGGAACAAGAAACCCCAAACCACTAATTGTGTTAGTGACGAGAAGTGGGAATTTGACAGTTTCCATCAGCTCAACTGAATAATATTTAGTATGAATTACCAACACTTTCAAATCTGCTGTCACAACCTCTTAGTCCTGTGTCAGGTAGTGCAAACCTTGTGACCATCTTAGAGCTTCTGAACAAGAGAACAAGGACTCACTAAATGGAAAGAGCTTAAGGGAAGGGGCAGAACTGTGTGAAAAGCATTTATGAAGCAGAAACTCTCCTAAGGAGGTTGCTAATGTTAGAAAACCTCTCTGCAGTCTCAGAGGGATTGTACAAATGTTCGTACTAGTTGCTTGTCTGTTTTGATTCCTAAACGCTATTTAACCACGCAGTCTGGGGACTGGAAGCCTTATGTGTTGCATTTTTCTCTGCGATGCTTTTCCGAAGATACATTTCTTGTGGCAAGGAAGAAGAGCTCTGGAGCTGCTTTACTCCTAGAACAGTGTGAAGTAGAAGAGATCAGGCTGGAGCACACCCAATCTCTTCTGGAAATTTGTGTAATGATCATAACTCAGATAAGAAAATGAAAATAATCCTGTAGCCCCTTTTTCTCTGGAGGAGTCATGTGAGGGACTTTTTAAAGAGTAAGTACAATCTAGATTGCTGCCAAAGTGGATGGTAAGATAGCAGACGATTTCAAAATGGACCCAGTTTTGCACTTTGCAGGGTTTTTCAGGACTGGGTTTGGTGATCCAGGCTTAATTTGAATTTTATTTTAGTTTACTTAAAACATTCAAATGTAAAGGAAAGAAAAAAGGAAAAGAAAGGTTATAATGTACTCAGTCTCATGCTGATAAGCAAGATAAATTCCCTTTTCAGCAAACTGAGTGCAATATATTCCTGCGCCATCAGAATATAGTTGAGATATCTGGCTCTAAATATGGTTCTGTATAATCTTCATGCATTGAATGAGGTTTTTCCCACAGCCGTCCAGCTGCTGAATTTTTGAAGGCAGACTGTCACATCCTGCAATGAAAGAGCCAAGGTAAATGGAGTATGAGGTGAAGCAGATGTCCAAGAAGGATGTTGGTGACAGCAAGGCAAGGCAAGTCATAACTTCTGGATAACACAGGAAGTTTGGTGTCAGAGCAGCATGAAAAAAAAGGAAAAAGGGCAGTACTATTTCATGGTCACGTAGTCTTTTATCCTGAAGGCTGTGTCCAAAAGAGGAATGTGTGGGAGAGGTAAGGAAATGCGAGGAAAATACCAGTACCGCATTGTGAGCTGAGCTGGCCTGCAGTGATGCTGGCAGGGATCCAAGCTACAGTGAGGAGCTCTTCTCTTGTGTGTCGCTGAGAAAGCAGTTTGATGTTCCATGGCATGTCCCAGGTGCTCCCTCATACAACCTCTTTCATTTTAGAAGCATGTCCGAAATACTGTGTTGGACTGTGCCGAAAATGTTTCACATGTCTTGAATCCAGTATCCCCAGTCTGAACCTTCAGTTGGCAGCACAGCCTGAAGCCAAGTTTAATGCCTGTCAGAGTTTAATATGACCCAAGTAAATAACCTTCTGGACTGTGTAGCGTTTTCTTGTCTCACGGATGCTGTGAACATTCAGAGGAATTGTAACCCATTTGGAGGTTCCCATGACCACGGATCTGACTATGATGTATTTCCCCTGAGAAATACTAAAACTTGATTTTTTTCAAGCTAGGTTCTTACAGTAGGATTTTAAATTGACATCTATGTGCCCTAGATACATATCTTAGTTTAACTTGCTTTTGTGGAAGTTTTTAATTTGAGAAAAACTCAAGTTAAGCAAATAAGCTGCCTAAATCTGTATTTAGGCAGCAAATTTTAGGCATGCTGAGTAAATAAGCACTTTAAAAAGTTATGTAGTCTTGAACTATTTAAAAAGATAGTTCCATAAGCATGTGTTTAGACTTACTAGCTCAAGTAGCACCCTTCTAAAGTCTCATTATGTAACCATCTTGGAAAGGTACTGCTCCTTGCTTGCCCATAACCTCACTGCTAAAATCACTAGTGTGACACCACTGTTTGAGAATGATATAAGTCTGGATTAATGGTGATCCACGTAAAAAACACTGTTAGCAGAAGGGTAGATAATTACGTGTTTCATTGCATTTTATCAACACAAACAAATACTTTTTGGCTACTGAAATGCTATCAAGTGCGGATCATTAGTTTATGCAGTGTTTATGAGATCACCACAAATACCAATTAGTATGGCTGATGAAGAGGACATTATCTGTGGAACAGTGTTTGCCACCCCTATTCACAATCCATAATGGTCTAATCAGTCAGTCTGAAGTGCTGTGAATAAAGGAGCAGATCCTGGTTCTGTTTCAATGGGTTTGTATTGTTTTCAGAGAGTTGCATAGCACTATCACAGTTAATGGAGCTATACCAATTTACACTGGTTGAAGAACTGGTAAATGTAATGTAGAAGAAATCAGTACTTTTAAAGTTCTTCTACTGCTGTCCTGACACTGGCTTAAAGTTTCTTGCTATGAGAATGTCAGCCATGAATATGCAAGTTAAGGTCAGACAATGGCCAGAAGAGCAGATGTACAGTTTTTGGCAATTTCACTGGTTCTTCTGCAAATATGATTTCCAGATGTACTCCCTTTGCTCTAATTCTTCCAAGAGCTATTTGGAGAAGTTTTAAAAATATTTTATTGTCTTAGATTTTCTGGTTCCAGTAGATAAAAACAGTCCATCTTTACAAAGAGTACAATTGTAATATCTAACTATGTTGTGGCAAAGTGCTGAGGTTTTATTTTTATTGCATTTTCTAAAATTGGTATAAACCATAGACACTGAAAAGCCTTCTTGGGAGAGGGGGTGATAAAGATAAAAGAAAGCAGCATTTAGTTTTCTCTCCAGCCAGTTCCAAATGTGCCACTGTGCCTATTACATCCCATAAACACCAGGGCAAAAGCACCAGCTGCTCATTACTCTCAGAGGAAACGCTATTTCCTCTCGTTTTGGCACAAACTACCCCCCAAAAGGAAAACAGGCCTAGTGAGCTGCAGCTAAACACAAAGTGTTTGTAATGGTGTTATATATAAACAATGTGATGTGATATGTCTCTTCTGACAGCCAATCCCTATAAAAATACAAAATACAAAGGTCTGCTAAACCAAAGGGTGTAAAAGGTGTTTTCATATGGATCTGCTCCTGAAAGGAATTTCCACAAGCTCAGCCATAACTGTTACTCTTTGGGTGGCTGGGATGCAGACAGGCAGGGAACTAAGCGCCCTTAATATGTTAATGCCACTCGGAGGCCTCCTGCTAATGCCAGTTAGAGAGCAAAATCTATTTAAAAAAATAGAATCAGCTGAAAAGTGCTATGTGCTGCTTTACGTTAAATAGGAGGCACATTGAAACATCATTAATATTTGAGATGCTCTTTGATTTAAAACACTCATTAGTGCTTCCCAAGTATTGGAAAGCAAACCAGAGGGAGAATCAGCACTCTCTTAAGCGAGGACTCCTGAGGATCTTTGAGTTGTTGCTCATCCAAACACCAGCCTAAAGCAGCTAGAATCCATCCCACACCAGTATCATCCATTTTTATTAGATAAATTAAAAAGGTGAATGTTCTAAGCTTTTTGTTGTTCAAGGACCACAGCTGTTGCCTGCTGCTTTCATAGCTGAATGCAATTCCCCACGCCTGTTTCTGCCATCACCTCTTTTCCCAGCTTGGTCTGCCCAGGAAGATCTGAAGCACAGGTCTGGAAAGAAAAAGAGAAAATTTCTCTGGTGCCAGTTGATAAATAGGAGAGAATGGCATCTGCTAATGAAAGGTTCGGGGAATAAAAGTTGTAGAGCAGGGAGGATATATCAGTGAAAGGTCTTTTACAGAATAATGTGCTTGTAGGCTGGGGAGAAAAGGCAATAAGTGACTAAGGACATGAACACAGACTGGGAAGGAACAGTGTCAATACAGGCTAAGATCAAATACAACTGGAATACAACTTAAGAGGTATTACCTCTGTGGCACTTAGATTATATTGTTCTGAGGAAAGGGTGGACACTGGAAAGCAAACTTCAAACTAGAAATGTCAAATGAAATGAACAGGATGGACCGATTTGTAGCAGAGTTTCTTACATAGTCTGCTGCCTTTCCATATTGGGGGAGGGAAAAGTGGAAAAAAAAAGTCGAATCACAGTTGTTACTTGCTAATAATCCAAGTAACCCATCTAAAAGATTGTGAAAACAATAGCAGATGCTAGTAGATAGAAATTAAAGCACATTCAACTCAGAATGCAAATAGTTCTGAGACCGTAAGGTTTCCCTAAAGCTCTGGCAAACATTTGGCTGGATTGATATTTTGGGCACTGATCTGCATAGCATCTGATTGTGAGCTGAATATGAGCAATGCATAAAGGCAGATTTTAACTGAAGAAAAAAGGCTGCCTATTGCCTTCTGTGAGGCTGAGAGACGAGTTATAAAAAGCCTTATGGCACATTGCCTTGATTTCTGTCAGCGTGTGGAGCCTCCAGCCCCACTTTCCATCCCAGAGCGCTTTGCAGCACAGTGCATTGGGATGAGGGCTGTTCTCCAGCCTCTCAGCCTGTCAAACCCATCCCGTGGAGGACAGTGCCAAAGGCCCTGGGTCAGGCCAGTAGCTGATGTAAACCAGAATAATCCCAATTCCCGTCAGCCTGAAAGTTTTACTCTGCCAAAACACACAATGGAATTGGTTCTGGGGTTGCCAGAAAAATAGTGGAAAATTCCAGTATTGCTAGTTTTGCTTTTCTTCATCTCTCTCTCGATTTACTGTAGCACATCAATGAAAGATTGGAATGAGTTCAACACTTAAATTTTGAATAGCAGTAGAAGTAGCTCCAATTTTTGGTAGTCATAAATGCTGTGGGTTGAGAAGTTGCTGGGTCTGTGTTACAGAACACCTCTGTTGTCTGGTGAGTACAGAGAGCATGGGTACATTTTAGTGTCTTGGGTGAATGTGTGCCCTTCTCCTTGGGTCACAGTCCTTCAAATAGCATTTTACAGAAACATCTTGGTGTCAGACTTGATTTTGATTTGCTTGACCTTGTGCTGCTGCTGGTGCCATATTTAGCTTATACTGTATGAAAGTCCCTTTGAAAAGATTTCTGTCCCTTCTAATTAGAAATATGAGAATATAAATAACAATTTTATATTGCCTTGATGTTTATAGTGTGTTGATATCAAATACAGAGTTGAATGTTTATTCACAGAAAATTGCACTTCTAGAGCTTAGAGCCTATTTTTTTTGCTTGTTGACTTTAAAAATGTGCTCAATTTTCACAAAATTGGTTCATACAACAGTATTTATTTTTAAACTGTTAAACTTCTAGCTTTTAAAATCAAAATAACAATTAAAACAGGTTAAACCCCCAAAATGTCATTGGAAAAAAATCAAGATTTTATCAGCATTGTAGGAGAGGCTTTTGCAAAAATGAAAATATCATGAAATATTTCAGGTAGTCCAAATATTGGGTTTTGAGACTTATATTAAAAGGCTTGGATTAAAAACAGAGCCTGTGTGCACTGCTAATTACCCATGTACTGTGTCTGGTGCAATTTGTGTCAAAAGCCAGTCAAACATCCAGCAACATTATGGTCTTATTGCCTAAGTACATAAGACTGAAGAAGCAGGGAGTTAAATTCTCCTGTCTCATGTAAGAAATTGTTTCCTAGCGCTGAAATCCACTGACATGGAAAGACAGAGAGGCTTTCATTGCAGCTAATGGCAGTGTACCTATCCTGCGAGTAATTACCAGGCTCCAGTCTTTGGTGCTTCTCTGCTCATGAGACTAATGTTTATTCAGAACAATAAATATAAGGTCTATGACACTTTTAAAGTAATGTTCAGATGTGTCTGTGTAACCATGGATGAGTGGTGCTAGTAGTTTTATGCTTTAGTAAACATATTTGACTCTCTGAGTGCTCCAGGGACAGTAGTGGAGTGTGGCAGATGCTGGAGAAGCTGTAATGATTTGCAATTTTGGATGAACTTGTGGTAATAGAGAGTGTAATGACAAGGTAGCAGGACCAGCTTTCATCGACTTCTTTTTTTCTGCTTCATACAGAATATTAATGATTCATTTAGCATTGATCTGTACAGATTCACAGCACAGATTTGTATCTATAATCTAGGAGATTGGTTAATTTTTATATCCTCATGCTACGTAAATCTTACTAGTGCTCACAGCTGTCTCTGCGTAGTTAATGACCCTGAATAAATTCCATTATAATTCCTGGATGATGCAAAGGTTTTTCATGGTGAGGAACTGAAACCCTGCCCACCACCAGCAACCAGCCCAGGTGTAAACGAGAAGTCCTGCCCCTAGACCAAGTAACTGCCACAAGGTGTTGAACATTATGCACTACCAGACACTTGAAATGGGAATTTAATGCATTCATTCTCCCAGGAACGGGGCTAGTGTTTCCCCAGTCCTATGCAACGCTCATGAATGTGTGCTTAGCAGGATTTGTAAACATTTGCCATTTATAAGAATCCTTGTCAAAATCAACTTTTCTAATCATATACATAGTTCCTAGCTTGGTTTTTAAACTTTTGCCAAATCCAGGCTTTTTTTTTGGTTTCAGCGAAAAGGTATAAAGTAATTTATTTCTCCCAGTGTGTGATGATTTCAGAAACTTTGTTCTTCTGACTTGATAAAAGAAAAAGTACTTTTACTTGAAGTAATCATATTATCTGGCCTGAGCACCAATGTGCCAAACACAGAGGGCTGGAAGAAATGTTTACTTATTTTCTTTGTCACAGGTGAACAGGAATATTTTTGCAGGGGGTTACTTAAGGCACTTTCAAGTTACAAGTAAATGATTGTTTCTCTATTTGAAATTTTAGATACTTAACAATCAGAACCAGTAAAGTAAGGAAATGACTATGGCTTTTGGGAAACAGGTTTCTAACCAGTAAGCACAAATGTGATACAGAAAGATCTGTATTTAATCAATTTGATCAAATTTAACCTTTACAAAATTGAGCTTTGCCTGCATAAGTCATGCATACACCTGCTGTGCAAAAGGAGGAAATCTTCTGTATCTAGGAGACTACAGCCAGCTAATCAAGTTTAACAGTATATTATTTTCATGTTTTAAAATTTTTTTCCTATCTAAATCCTAGGGACTGACTAACAAGAACACAGAGTACCTGTGGTGCCTTTTGATTTACAACCTTCTAGGTTTGGTCCATGACTCGAATTTATCTTGTTCATAACCCCATGAGCAATATGAAATTTAGAGTTGCTATCACAAATGTATAATAGAAGAAGTAGCTGAAATTTTCCCTTTAGTGACAACGTTAAAACAAATGTAAAAATGGTGACTACCAAACAAAAAAGGAATAATAAATGTGTTTTCTTTTGTTTCATAAAAGAATAGTCTTTTCCAGGTGCTAGAACTGTATTTAGGACCCGGTTTAGATCTCAATTTTACATTGTCTAGCACCTGACTCTTCAGCAGGAAGTGCTGAAGTCACTGGCACTTTCTGTAGAGCAAGAAATTACTCAGTGTGATCAAAGATGTAGAAACAAGCTCCCCATAATTTCAAAATGTTTTCCCATCTGGAGTCACTATCATAAGTACCCCAGAGGGAGACTCTGGTTGTTTTTTCTGTTCAAAGTGGGGAGTCTTCAAGTCTTGCACAATAGTGAAGCTGGACTGGGGTAGCAGTTCTGTGATGGCTGCTGAAGATACGCCCAGTACGTAAAACACTGACTTAAGTCAATGGCACCATCTTATTAAATTTCTAGAATAACCTAAATGAGAAACTTAAAAGACAGAGACAATACCCACTTTTAAATTAAATGCTAAATTAAATACTGTGTTCTTTTTTTTCAGAATAATTTCAGTGAAAATGCATGCCAATCTTTAAAGGAAATAGAGAACACGTAAAGAGGAGATTAAATTTTCATTTGGGATGGATTTTTTTTCAATAAAAAATTGTCTAGACAGCTCCACGTTACACAGGTAGCTTGGACAGTATGAATAACCAGTGGTGGGGAGTCAGCAAGCCGCTTTAGGAAGCCTGGATATGTTTATTTTATCCTGGGATTGCACAGAGGAGGGACAATAACTCTTGTACTATATCTGGTGTATCTCACTGGTGAATTCCCTTCTACTCTTTGGGCTGGTTTTGCTGGCTGTGTAGACAGATCTCTTTTTTTGTTTACTTCTCTAGGAACAGCCTCCAAGCAAATAAATGAAACCCATTTCATTTACTATTTCATAATTCACCTGAGTGTCAGTATTTTTCATGTAGTGTTTGTCCTGCAATGGGTCATTAATATATCCTGTAGTGCTTTACAAAAAAAAGTGGATACATTCCTCTATTTGATGCATCTAAGTGGGTAAATGATGCATTGACTAGACAGAAATGGAATTCTGATTTATCACTTCTTTACCTAAATTTACTCTGTAATTGTCTGCTGCAGTCATTGCCTCACCCCGGCTTGGGAGATTCCAAACCATATATTCAAAAAAAAAAACAAAAAAAAAAGAAAAAAAGAAAAAAAAAAACAAAAAAAAAGAAAAAAAGAAGCAGAGCAGACCTTTGACTCAGATGAATTTATTACTCTTTTACTAAAAGTCAGAACCCAAATACTTTGATGTGTGAACACATCACGAACTTTTCTCTCCTGTGTTTTTCATGTTACTAGGACTGGAAAGGACATATTAAATAATGGAGCTCCTCTGATAGTCCAAAAGCACCACCAGTATCTTTCGGAAAATCTATTCTTACAGGCTTTCAAATAACCTGATCTAAATACTTGTTTAAATAATGAGTATTTATTCAGAATGAAACAATGCTTCCTTGGTCCATCCCATGGGGAGACTCAGTTTAAAAGCAGCTTGAGTCATTAGAAGTTCAATATTAAAGCAAAATTGAATTAACTTGGGGCAGTTTGTTTTTCTTTTTGGGGACTTTTCTGTCTAAAAAGTCTTAAAAATGCTTCAGAAGGCTTTGGAGTTCATATACATGCAAATAACAGGATTAGTGTATGGATGAGTTTGGGGGTTTTGCATGGCAATTGCTTCTCCCCTTAACTTTTTCACCTTGACAATATAAATATTTGAAAAATAACAGGTGCTTGAGCATTTTCAGGACTTTTTTTTTTGATTTTTAAACCATGAGAAACCAACTACAAGATTTTTTGTTAGTTTGTTTGTTTTTCTCACAAACAGAACCAGCCTTAAAGCCACTCTTTACCATTAACAAATCAAAGAAAGCAGGAAAACTCCTCGGGGCCTACAGCAACCTCCTGTAGCTCATTTCCCTAACACCAATATAGATTTATCATTAATCTATTGTCTAACATTAATAGCCTTGATAGAAGCAAAAAGAGCTATGGGTAAGCAATAGAAAAATGAGGTATGCTGACAGTCTGATCTAATTGCCATCAAAGCCAGGGAGTGAAGAAGCAATTCACAGACTGTGTGGCAAGGTAGGGCTGCTGTATCAGAAGGTATTGTCTTTGAAGGGGGAAAGGTTTGTCAGTGAAGTCTCACTGAAGTGAAAGATCTATAGAGCTCTTACTTTTACTCCAATTATAAACTATGGCAGATGAATCAGGGCTGCCATACTGCCTCTTCCACGATTTTCTTTTCAATTCTTTTTTTTTTTTTGGTACAGGAAATCACAGTAAAGCAAAATTATTTCCTAATGATTAGGTTTTGTTAGGGTTCAGAGTCAGCAAGCAATATGTGATCCCTGTGCAACAGCTGGAACTTCTCTTGCTGTGCCTTCCCCACGACTGCCAGCAAAACCCACGTGTTGGCAAACCCTGCTCGCCTGTGTGGTGATGTTGGGCGAGGGTGACCTGCCACAGCCAGTAGATTGCTTAACTTTCCAGCAGATTATTTCTTCATTGAAACGCTGTCTCTCATGGCCCAGCATTTTTAACGGGACAGTTTGGATTTTGCACTTTGGCTTTGTCAATGAGTGTGCAGGATGAGGGGAGCTGGGCAAAGGAACCTCTAGTCCCCTCCAGCCCCTTCCTGGGAAGTCCAGCCCAGAGCTCCTAGTGTGGTAATAGCTCTGTTCACTTTTAGCTTGGTGACTTGGTGGAAACACCTCTTTCTCCCATGATTCTAAACTATTTAGATCAAAAAATCAGTGTTTCAGAGTTTTCCACATTGGTCCAATAGTTTCAGAAGTTCAACATTCATCTATCTTCTAAATAAAAGTCAAAGCTGAAGTGCCCAATGGAATAGGAATTCTGGGAGTAAATCAGATCAGCTGTAGAGCTGGTATTGCCTCTACAGGCTATTGAGAAAAGTGAGATGTTTTCCATTCACTGTGCTAATTAAAGCTTTTTCATTCATGCATGTAGATTCAGCATGATTGCTATCCTTGCTTGGCACTGTAGTACAGAGTGTGTTATTGCTGATCAGATGACTGGTTTACAATTCATAAAATAATTTATGAAACAGTTCAGATCTCTTGAGCCTGAAGCCTGGCGTTAGAAATGACTTAACTAGAAAAACTGGGTGCTTTTGAGGTAGAAAAGCTCTGACATCCTCGTTAAGTGTCATTATAAAAAGAAACATTTTTTCTCATTCAGCTGTCCTGTAAGAGTATTTTGTTGGTCTGTGACTATTGTGAGGAATGATAGCAATAGCATGACAAAATTCATAAGACTGGTTTGAGTAAATTTTTAGGCCTCGTAAAATATTGCAGAAATGATAGAATGTTAAGCAGACAAAATAAATTAAAGTATCATCTAATGGCTGACTACACATGATATCTGTACACATTTAAATGTCATCTTGGGTACACAGCAGATTGTGGAACAAGCAGATCAAGGCATTCGCAATAGCATTTTTTGAAAAGAAAATTCGCTAGAAGAATTTGACAGTGTTTTACACCGTCATTTTTAATTATGTTTTAGCAGTGTCAGTTTGCACTTGAATTTTGAAAATATTATTTATTAATTTAGTGTAATTACTGCGTACGGTGAGTCATTTTTACTTTGAAATGAAAATCAAAAACTTCTACTTCAAATATGTTCTTAAAAGATTCTCTTTTTCCTTAACATAGATTTTTTCTTGTTGTTTTCACTCTGTCTTCACTGATGTGATGAGGTAAAAAGCTCATTTCTTTCCAAATGAATATATAATGATGCTAGTACTAAAACAGTTAACTGGATAGCTGATATTTACAAAAATCTTCAAATGTAATGACTTCAAGTTCTTTGTTGAATATTCATTAAATATCCTTTTCTCATAGGGCTTATAAATTCTCTGAAATGCAATACATACACACTTTAAAATTTGACAGAAAATACTCGTATTTCTAAGATAAAGGGTTTTTTCTTCTTTAAGCACTCTCTCAAATCATATATAATCAGGAACATTGGCAACACTGCTGCTCAGAGAAGGACAGAGTGAACATCAAGAAATCCAAATGAATTCAATCCCATTAAATGTAATGGTGTGGTAAATCTCACTATACCATCTGCTGTAGAAGGCTGAGACACTATTGGAATTCCACATCTTATTTACATAGCAGATAAGAATGTGTTGGGAGATTTATATGGTGAATGAATACCCAGAGACAAAACTAAGTTTCTAGTCTGCTCACATCTGGGGAACATCTACATCTGTAGAGCATTATACAAAAACTACTGTAAGTTAGCCTTTCTCTGAAAGACCCTGCCACTTCATTCCAACATTACCCATTAAAGAAAAAAACCCAGCACAAAGTAGTGAGAAAGTTCCTGCAAACACTGGTGGGAGCTGAGCTACTTCATCACAAGAAAACATAACCTTCCCTAATTTAGTACATATTTCCCGAAGAATTAGCATGGAACATCAGAACAAATAGGTTGTATCATATTTAAAACATCTGTGCTGTGAGTTCAGAAATCAACCTGTGGCAAAACATTAAGGAAAATACGCCACAGATTTATTTTTTTCCCCTCTCTTAAGCATTCAGGTTGACACTCTGCATTTTAACTAGAGTCAAAGCTTTCATTTACTTAATACTGAAACAGAGCTGAGCTGCAGCCCAGTTTTAAACCAGATGATATCACAGGTGTAACTTGCACAATATATGAACTATAGAGGAACAAAACACTGCACAGTAGCCTCCACCTGATATGCTCCTCTTTATCATTATATTTAATAAATCTTGAGTTTGCTTGGGAATGGCATGTCCTTTGTGCACATTGATTGTAAAACCCATCACTTGTCAATTCAGTTGAACATTAAAGTTCTAATACATCAAAAGTGCATAGGGGAGCTGACCTGGGCTAAGAAAGCATTTTACACAGGAATACTAATAGAGTTCTTCTGCAGCTGCCTCATGTACTTCAGATTGGAAACCTCTGAACCAAAGCCAATTGACAGTAACATATTTGGAAAGGAAGATGCTTTTAAATTACCTCCTTTCCATTTAATCAGACAAGCAACCTCTGAATCCCAAGCCGTAGGTGAATGTTTAAGAGAACATTCTTTATACAGTTAGCTGAACCATGCCCAAGAGCACCCACTGACAGCTTTCCTATTACCAGAAGGACAATGAATCATATGAACTTTGCTGACACACATGCTATAATAATTGTTACATTTTCTTTTAGAATATATCCTTGGGCTCGCTTTTGGCCTCACCTTAAAGGTGACAGCTTGTAAGCTACATAACCTAGCCTGCCACTAAATCATCAATAACAGTTCATAAAATATCCTGTGATAATTTAGCAGTGCATTGGTTCTGATCCTAATGGAATCAGACATCAGTAGTTATGCTATTTCCTCCTTGGATTCTGGATACTTCTATTGAACATTTGTTAAAACAGTTGTTCATCTACAGTGTGCATATTCCTGCCAAGCTTCATGGAAATATTTCTATCCATTATTTTTTAATGTCAGCTCTCAGTAGAAGTTTGTCTTTTCTGTTTGGAACTCACTTTGCTGCTATATAGACATCTTTGTTTCATAAAGCAGACATAGTTACAAAAATTAAAACAGACACATTTGTATTCCCTTCAGGATAATGGCAAGATTTTCCCAACAGCTTTCCAAGTAGGAACACACAAACAAGAACAAGTTCTGTACTTTTCTATGTCACAGTCCTATTAATTTTTTGTTTTCAAAAGCATATCTTAGGCAATCCACATTCATACCTACTTAATTTTGCTCCACTGAATGCTCTAAAAGGGACTTCTGGGCAGTATTAGCATATTTTGTATGCTAAAGCAGTGCTAATATTATGATTTTTATATTTGTGATATATATACAGTGTTACCAAAAAAAAAATCTTATTGAAGAAATAAGTTCATTACTTTTTCCTTAATCATGGTAAACATTTGTCAGTAGAACCAGTGACAAAGCTAGCAGAGCAGAGTTTTCAACAGATTTTAAGCAGTATTTGGTATGTGTTACCCTTTTTGTCCTGGATTCCCTTCTGGGTTTTTTTCCAGTTTGGCAAAGCTCTGGGGGTGCTGGTGGTTGGGGGCATTGCCTGCAGAGAGCCTCATGTCCCTGCCAAACCTGGCACATCAGGGTGGGAACGTCTCTGCCTCCCTGCAGGCTGTGGCCCCAGAGGCGGGCAGTGCCCTGGCTCCTGCCTGGCTCACTCCTCTGGGTGTCCCTGAGGGAGGGCAGATGCCACACGAGGAGCTGCAGGGGTGTCCCTGAGTGCCACCAAACCTAGCAAAGGAGGCAGGAAAGCTGGCTGAGTCCAGGGCTCGCCAGAGTACTTACCTGTGAGTTTATGCAGCTGATTTAACCAGTGAATTTCTAACCCATTTAGCTGGGCTGCTTGTGCAGAAAATAAGGTCCTCCAGAGTTGGAGCAGCTTTCTCAGTTCTGTGGTTCTGTATCAAAGACTTCTGTGATTAGCCCTAGATGTCTAAAAATGATTAATATTAAATCCTTTCTTCACATTAAAAAATGCTGAGATTTACTTCATTAAAAAATTGTGGTTAAAGACGGTGCTGTCAGATACCAGTTCTATAAATAAAATTTTGGATTTCTTACTGTACAGATTATTCTGTGAAATAATTTCTGCCTAATTTTATTAATTCTTGTAATATTTCAATTTTAATTTTTGAAGTAGATATTTTATTTTGCTATAAAATAGAATATTTTAATTATATACATACATAAACACATATTAAAAATAATATTTTTTTTTTGCTGCAAAAAAAATTACAATAGAATGCATGAGTCATAACTACTTCGTTTGATCCCATTCTGTCCCATTTATATCCTACAAAGGCAGCATCATTTCTAGGTCTGCCCAACAAAGAAAAGGCTATGGCTTATAAAACAGTGTTTCTCTTGACCATCTCTAAGAACTCTGTAGATACCCTATATGGGGCTGCAGATGCAGTGCCTATATGGAATGATTAGAATACGACTCCTTCTGGCTGCTGTGAGGTTTGAGACCTCCACAGTTTCATCCTGAGAGATGATGTTATCTTTTCCTTCTCCATTTCCCCAGAAGGTCTTCTGAAAAAAACCCCCACGTCTTTCTTGATCTGTCCAAACCTCAGGTTTCCACAAAAGCTTCAGTACCAGTACCAGTACCAACTACTCAGGAGTTTTTGATTTCCTGAGCCTACACCCTGCCTTCTCAGAGAACTTTTCCAGACTGTGACTAAACACCTGATTCCTCTGTCCCTTGTCACTAGGTTGATTATCTTCAACCCTCTGATCTTCCACTTTCTCCTCCCCACACTCTGTCATTTCTCTTGTGTGAGCATCTTGTCTTCAGTTTCCCTTTCTTTCATACCAATCTGTTTCAGATCTAATTTCACATTTCCTCAACTTTGTCCTTGGGATAACTTACTGTATCTCATGTATGAATAAATACATGTATAAATAACTATGTGTAAAGGCATGAATAAAGAGGCCTCATGGTAACTGCAAGACTTACTGTGACCTCTTTTTTTTCTAACCTTTCCTATCGAATTTTTTCTTCTGCTTTTTGCTTATGTTACTTCATACTAGGTTACTTCATACTAGGACCTCTTTTTTTTCTAACCTTTCCTATCGAATTTTTTCTTCTGCTTTTTGCTTATGTTACTTCATACTAGGATCTTGTCCTCTTTAACATGAGGGCATGAAACACCTGATTTATTTCACAATTGTATTAAAACAAAAGTTGAAGAATCCCATGCCAATGTAGTTCTTGTATTCACCTGAGCTACCCCTTATTTCCTTAGCCAAAATGAAGAGAAATGTTTGAGCTGCCTTCTCTAGAAAATGTGTTAAGTCCTAAAGAACATTATGCAACAGGGAAGTACAGGAGTTACAAAGCCTCTCCAAGACCCAACTTCTATAATTCCCTCTGAAGGGGTCTATCACTGCCATTCTGGGCAAGGGTTGCAAAGACTGCTTAAGCATTATATCACTTTCTGCTTTATTTCTAAGACATGAATTTTTGCCTCTGTTGGGTTTTTTTCTTTTAAGAATGTCAATCCGCTTCACACAGTCTTATCTTTTTCAGTCTACGGAATGATACCCATAATAAATGCAGTCATCTTTTAGATAGAGGTTGTTTTGAACTCTTGATTGCAGGCGGAATATTTTGATGTGTTTTGATAATATCCAGTATCTCTCTATTTCACATATTTTGTGATATTTTGATAAGATCCCACTTAGGCAATTGCAAGTTTTTCTCAATCATCAGTAAATATTTACTTTGCAGGAGGAAAACTTGCTTTGTAGCTTTTAGTTCCTCTAATACAAACTCTGGAAGCAATTGGACTATGTACTTTCTCTTTCAAAGACAGTCAGAACTCTTTTATTTGGAAACATTCAACGTCACAGAAGTCTTAAAATACCAAGGTACTTTTTGGCAACTAAGGTGGTATTCATTAAACATGGGCTTTAATTTACTTCATGACACTTGAATATCTGGTCTAACCCACTAATTGAGCTCCCAATATTTAAGAAATCCAATATGGTCATAGAAGTAGCACAGAGTAAAACTGAGTACACTAAGGAGTCTGTGCAAAGACCTTACAGCAAGGGGGGAGGAGAAGCAGACACACAACAACAAGCTATGTTTACTCAGTCGGGAGATATACCTTCTATGTTTCCTTTTTTAATTTTAATTTAGTTTGCAACTAGTTATGTTCTGGTTTTCCCAAATGAATTATCAGACTTTTATCTTAGCTGTCCATTACAACAAAGACATTAACTGTTGTCTGACTTTTGACTAATCACTATAGAACATATCCTCTAATGACAATTATTTTGCGTCTGTACAGGAAATAATGGTGACTAGTCAAAATACTGAAGTTCTCATAAAAAATGGTCAGAAAACTTTGATATATAAATAAATGTATTTATAAATAGATTTTTGGCTTTGTCTATTCTCAGAACACTGAAAAAATTACCTAAACTTCTATGATGGAGCTCTGTGCAAAGCAGTGAACCATAACTCAAACCTAGTGTGAATCAGAATCCATTATGTGTTCAAGTTGCATTCATTCATACATCTTATTTCTCATTTTTATACTTCTAAGATCCTTCTCTACATGCAAACTAATAGTTTTTGCTTTAGGTCAGGTAGAGGATGGTCTGTTTTTTATGCTTAACCCCACCTATCCAGAGTCATGGAAATAACACAGAAAATGCTATTTTCTGTCTTTGTGGTTACAAAAATAAATCATTGTATGGTCCAGAGTTACCCTTTCAGAATGAGAGGAGGCTGGTGGTGCAGGTGACCACAGGCTGCTGCTGCTGAAGCACAGCCTCAGGACCAGGAGCACTTATGGCTCCATCCACCCCATATGTGGGGGTGGCTCCTTTTTGAAGAGAAAAACAGCATCGCAGTTTTTGCAAGACAGACTGAATACTCTGAAGTGTTCTGCAGCTATTCCAATTGCCAAATGTGGCTAAAGATGCCTGTCAGTCAAGACACTGTCAGACCATGGAACAGCCAATAAACATATTCTGCTCTGGAATATTTTCAGACAGAAAAACTAATTTTTTTTTTAAGAGAAAACATAAATTCTTCAAAACCAATGCTGAGTGTAATCTTGCTTCTGAAAACAACCAAAAGATAGTTTCTCCTACAGAGCAGAAGGCTACTCTTTTCCTCTTTACAGTCTCTACATCCTAGAGAGGACAGTGATGTTAGCTCAGAAATGTCACTGTTGAGTAATAAAAATGTGTTTTAACATGTGGAATTTTTGAAAAATTATTATTCCACAGACTTTCAAATGTTTTGTATGCCTATGAAAAATACAATGCTCTATTCTACCTAGCCAAGAAGCACAAAACTCCATTTTATTGATTGAGGGATGTCAGCAGTAAGCATATTAATACTTATTCAGAGTGTTTTTCCTATGGCATTCTGACATTAACTATGATGGAAAAAATCTTAGGGTATTCCTAGTGAAATAGCACAAAATAAATCAAATTCTTAATGGAAGCTTAGATCTCACCAGAGCCCTTTTTTTATCCTGAGGTTTTAGCCATGCAGGATGGAGCCCATTAAGCAGAAGAGCAGTGAAACAATATTGCAGAACAGTGCATGTTTACTCATTAATGAGAAGTTCTCATATAAAACTGGACATTTCTTGCAGGGTGGAATCTTTTCATTTCTGGTTTTGGGAGGGAAGAAGACAGCAGAGAGGAGGGGGAGGAATCCTTTAATTGTTAGTGCAGGTTTTAAACTGACAAGCCTCAAAGGCAGAATACTGACTCTTTGATCTTAAAAGGGTTGTAAAAGGATGGTCTCACTTGTGTTTATTCAAATGTTTGCAGGTAAACGCTGATAATCTAAACTGAGTCAAAGCTGCAGAATTTAGCATAAGTGATTTGCATATCAATAGCCTCAAAATAAATACCAATTCAGAGATCTTAAATGTTGTCAAAAACTAATCATGACTTGAAATTAACTTGGGGCTTGTCTATGTATGAAAGTCTGTGCTCAGGAAACTAAAACATCCATTGGCAACCAGAGGTCTAACAGATGTGCTCAATCCCCACTAAGACGGCTGTGTGGTGGCTGCGGGTATCTGCAGTCACACACCTGGTGGTTTGGGGCACACTGAGCCAAAGGGCAACCTGGCAGGGCAACGAGCTGAGCTGTGCGTCCTCCCCACGAGACCTGCTCCGCTGGAGACATCTTTTGGAGACAACCTGTAGCTGATTCTAGTAAACAGCTGGGAGAAATGCTTCTAGTGAGTGCTCTTGTAGGCAATTTGCATTTTGCTCTTTCTGGGCAGAGTTGTTGATTCTTGAGCTACTGGATTCTTGACAAGTTTTTTTACTATTTGTAATTAGTTTTTTTTCAAGTAAAAGTATCATAGTTTCTAAATTACTTGATTGTCGTCAAAATCTATTTTTAGCACCTGGTTCCTGCTACTTGTTTTACAGCTAATGACTTCTTGGCATAATTTTGTGCCTGTTACTTGACTGAAGGAATGTACATCCTTTATGAGCACGGAGAGACCCGTTTGGAAGTACAGATCCTTGATACTTCCTCTCTGAAAGTCAACAAAAATTGTCTGCGTTTTGGAAGCCTTCCGTGTGCACAAATGTTGCAACTGATGAAATGAGATACTAACAATTAACATTTATCAAGTCAGATCAGCTGTACAACCCAACTTAATAATACAAGCTTAAAGTGTCAGCCTCTTGATTCCCTTTGGTGAAAGTTTAGGGTATGAACAAGTATAAAAGAGACTAGGAAATTATTTCAATTCATGCAAAATTGTGCAAACTGCTTCAGTCTGACCGACATCTTGTTATGTTGGAAGAGCAGCTGATTGCAGTGTCACAGAGTTAGGTCAGCACTTCAGTCCTTCTC
Source organism: Lycocorax pyrrhopterus obiensis (assembly GCA_014706295.1). NCBI lineage: Eukaryota > Metazoa > Chordata > Aves > Passeriformes > Paradisaeidae > Lycocorax > Lycocorax pyrrhopterus. The sequence goes on along the minus strand of JACSVZ010000016.1, from coordinate 12,563,095 downwards.
CTTCTGTACATTTCTGTGCATTCCCAATTTGCATCTTACATAGACAACAGAGATCTGTAAGACTAAGACCAGTTCTGGGCATTGAAAATATATTAATGGGAGACTCCCACAGAAGGAAAAGTCAGGAGCAAGAAACAGACCTTTTCAGCTGGTCATTGCTTACTCAATTCCCTCTTCAGGTGTTTGTCACCTACAAGATCTTTCTATTTTGATGTGCCTGAAGTTTGAGCTGCTGAAATTACAGGTTACTCTTCAGGGAATAAAAGTGGTATGTTACCAATCACTACAGTAATTAAGTAAATCATAAAGTGTAGGTTTCAGTTCTCTAGAACTGGGTCTCCATGAAAAGTGAGTAAGTGTCTATTGGATCCAGCTATGGGTCTTGGGCTGAGATTTTCATAGGGAATTAGGCATTGCACAGTAAACTTGTTACTTTTTTAAAGACCTAAATCTTAAGAAGCATAACTGAAGTCCTTCCTTTAGATCTAATGTCCTTAGTTGAAGTTTGCTGTTGGTACAGTTATGTTAGGTCATAATTTAATCTGAAATTATTTAGAATAAGAAGGATTTTGAGTAATAAATAGGCTGTTTTTATGGTAGGAAAGGAATTTTTGAGAATTTGTGAACATTCTGATTATTATCCTCCTTTCTCTGGAAGGAAGGTCTGGCAGCACCAGGGAGAAGCTGGAGTGCTAACAGAAGCACTCAGCACCTTCCTAACGCCAGCCCTGCCCTCTGATGATGGCACTAAATTCTGGCATTCAGAAAACTTTTCTGCCGGTGTTGCCATAGCTCCCTGAGCTCAGCACCTGCATTCCAGCTGCCTCCCCACCGCGATGACTCATTGACATTTCAACACTCTGCTTCCTCCACCTTATTGACTCTCCAACTTCCTGCCTTACTGCTTTATTCCCTGCCCATTTTCCCCAGTCCCATTCTACTCACCTTATATTAGACAGATGTCCACAGCTCATCTGGCTCTGAAACTTTCATTTGCTTTATAGGATGTCTTACTATTGCTTTTCTACTGCTCTCCCAATACCTTTTTTCTTCCCCCCCACTCCTGTCCACAGAACACACAGAGTGGTTTGAATATCTGGACATCACCCCAAGTTCTCATACTTGCAAAACAGAATAATAACTAACCAACAAGCTGTCACACCTGGTCATTAACAGCAGCCAGTTTAAGCCTGTTGCTGTCTGAGCATGACAGTGTTTCTTGAGTTACTTGAGCCTTTATTTTTAATAAAGATGCTTATAAGTATATATGATATAGTTTTCCACCAAAAAGTGAGCACAGTTCTCAAGTTCAGCACAATTATGTGCAGTTGCTCACTGTGTGCAAAAAATGACCTTAGAAGTTGTTTTTTCTTAATTCGTGATGATATATTTTTTTTAAAATACACTTGTGCATATCTGGTGATCCCATTTTTGTTTAAAGTTTATAAAAGCACAAATTGAGTAATTTCCTATTGCAAAACCTAAAGCACACTTTCATAGATTAGGTTAAAGCTTCCTGGAATGTTCACACTAACACCACAGGCTTTTTTACATGACAGCAAGTTAGGAGCTAAAAAGAAAAGTACAATTAGTATGGTGTATGACTGAAGTAAGGTCAGATTGTGGGTAGCAGTGTCTGCGTGGCAGTAGAAAAGCTTTTAGATATTGTATGGGCTTCATTTGTGTCCCCAAGAGTGGTTATAGTGCAGTAGTTTGTTTACTTTCTTGCTAATAAGGAATTGTAGGCTAAATACATGCCTCTAGAAGAATACGAGGTTTTGACAGATTTATTTTATATATCACAGCACTGTAAATTTCATTTCAGCTGCAGTCTGATCCTATATTGCACCAAATCCCACTGGGAGATGCCAAAAATCTCAAATTCTGATAAATTAAGAATTCCGAACACCTCAAGAAATTCTGCTTATGAGCCTTAATGACACTTCTTGGACTAAATACAAATGTGAGAAGAATATGAACAACCAATGGCTGGCTGTTCAGGCTCACTAAATATAACTGAATTTAGAGTGTCTGGACCTCAGAAGATTTAGTCCCAAGCACTAAGTCTCGGCGGATTTCAACAACAAAATCTTACACTTTTGATCCTGCCAGTACATGATTGTCTTAAATACTTGAGTATTCAGCTGACTTAGCTGGTACTGCTCAAACCCCCAAAGTTGATAGTATAGTTGTAGAATCATGGCCTTAACATGGGGGAGAAATATTTCTGTGGGGGATTTCTGATTTCAGTTCAGGAGCATCGTAGTTATAAGTCCCTGTGAGCGACACTGAGACTGTATCACCAGGTTTAGGGCATTGCTTCACTTCACAGTCACTGTCACAAACCCCAGATTAGTATGGTTCCATTGAGTATATTTTACACATTCTTTCCTAAGAATAAGTTTGTGATAAGCTATTTTCTCTCTTTTTTTTCCATACCAATTTTTGTTAAATGATTTCCAAATTTTAATGCCTAATATGATCTTTGAAAAGCTATAAAGTTTTAACAGACTCTAAATATAAAGTGAGTGAATAAATTGCTAGGGAGTCTGTGGTTTGATCCCAGGAAATCCTGATTAATAGCCTTTAGGGTTTTTTTAGACCACCCTGACTACATTGTGAAAAACAGTTGACTTATTTTATTGCTATTTAGACCGTAATTCAAGCTACTAAATTTATAACAATTTTTTAAAAAACATTAAATGAAGACATAAGAATTGGTATTTTTTTAATGTGAGACCATATGCTGAATACATTTCTTGCTCTATTTAGTTCAGTCCTGCAAAAATATAATTCTCTATACTTGCTAAACACGTAAAATCTATTTTTGGTATTAAAGGGGTCCAATAAAAAGTAGTGTAATTACTGTGATAGTAATTGTATTCATAATATTGCTATTGATTTTCCTTGATCAGGACTTGCACATTTAAAAGTGAAACTAATTTGCATATGAAGCTTCCTAAAATAGGAAGTGGAAAATGAATGGTGCAGGATAATTTGTCTGATAATATTTTTTTTTCTCTTTACTTAATGTGCAGTTTATATAAAGAGTATTTTAAGAACAGGGTAGTTGCACCTTATTCTTTGTTGGTTATAAATTAAAAAAAAAAAAAGATTTACTTATTGTTGGTCTAAATCTTGACATTACTAGTCAAGGACAAGGCACAGAGCTAAACCGAGTCCTTTTGTTTTAATGACTTGAGAATCTTCAGTGCTGGTCACCTTATAGAAACTTAATTGCTTCATAGACCAGATTTCCAGAAACCTGAACGATTGTTGATCCTGGAATGGGTCTGAACAAAGGTGGTAAAACATGGCCTGTGATCTGAAACTGCTGTACAAAAAGGCTCTGGTTATACACAGGGTGTTTTCATTACAGGTACTGTGATCATGTGCATACAGAAAGGATGGGTTTTTCCTTATTAAAAAGGGAACTCTCTTGGTCATAGTATTTGCAGTAATAATGGATGCAAAAGAAAAGAATTAATCGTCTACAATGCTACCACAGAAGGCTGATTATTTATAAAATAATTTCCATATTGTGTGAAATATAACAAATCTTGTTGAGTAAAAAAGTAAACAATACATATATATAAACCTCTGATAGCTAAGTAACAATAAACAGAATAAATTTGCATTGTCTTTGCAATATGTTCAGATTTGCCTTTCTTTTCAAGAAGAAATAAATTATTTTCCACATAATAGAAATTTGAGTTTACTATTTCTAAAATGCTCCTAACATAGAAAAAGGAAACATATTTTAATATTAGTGCTTATCACAGCATTTAAGGCATCACCATCCCCCCTCAATCTTTCTACTCTTAAATAAAAAAGGAAAAATCCCATTGTTTTCCTAGGTTCACTTTGCTTCTGGTGATTGATGTAGAATTTTACTGCCATCCAATGGCAAGGACCTATTATAGCCTAAGTAAATGTCTAATGCTTTTTGATCAAATTGCAGTCTAGGGAATTTAACTTATGTAGTACACTTAGAACTTACATCAATACATCTCTGTTCCTTACACAGCGAGAAAGAAATATGACTACTGTTTCAATTTATTCTGTGTTTCCTAATTTAATTTTACTCTGAATTACTAATATTGTGGTACGTAATTACCTAAATGAATAAATCAACCTAAGCTACTCACTAAAAAGAACATTAGCGTATAATATTAATTTTTGCCTGTACCTTGTCATGTTAGTTTAAAAGATTCCTTTCACTACAATTAAGAGCATTTTCCTAGTTGTTAAAAGGTCCTTTTGCTAAAATGTTATCTCCACTTTACTTACTGTGTTTGGAGATTTCACAGATGTTATTGTACCCTAAAGAACTGCTTTATGATGCTCAAATGTGTTATAGGGTTTTTTGTGCATTTTTTTCCCCTTTTAGCTCGCATACAGAAACCTCTAGGACAGAAAGATAACCACTTAAAACTATAACATGAAATATATGGATTTTGGTTTACTTTTATCCTCTGTGCTTTCCAGATTCACCTTCAACTCTTAGTCCAACACAACAGTCATTCTTTAGGCTCCTAAGGAGAAATCTAAAGTTAACACACTTAATTTTTCAAGTGTTTATTTTACAGAGGAAACTATACAGGTACATCTAAAGGAAATAACTTCAGAACTTGGCCAGAATATAAAGCTGAACCTCTATCTTGTACTACTAACTAAAACTTACAATAATTAGTGGCTGTTAAAAGAAAAAAGAAGACCTTCCAGGATGAAGGAAAATATAAGTTTAGAATAGAAGATTAAAAAAAAAATCAGAGAGAAAGAATAGATCGTTATTTCTGTTGTTTCATTTTAGCTGGAAGACTCCTCATGAACTGTCACTTGGTTGGGATTGCTCTCCAAGTCAAAGGACACACTTCCAGAGACATAAAAGAGACCTAAACCATGTCCCATTTGTACCTCCTCACACAGAGGGCTGCCTGGTGTGCCACAGGTGTATTTCAATTCAAATTTTTTAAAACATTTTTGGCTTCTCACAAAGATGCAAACAGTGGATCTCCACTTTCAGAGTCAGAACACGTAGGAGCACTTTCAAAGATATGATGTTGATCTCTTGCCATTATTTCAAGTTTTTTTAGCAACTCCATTGCCATAATCCTTGACTATTACCATGGCTGTGTAGAAAGAATAATCTTTGATTAAATTACATCATTAACCTGCAGCAACCCAAATCATGTAAAATTACAGGAGATGGAGCAAGAAACAGAATAAAGAGCACAATCCCAAAAGACTCCAACAAATGCCTCGTCTGTGCCTCAGACAAATTCTACACTTATTAAAACAATTGGAAAATGAAAACTTTCCTTCTCTAGCTGAAATACATTGACATTAATCAGCACAAAGTCTTTGGGGTGCATGTGCAAAAAAAAGAGTACCATGCTTAAAGATATGAAAATTAAAGTAGGTATGTGTATGTTGTTTGCTACTGTAGTTCTTTAATACTAAAAGAATGGGTATAATAGAAAAATACAATATGAAAATTAGGATAATGGGAAGAAAGTTGTTTGTATCATTGTGTTTATTCTGTAATTAATATCAGGACACCACAACTGCACCTGGAAAAGACAGCTTACTCTTCTCAGTATTGCTATATTAGCAGTTGATTGGAAAACAAGGGAAACACTTCTCTACACTTTTAAATTTGAAAATGAAGTTTCATGTAATGTAGATGTTCATAAAATTTATAACTAGTAGAAAACAGGGATTGATTGCCATGACATCATGACACACAAATGTGCTTGGTTACCTCCACCTCCCTGAATTTGGATTGTCAAAGAGCACCAGTCTTAGAAAAGCAGTGTGGGTGAGTACACGGTCCTCCTTGGGAATATCCATTTATTGTTGGCTAAGTTGCTAATTACTGCTAGTTATTGTTAGCTAAGTTGCTAATTATTCTCTAAAGTATTCCTATTGCTATAGTTCTCGAAGTTTTGTGTATATGCTTATGCAAATGTATCGAGTGAAATCTGTTCTAAATTAATTTGTGCAAAAAGCCAAACTTTAACTTCAATTTTAATACTCCAAGTAAATATACCTTTCACGAAGCAGATACTTTCTCTTATTCCTCAAAAGTCACTTAATCTGTTTCTATAAATGGGTGGGAGGAAAAATTTAATTTCAACCAATTCTTCTTTCATGTTTTGAATAATAGGTTGTTTTGTTTTTTTTTCTTTGTGCTTTGAAGGAAAGGTCTGTGTGACAGCTAACAAAGCTGCACTGGCTTTGTAGCCCTTATTTTATGAGACGTGAGATAAGCTGCTCTCTGCATGGGTCTCCACGAGTTCAGCTGGCCACAGCACATGGGCAAGCCTCAGGAAATGGAGCCTTCCCCCGCTTCTGCGCACAGATGTGTGCAGGGGGAGATATCTGCTGGGGAGGGCCCTGCAGGTCGCAGGCACAGCGCAAAAAGGGAGTGCGGGAGCTGGGTGACATGTTCTTGGGTGAATTTGGGGCAATACCAGCATTCCAGTGCTCCAGCCAGTGCTAGCAGAGCTGGTAAAGTGGAGACCACGGAGAATACAGCATGCAGCATTTGTTAACAGGCTAGAGTTGCCTCTACTCAGCTATTTCCCCCACTGCAGGAAATATCATCAGTCTATCCATCCATGATTTCTCATTGCCAAGAAGAGTGGAGAGCCTGTGCAGCGACAAGAGGAGGCCCTGCCACCAGCAAGAGGGAGCACCCAGCCACTAACCTTACCCTGGGAGAACTTTCTGTTCATCACCTCCCTCCTTTCACTCTCTCCACATGTTAATGCATATTCAAACAATTCATCAAAATAACCAGAAGGCAAACCACCACTGAATGGCCAGCCCTCAGTCCTGAATAAGCTGCTCACAGTCAATTGCCTTTTTCCTAGTTTAATTTTCTTTGTGTATTTTAATGCTCTGTATGCTCAGTGACAATCATTTCTGCAAAGCTGCATTTCATTTCCTCTGACCACTAAAACTGTGATCTGCTTTACTTGCCTGAAACAAGTATCATGCACAGATTTTAATTATTTAGTCATGATTTAGCACGCATGATATATGGGTATCATTATCAATGGCTGCAATATCTCTTCTTTTGGCTATTTAACATGGGAAAGATGCTCTTTGTTATTAACATCTGTTCATCAGGGACACAGACCTTCTCAGCATTACTAGCACCTTCTGTTTTTGTCAGGAGAAAGGAAAGTGATCAAGAGCCTCATCAGAGCCTAATTTGGCACTGATGTGTTTTCCTTTCTCTTAACGTAGCCTAGATCTAAATTGTTCCTTAAAATTACTGTAGCTGTTAAAATACTGCTCAATAACTAGATCTGACTAGGCATAGACTAAGATGGTACAGATACCAGTGTATCATTATTTAAATGTTATGGTTGTGTGGGGGCTACAAGATGAAAAATAAGTTAATAAAAGATGTGGTGGAATTAGAAAATAAGATTAGTGAAGTGCTTTAGCCGTGAAACCATCTTCTAGCTATGAAAAAAAGGCTAATCTTATTTTTCCCCCACTAAGCTCATTCCAGTTTTTCCACAGCCCAGTGAAGGCCTCACAGCAGAAATGTCCCCTTTACATTTACCTTGTCATCGAAGCAGTCACTTTATTAAGCCTTTTAAGGATGGCTCTGAGGTTCCCAGGAAAACAAGGCTCTGGCCCTTGGATGCTGCTCTCCGGTGCTGTTCTGGCAGGGGCAGCAGCCATTTGCAGAAGAGTTTCCCTGCTCAGCTGCTTCCCAGGTGGGTTGAACCCAAAGGGATGGGTGTACTTTGACGACAAACTGAGCTTGAACTGTTTTTGCACATCCTTCTTGAGGCAAAGGTAAACAGAAAACCAGATTTCTACAAAAGCGTTTGATTCCATGAGCGCTGCCAATACTAAGGGAATGTAACAACGTTTGTGCTCCAGAGCAGGATCTTATTTCTTCCTGAAAGAAAGCATCAAAATCTGATCATGTAGATAAAAGAGGAAACTTCTCATGAATATACTCTACGTGATTAAAACTCCAGCTCCCTATGGTTTAGACCTGGAAGACATTTTAATTATCTAACATCTCGCTATTTCTGGAATTTTGACTGCAAATGTGTCTGACATAGTGTTTCATGGAATATCCTTTCCTCACATAACGCTTTTTTTATACTCCAGATGTACAGTAAACAACAAAAGCCTGTTTTATCTCTTATCCTTCATCAGATGAAAGTGAAAGATAACTAAAAGAAAAAACCTTTTAAAGAATATATTTTAATCATGGATGTCCTGTTTATAATCTAAAGCCCCATAACAATTTCAAGTACGCTTTACCAAGCAGACCCAAACTACACAGAACTGAAAAATTCAAATATTAAAATCTAGTATTAAAAAAAATTTAAAAATCAGCAAAAAGAAAAGCCTTTAATTTTTCTCATTTTTCCAGGCAAACCATATTCAGATTTTTTCACACAATTATTATTTTTAATAAATGTTAGCAAATATCAGCACCATCCTGTCGCAAATTAGCAGCACAGAGAAAAAAATTGCCATGATGATAATAAGGATGTTTTGGTTCTGAATACATAAGTAAGAGCAACTTAATCACCAGGGTGATTTTCCAAATGTAATCCAACCTATTGGATAAAACTGTTGCTAATAGTTTGCGAATGAGAACACAAATGCAGCATATGAAAGGTAGATAGCAAGCTTACACTGGAATGTCTTTAAAGTTGATATTATATTGACCACATAAATAGTGTTTTAAAATCAGGGAGTTACTAGATACACTGCATGAGAAATATGAAGGAACTCAGAAAGACTCAGCCTGTGCCGAGGGTTTGAGTGGTTTCTAAAACTGCCCTATCACTTCTTAAACTTAAGCATTGGACCAATGGTTTAATATAGCTAAAATCTTGGCAAACATTTTCTCAGGGAATTCTATTTCCTAGATTAGTCCCTGAGTTTAATTGACATGAAACAAATGACTGACATCTGTCAGGGCGGGTTTTGACCCACGGAAAATGTCTGTGCTGTGGAAGTGGGTGCAGTGACAGTCTGAATGAGCTGGTGAAGATGGGAGCTCACAAGGCTGTGCAGCTTGTCCGAGCAGGGCTCACCTTTGCTGCCCAAGCAGGATTTGCTGCTGCTCTGGGCAGGCTCTGGCAGGGCGCTCGCTGGAGCGCAGCCGCGTGTGAGCACGGCTGGCACCTGATCTGGGACCCCGTGGCAGCTGGCACCCAGAGCTGTGCCAGCACGGGCTGTGCCCGGGGACTCCTCGCTGCTGCCACGGCCATTGTCTTCAGTCAGATCAATAATTATTTCAAGATTTGTAAAAAAGTTTGTAAAAGAAGTCTCTAAACTGCAGGTAGGGGGTTGTAAGGTGGACTATATTCCAAGAAAAAATAACTAGTGAATTCATATGTACTTTGTAAAACCAAATGAACCACTTTGATGATAATCTAGCTTGTCTTTGTGCACACATGTACATCTATGCATTCATCCACTGATTCCATAGCATATCTTTAGTAAGCCTGCTTTTTTAAAAGCAGCCACGTCAGACTCATTTTATATGATGGGCTTCATCTGATATCCTGGTGCTTGGCGGCAACACTTCCAGAAGAAGTTATTAAGTTAAACATTATTAACATAAAAGTAAGAAATACTATTATTCTTTTTGCATTGTCAACCAACAGATGCCTGTTAATAAGTGGAAAGGAGACCTTCAGGAAATTATTCCTTTATCTTTTGGCTGCTGCCTTTTTTCTGTTCACATAAGGAGAAAGGGGCTTTTGGACGCTGATGTGGTCAGCTTTCAGTCAGCCAAATTTGAGTTATTTGTGCCATGGGTGTAGGGCCAGCTCAGGACCAACTGCTCAGGTGCAGCAACACTGACACTGCTCTCAGGAGCAGGCAAGTACAGCTGGTCTCCTGTCACACAGGGCCTGAGCCAATAAACCATCCAGATCTATGATGGCTGTGTGTGTGCTCACCTCCTGGCTTGTCTGGCTGGGTTTCCATGGAAGGAGGTAGAGGAGAGATAAGTTATCTCAATGCCAGTCAGATCCAGCTGGGGTCTTCTAAGTCCACTCAGGTTGTGCCCATTGAACTGAACATGTGGAAATACTTTTCTGGTAGCAGTCAGATTTCCAAAGGGCTATTTTGGACCTTAATATAATAAAGTCCATGAAACCAGGTGTTTAGAGCATAATGCAGGTATACCAAGTAGCTCTGCAGGAAAACAGCTTTGATACAGCAAAACTCATCCTGTTTTGGAGCTAATTGGTGAGTCTAAGTGAACCAAGCCTGATTTCTTGTAGAGGTGCTGTGAGATACATGTGTGCTGTGCTGAGTTTGAATTCTATAACACTTCTCTGCTTCTCTGAGCATTTGAATCAAGTGTCACCAAGCCTCACATTCTTAGTGAGGAGTGGACTGTGGAGAGTTGCTGGCACGCACACACATGACATGCAACTCACTGGGGGCTGCTGCTGAACTGCTCTAACACTGTGGCAGCACTGCCTCCAAGCTGAGTAAAAGCAGAGGGTCTGGAGCAGCTTTTGCAAGCACCATATTCCATAAAAGTACTGATCTTCTTACCAAAAGCTTCTTACCAAAAGCACCATCCAAACGTTTTATTCCTTGGAGAACAGGAATGTTTAAAACATGCATCTGGGGCAAAGAGAGCTTTCAAAAATGTCTTGCCATGCTAAAATCCGATTCTGACCCATGAATTTCCCTACACTTATGCAAGTTCTGCTGATTTGTGCAATGTCATAAGAGTTTTCTGAGAGACCACTTCTGCTCAGCATCTCTGCACATCGGTCCACATACAAAAATCATTCACACAAAGTTTTGGCCATAATGCTCTGATCAAGTAACAAGTCATTGGGCTATCAAAACTTACTGCTACTTCTCAGCAAGGTATCCTTTTTTTGGCAAAGCAGGGCATTGAATTTATGATAGGGTTCTTTCCAATAAACTTTAAGTTAATAGACTAATGACAGTCACCTATGGCAGTGCCTGAAAAATTCTGGGATGACCCATACCACGTTTAATGTTCAGAATGAAACTTATTTACTTCTGAGCGTGGGTGGAGAGGGTTTTGTGCTGTCACTGTGCCACTCACGAAGGGTTAACAGCAGCACTGACCCGGTGCAGCTGCAGGGCCAACCCCACCCTGGGTGGGGCTACCAAGCTCTGCAGGCTGGGCTTGCCTGAGTAGTTGAAGGAGGTAATTCTGGGTATTGGCCTGAAAACAGCTAATTTGGAGGGTTTCTTGCGTTCCTTTGGCTTGGAAACTGGAAGTGGTGGCTGGAAATGGTAAGTGATTTACATGGATGTTATGGTCACAAACTTATGCTGGGTAAAGGAAAATGGTGTTGTTTTAAAGAGGGTTGGAAATAAGGAAGAGATGTTTGTGAAGAGGAGAGTTCCCATTATCAGGTTGGCCTCTTGGAAGTGGTTGTCCCTGTGGCTCCCAGCTTCTCTCATCTCAGGGATTCTGAGCAGTTTTAAGCTAGTTTAATGAGAAGGGCTTTTTGGCAGAGTGGAGGGTATTTATTTGCAGTCATCATGAATAAGGACAGGCAAGTGTGGACCTTCAAAAGCTTGTTGGCTGATTCCCTGAAAACCAGTTTTCCAAAAGCAAGTGGTCTTATGTTATTGAAAAACAAACACTCAGCCAGTCAAGAAAAAAACTAATTGCTATAAAATGTTTTATGTGGATACTGTAAATGTAGCGGAGATGTGGAAATGTAGGCTTACAGTTTGGCAAGGGTAGGAGTGGTGAGTACATCAGTTCCTGCATTTTGACACAACTTTGGATAAATGCCGCACAGTGTTTCAAATCAAGTGGAGTTACCATAATGGGAGGCTAATTTTCTGGTGTCGGATGATGGAGCTGGGTTGATTTTCTTCATGCTTTCATTCAAAACCAAGTTGCAACGGATGATGAAATAACATCAAGACAACAAAGTTTGTGAAATGCAAGCAGTAGTAGGTCATGTGTCTAGATACTGTCTTCTGTGTGTTTTCTCTCTGCTCTGGAAGCAGCTTTAGAGCTCGAAGGGCAGTGCAGTCTACTTAATCACTGCTAGTCCAAGAATTCAAAACACAGAAAACTGTTATTTATGCCATGAAATTGCTCCAAAGGTTCAAATGTCGTATGTGCCAGCACAGCAAGTTTCCCTTGAGGTTCTGTCAAGACTGAATTTAAATGGCTTTGAGTCCAGGTAATTCCAGGCAAATTAGCTTCAACCACACTGAACCTGGAAAATTGCCTCTTTCAGGAAGTGGTGAGATTCATGCCTAGAAAACCCCACTTGTATTCTGCTCCAGGGGCTGGGTATAAATCTTTAGTGTTCTCATTAATCTTTTAAGCTGGGGAACATAAACATCTGGAAGCTTGCACTTTCAGAGTTCTGTAACAACATCTCCAACTGGTTGTTTCACTTCTTTTGTCTATAATAATGTCCCATTTTATTCCCCATGTATTATTCATATATACCTTAAATTTAATCACCAACTCACTAAAGTTAAACTCACACTACACCTGAGATATAAACATCGTCACACTGGAGTTGAGAACACATTATGGCTTATCCATAATTACTCTCATGCTGAGGTAAGGTTCACACCTTTATTTTGTGATACCACCAAAGCTTTCCTGATTAGCAGAGCCTTTTCATACCTGTGCAAAAAAATGCAAAATGTTCTTTTTCTCCTGGGTCCTTTCCGTGCAGGGAAATTTTTTTTCATTTATTGTTTGGCATCTTGTTAGCTGTTCTCTGCCACCTGTGAAAGTGGAGTTTGCCAGTTAGGGATGTGCTGCCTTTGGCGGCTGGAAGCACTTAGGGTGTGTCCTCTGTGTTTCCCACGCAAAAGCGCTGCTGGAGGCTCCTCATGTTCCACAGGGAACATCCTTTGCCTGAGCCAGCAGTTTGTGCCCACTGCTCATCCCACCTGGCAGTCCCCGTCTTCCTTGGCTCCCTGGACAATTTGGTGATTTCAGGAGTGAGAAAAGACACCACTATAGACTTGGCAGGGTATTTTTAGTGATGACTCTTTTGTATTGTTGGGACAGAATTTACACCAGTGCCCTGTGCAGCAGGACGCTGTGCTGGACTGGCACTGTGATTGTGCTTGCAGGGCAGAGGGATTCAGATAGAGCCCTGAACATCCCATGGCACCACGGAATCAAGCTGGCCTTGTAGTTTGGATGTTCTGTTTAATTACTGGAATTTACCTGAAAGTCTTTGGAGCTGCTGGCTTCTTACCTATTCAGAGTCACAGGTTCGCACAGATATTTGCTGTTGGTTACCTGTCTCTTCTGTAGTTTTCCAAGAAGCGTATGTTTTTGGGGTTTTTTTTTGTTCTTGGTTCTCTAGTTTGTTTAAGTCACTGTGTGTTACCCAGCTGTCTTGAGTTTTGCCTCCCTGTAATAGATAAATATACATTTGTGTGGATGTGGTGCTTAGGAACAGGGTTTAGTGGTGGACTTGGCGGTGCTGTCTCAGTGATTGGACTCAATCTTAGAGGTCTTTTCCAACCTAAATGATGTATGAGTCTGTGTATAACATATATATATAATATAATTATAGAATTTTAGAATGGTCTGGGTTGGACGGGACCTTAAAAGTCAACACGTTACCATGGCAGAGAACCTTCCACTAGACCAGGTTGCTCAAATCCCTGTCCACCCTGGCCTTGAACACTTGCAGGGATGGGGCATCCGCAGCTTCTCTGGGCAACCTGCTCCACTGCCTCACCACCCTCACAGTAAAGAATGTCTTCCTGATAGCTAGTCTAAATCTACTTTACTTAATTTAAAACCATCCCCCCCTTGTCCCGTCCCTATCAACTTGTGGAAAAAGTAGTTCTCCCTCTTTTTTGTAAGCCCCCTTTAAGTACTGGAAGGCTGCAGCAATATAGAATCATAAGCAATAAATCTTGGGTGGACAATTATTGCAGGACTGCATTTTTACCTTTTTTTCAACTTTCATTTTTGTTAGGCCACCTAACAAAACCCTGATTTTGAGAAGGAAACAAATGACACAAAACTTAAGCCATGAAGTAATCACATTTAAGTGGCCTACAAGCTGCTTAGGCACAACAGTTTTCAGTGTCTAATTAGTAAGTTTCGTATTTATTCAACTAAAAAGTCCTGGAAGTTTGAACATTCTTTACTTTTTTTTTTTTAATGGAAAGCAAAACCAAGTTAAATGTGGAAAAAATCAAAATTAGCTTGTATCTGTGTTAAACATGAAAATGTTGGTTCTTTGTTCAGTTTCTCTGTATTTTCATGTGCTTTATATGCAGGTAATATATGTACTTGCTGCTTTATACAGAAATCTGAACTTTTCTCCAATCTTTTGAGATACCTGGGGTCAGTAGTGCACAAATTAAGTGAGAAAATTTATTTGAGTTTGTTTTCTGGCCATAATTAAATCCACTAATATTGTTCTAATGCTGCCTTTGTTACAGAAATCACCATGGTGAGTGCTACATCTCACCTTTTGTTATCTTCAAGAAAAGCCTTTCATGCTTATGTATTTAATTATCTAGCATTCTTTTAATGTATTTGTCAAGCAATCTGAAATATATTATTGCAATACCATATCTGCAGTAGTATCTCCACATAAACAAATGTGCTTCTTAAGTACAGCATTGAGAACTCCCTCTGGTAGGATTCCCAAACTGCTCTGCAGGTTGCTGGCTACAGCAGACTACCAAAACAAATCTCTTACCATGATCAAGGTCAGAGCCAGGTCAGTCATTCACAGAATATTACATCTCTTCTTGGAAGCAGGAAGCATTTGATATTTGATTTCCCCATGCACCGTTCTTTGATGGATTTTCCTTTTCTTTCCTGCAGAGGGAAGAAACTGTTATGTTAAAACTGTTATATGTATTTACATGTAATGACTGATATTTATTTAATATTGGTAGTGTCCTGGAAAACCATTAAGGAAATGCATCTTCTGGCTCTGCAAAAGTATGTAGTGTGCTGTTCTCCTGGAGTCTAAGGTAATCCTTTGTGGGCAAAGCGCGTTCATGTGAGGACACTTCTCGAGGTGGTTTGCAATCACCTCCGTTATTTCAGTAAATGTTTAATCCCCAAGCAGACTTTGGCAATGATTTATGAAAGATCTAGGAGAGGAATGCTGCAAACACTTTAGATGGCCAGGTTACCTGAGTAATTGTGCTAGGCTCATTTGCCAGGATAAGACCAAGTTTTAATTTTCTGTATATGTATGTATCTATGGCTATGGAAAACTAGCTGACTGATAATGTGGCTGAAAACTGAGCATTCTGTATCTATGCTTCAAAATCCTTTAAATCCTACATTTCTGGTATGAAAAATAGCAAAGAGATTACTCAATCTATGGAAGGAATCATGTTTTTCATTTCATCGTCTTCTCCCTTTTAAATGCAGAGTTGATAAAACGTTTATTTTGCATCGTTTTGTGATGTGTGGACTCTTATTTGGTTTAGTTTCTTTATTTTTTTTTCCTTTTTTTGTCTTGAGTTCTACCTGCTTCACCTTTCCCTTCCCTGGCTCTTAAAGCCAGGGCTACCAATGTCTTCTGATAAAAGGAATAACTAAAAATCTGGATAGGTTGTTGCCTATCTTTCATCTTCATTAAGAAAGTGGTCTCTTGTTAGCATGTTGCAAGTGTTATGGCTTTGGAGTGGAGGAGAAACATTGAGTTTATGAGGTCAGAAATGATTAAAACCCAGTTAACTGAAGTCATATTCCTGTCTGTGACAAGACTGGGCAGCTGTGCGTTACAGAAAAGTCCAAGGCGATGTGCTTGATCGCAAAGTGTTTTACTGGCTTAGCAGCAATGGTTAACATGATTCCCTGGCAGACTGTACTTGTACTGCAAGCTGCATGCAGTCTGAGTAGTGAAAGTGTTGCAGGTATAAGGCAATTTGAGCTTATCGTGGTAAGTAGAAGGAAAGGTGGGAAGTCAGATGGTGACTGAGCTAGTGTGAGGCATGTCATACTGGATGTGCTAGAGAGGAGCCAAATACCTCACCGTTGCTGGTCATCCTAATCTTGCTGTGTGGAAATACTGGGTCATGCAAATAGAAATACCAAAGATTCTTCTCCTAGCTTGACAGAGTGTGTAATCAATGATAAATTGTACTTATTTTGGCATTTGTGTCTTGTTATTCATGAGAGATGAAGACTGAAATATGAAGTAAATCCCAATACAGAGTGCCTGTGATGGATGGTTGGCTTTCTCTTATTGTTGCTTATAGTCCTTTAACTGCTTGTCATTAAAGACTAAGATGGTAGAAGGGGGAAACTGCCTTGGAAGTTTTTATGGCTCATTACCTTCCTATTTATTCTCTTAGCCTCCAGTGTCCTGGGCAAGATATTAAAAATCTTTGTTGTTCTTGGAAAGAAAGGCTAAAAACAATCTTCACTAATTTCTTTGCAATCAATTTTATAGTTTAACTGACCAGGAAGCTGAGGCTGAGTTCAGGGATGCCAGTCACTTTCCATAGTTATTTTTGGATGGGGAGCCTAATATTAGAGACAGGCACTTGTGCCAGTCTTTCATGAGGATGGTGACTGTCGTTCACAAAACTATGTGTGTGATTTTCACCACTTGCATTAAATCAAAACTTGAAAAGGTAGGGACTTTCTTCTGCCAAGGGAACCTGTAGGTGCTGAATTAGTGCAATAAATACAGTGGTCTTTCATCCAAACAGCCTCCCTCACTGAAAGAGAAACACATAGATGCACATAATGTACCTTTTTTGGTTTCTTCTCTCCAATTATGCTAACAAGTTTCATGCTGAGAAAGGATTAGGGCTGATGGACAATCAAAGACAATGCTTCCTTCTTGGTAAAAAGGTGTGAAAAGATACAGGCACTGGGGCTGGAGTTATTAGGCATACCTGCAGGAGGCCATATGACTAAGTTAGGCATTGAGAGACTGAAGTATAGAAATTGCTTAGTCACTGTTCTAAGCTCTTCAATGACATCCTTAACACCTTTTGATTCGAAAGGCAAAGCCACAATGCAAACATTCCCCGGCAGGTTCTGCTCAGTGTTTGTGGCTCAGTGGGGCAGCAGGACACCTGGCTGAGTAAAATTCCCAGTGGGAAACGTGCACTCGTCCTGCCAGCAGGGCACGGGCACCTGCAGGCGCTCGGAAAGCAAAGCTGCAGATTAAAGAGGCAGGAAGGTTCTGTGGAATAAGCCCTCTACCAATTTCATTCTGTATTCCATAGAAGGAGAGGAGCAAATTAAAAGGTAGAATCAAAGGAAACGTTAGGTAAGTCCCTCTCATACTTTCTATTAACTGTACTATTGCTTCTTTGGGGAACTTCAAAAAGCCAAAGCAAGATGGGCAGGGAGAGACAAAATTTATTGTTCAATTGCATTACTAAGTAATCATGACTTACTTTTAAAAAATAAAATGCCTCTGCAATTTCAGCCACTTTATCTTTACTCAGGCTTTCCTGAAGATATTTTACTTTAATTTCAATAAGAAAGATTTAGAGATTGAATCAATTTTATCTCTTCTTTGTAGCTGGCTGTTTATTATCCCTTAAAATGTATCCCTGACTTTTTGTGTGCAGTTCTTTTGGAACTCCATAATTGTATTTTTGCCTGCTTTCTGCCTTTGTTACTAACCTGTGAAACCCAGTGGTCTCCAACTGAACTAATCATAAAATACTATGTAAACATCTCCCTGCATCAAGGATATATATTAAGTTACATTCCACACAGACAATGAGAAATAAAAATATTGTAACTGAGAAATGGGTATCTAATACAAATGTTATTAATGTACCGCCCAAAGACTGCTCAGAGGCAGAGGTGACCGCAGGGGCGGAGGTGGATGGTTACAGGCTGCCTTCTCTAACATCTGTGTAAATACTGGAGTGGTGGCCCCTCTAAGTTACAAGGGCTGCAGTTTCAAATATTAAACTACAAAAAAGTCTGCCTGTGACTGTACTAAAGAAATTGCCTTTAGTATCTTTTCTTTTTTCTTTTTGGCTGCTGGTATTAAGAAAAATACCAGAAGACCACCAAGGAAGAAAGAGGCAGGAAAAGGACATAGGCATAATGAATGAATGAATGCCAAGATTTAATTGACACAGTAGTGGCTCATACTGTCTGTTCTCTTTGTGGAGATGTTACCCTGTGGATGTTGATAACAATAATCTTCCAAAGAATCATATTCAATGGACTTGTAACCCCTCCAATTATTATTAAAAGGAAAAAAAAAGGTATCTTCTTTAAATCATATTCTTTTCCCCAAAAGCCAAATATCCTGAACATTAAAACAGCTAAGCAGAGTGTTTAGAGTAAGTTTTGATATCGAGGAGAGACAGTTAACTGTTAAAAATAGCCGTAAAATGATCATTGCTGTAGAGGCACCAATAGCCATGGGGAAGGGATAGGTAGGTTTAAAATTAAAAACTGGGACACTAAAGACCTGTGTTTCATTCTATCTCTTCCAATTTTCCTGGTAGACGTCTCTGAAAGACTTTTTAAAATTCACGTAAGTCTGATTTTTTTTCACCCCCAGCTTCAGGCTCAGTTTGCAAACAGGTGTCAAGGTACCCATGTAAAAATGCAAATATGAGTGTGTGTTACAATTTATAAATTGCTCCAGTGTGGTGTTTTAAGAATGTGTGGAAGGAAAATGTAGTTGAACATCGATGCAGCCTGCTATATATGTAGGAAGATATGATAATAGGCTGGAAATCACCAATTCTAAATTTCATTATTTCTGTTTTCTCTTCAGTGGAAGGAAATGTTGACACAGGGAGGTCTTATGACCAGTCCAAATTAACTAGTATCAGTAATAACAAAATTAGAGAAGATTTAAAGTATTACACTGCAAGCACTCACATGAGCTTAATATCAATTATAATTTCTGATTACACTTAATCTAGGTGAAAACTGCTTTTTAAAGCAGAATTCTTAATAAATTTGGGTAGAGTATAAGAAAAACATTAGATTGGATCAGAACTCTTTTGCTGAGCATGTGGCATTTTTTTAGAAGTTCCCTTAAATGAGGTGGCTCCATGGTGCATGTGGAATTTTTTTAAGGAAATCGTGAGGTCTAGTACTGATCTAGAGAGATTTTCCATGGACACATAATCATCTCTGAGACCTGAATCCACTGTGATTTTATCCATAAACACCACTTACTTTGAATATTTCCATTTCACACTCCTGGCGTTTATATATTTACCTGACAAGCATATATTTTGCAGCAATACAGGTTTGAGTTCCAGTCTAAACTGAAGCTTTTGTCTTGTGGTTTCTGTTGGAGGTGGGAGGGAAGGAACACAGGGACAGGGGAAGATGTATGGTACAGAGTTGCTCATACCTCAGTGGTAAGGTAATTTACGTGGTTAGCACAGAGGTTACGTTGTTTTTTAACAATTGGAGGTAAAAGGCAAAAAATCAGAAAGTTCACAACCATGCAGATAAAACCAATTTATGCACAGCATGTGGGTCTTCTGTATAGAACTCCTGTAAGTTGTATCGATCATGGTCTTCCCTGTGACAATGTCAATGGAATAATTTATGTAAAAACCCCAAACAAACAAACAAAAGAAAAATCAACCTCAGGACACTAAAAGAACCCCCAAACCTTAATTTTTGTGATGTTTGAATTTGTGTTTTGACAAATGAAGATCAGTGAGTTTGACTACTTAATTTTAAGAACTTGTCTCCAAAAGAAACCAAATACTCTTCAATTTAAATAAAAAAAATCTCCAGCCACCTCTTCTTTCTGTACCGTGGTCTCTCAGAGGAGCCCTGACTGGCACAGCGCAGTTCAGTGATGATGTACATGAACGGGCTGGGTCAGACATGCAGGATATCCTGGTCAGTGCATCTCTTGTGCAGTGATGCTGCCTCCAGATCCCCAAATAGATCATCCAACGCTGTACCACGTACAACTGACCTGTTATTGCCTCAGAAAAAGACATTTTAATCACGCCTCATCATAATATTTGAAACAGCTGGGTCCAGAAAGGTACAAAATTACATCTGCAGCTGCAGTAGTGCCAATGCTGTGTGTGTACTTGAAGATTTTGATTGTCACACTGACAGAATATTGTACTGAATTTCAGTGCAATATCTTTAAGTCCATATACAATACAGCTATGGACTTGATGTTGGAGATAAGGCCCATTGCTTAGCATTAGCATCACAATTCTTTTCCTTCCACTGTTTGCTAGCTCTGATTTCAGTGAAGCAGATCCTGACTATTCATGGTGTTACTCAGATGAAAGTTTTTAGGCAACTCAGCTGGTATCCAGCTCAGCCATAGCCACTGAAGGGAGGTAGAGTAAGATTTGAAATGAATCTCCTTATATTTTGGAATGAGTCAATCTAGCCACTGGGCTATAGGATAAAAAAGTGGCTGGCTTTTTGCAGGATGCTTTTATTGGAAAGATAATTGTTCTCACATATTCTGCGCTCAGCAATCTGTGCCAGCCTGGTCTGGGATGTGGGATGAGAGGCAGGAGCACTGGAGTGAATGGCACAGAAGTTCTGTGCTGCCACTGGATGCCTCTTCCCAATGACTTTCAGACATGTTAAGAGGATCTCTTCTTCCTTGCTCATGAAATAGCTGGAGAAACCTGGAACAGGATGAACTGCCTGCTTTCAGCTGAAATGAAAGCAATATTTTTACAGCAGTATACTGCTTTATTGACAAGGAGATAAGCATATTTTTTATTGTATCAGCGTTTACTATTTCGCAAATTTTTAATTGGAATTTAATGATGTATGGCTTTTCTAGTAACTAAATGAATATTTGAACTGCTGCAAGTTGCTTTAATAATTGTTCAGCTAATCGTTTGAATTGTCTTTACTTGTGCAAAGTCATATAAATGGGAAAAATTAAAAATTAATCAGCTTGATTTACGTAACTAAAAGCTGCCATCTAATGGATATTTTTCAATAGAAGACAGCAGTAATTATGCCGAAAAAAAATTCGTTCCTGTAGTTTGAACGATTATAGCAATTTCCACCGGGGGATTTCGCAGTCAGGTTCCAGTTCTGGGCAACAGTGATTAATATAATGGTTATTAATGAGAATTCATTTTTGTACATCGAGGGGTGTTTGGGTGTCAGTGTTCCAAAAGCAATATGGTTAGCATATTAATTATAAAAGATAGCATTGGACTGGTGACTAAGTAACTATATTGATTTTTTTCTCGTTTTCTGTGATGTGAAAGGTCAATTAGACTTATAGAAACAATGGAGCCTTCACAGCAGGAACCATCGTTTCGCTGTGCTGACATCTTTTTAGCCATGTACAAAGTTCATTAAATGTGCAAAGGTAGTAATGTTAAAAGGAAGCAAGTGATTGGGTCAGAGGTCACCAGCCATGGCAAGCTGACAGCCGCTTGTGGATTACACCACGGGAGCTAAGTAATAGTGAGAATTGCCTTTCAGGTTGCCCACTGGGACCGAGGGGAATGAAGTCATAAGCAGCTAATACTATTGGGTTAATTAAAAGGAATATTGACAGCAGCTTTGTTTGTCCTGCCCTGAATGGGATGTGGTTAACCAAGTATTTTATTGGGTTACATAACATTAGCGAGTTTTTGTCTTAAATAACAGATTGCCAAATTTTAACATCCACAGTGTTCCAGGAAACAGGTATTGAACCAAACATGTCTGACACTTGTACAGTCTTCTGTTTCACTGTCTCTGTTCCCACTGTCACGTTGTCAGATGTGACCCATTCCGGTTATTTTCCTTTCCACTGGAGTCAGCTCTCCCAGGTGTTAATGTCCAGGCGTTCTCACAGGAAGCTTATAAGCAGCTGAAGGTCTCCCCTTCCCGAGATATCAGGGCTTACTAAATATAACCGTGGTGTTTGTTGTTCCATTCATTTGGTCAAGCATCTATAAAGCTTTTAACTCTTCACCTTCAGTCACACTTAACAAAGTAAAGTTTCAAAGCATGCTAGGCAAAACCAAAATCCCTGCACGAAGGACAAGAAGTATTGTAATTTAGGACTTGGTTTGGTTTGTATTGTTCTAATGTTTGTGGAACAGCTGAGTAAAGCATTCATAATCATCCTGGTGAAATTAATAACTTTAAGAGCACATCTGTGAAGATTTCAAAATTGATTACCATCGCTGCATAAAAATGACAGGTTTTCCTACTAAATGTTCAGGAGAATAAACCTACATTTTAATAAGTTTTCAAAGTGTTTTTCTTCACTTATGCTGAAAACATTATTTATATGCCAGATGTAACTAATTTGCTTGTAGTCTTCATCTCAGAACATAGGGTTTTTACTTTTCCATGCTAAAAAGAAAGAACTTGATGTGAAGTCTCCATGTAGCAATATATGTCTGATTGCTTCAAATTTTTTGTGATCGTTCTTTGATTTCAAAATGAGCACAGAGCTGGCAGTGCAGAGATGTACAGGTAGACTTCAAAGCTGACTTTCTTCTTCCATTTTCCGTTCTGACATTAGCGTCCCTTTGGCTTGTTTTGCAGAAGCCTAAAGTAATACATACTTCATTATCTGACAGTGTTAGCAAAAAATGGAAGCAGAAATATAATTACTCTCTTTATTAACTGAGATATGAAAGAACAGTGAAGATGGATTCACTCCTGGCATGTACAAGAGAGGCTTATTATCAGCTGTATTTATATAAGAAAAATGTAAAAGTGTGCACTATTGTGATATAACCAGATTGTTATGAAATAGTAATTTCTACCTTTTCAAAACTGTTCTTATTGCAAATCAGAAGTGCTGGGAATGGTAGGAGACTCAAAAGGAATTGTACATGCAGATTATTAGAGCATCTTAATGTTTCAAAGGTTGGATGACTTAAACTGTGAAAAGGACAAATTTGATACCTGACAGAAGCTTGCTTTCTGATAAACAAAATGATGTTGCCTTTCTGCATTGCATCAATAACACAGGTGTACAGCTGCAGTCAGCTCTGTGTTGGTAGTGAGACAGCTGAGGGTGTGCACTCTGCACGTTGAGCTCAGGTCATTAATGGCAGTCACCTCATTATTTCTTCCAGTGATTCCTCTCCAATACCTTTCTGTGGCAATGTATGAATTAAACCCTCACTCTGGGCTGTAATCATTGTCTTGTAAAAATCTGTGGAGTCAAAGCATACAGGGATGCCCTATAATAACAATTTTGTGGTGTATGTTATGTTAGGAAGTAAAACCTCTCATCTTAAAGGAAGTGTCCAAGCTCTTAAGAGTTGTTAAAGCTCCATAGTCCTGTGAGATACAGAAATTTCACACACAGAGTCTTTGAGCAGAGTCTTACCCAACGTCTCACAGCTGCACAGTACAACAGGTGTCTCAGGGCAGGGCCCTCATGTCCCAGCTTAGTATCCCAATCGTAAATTCACCTGCTCTTTTCTAAGGACTGAGTGCTGTGTTGGCTGAGGCAGGGTCCACCAAGCAATAAAACTCCCTGCTTCTATAAAAACTGCATAGCAATTGCTCAATGGAAGCCTCAGCAGACATCGAGAAGGTGAGATGTGAAAGCAGCTTCTGTTCGCAAATATTGAGTCTCTGAGGTAAAGCAATATATGCACGTTCAGTGGATGAGCACTGTGCTCCAGAGAGACAACTTGACACTTGTGTTCACATCTTTCACAGTTCTCATCTGCAAGTGATAACTTTTGACACCACTGCCTGTGCGTGAAGGGTACTGATGGCCAGAGTAATGCACAGTTCCTGTCCTTGTAGTGTAAGGCTGGCACTTGAAACCAGTGCAGCCCTTCTAATGAAATACCTCTGTGGGTTTGCACTCCAAGCTTACGTGATCTAATTTGAAGGCAAGTAAGTGGGTCATATCTAGTACCTAAGCATGAGCCCTCATCATTAGTGTGCCTGTTATCCAGTGTTGTGTAGCATATCTGCAGGGGTGCAATCTTGCCTCTGGGTGTCCCTGATATTTGTGGTTACTGATTAGTTGCTGCCACTGGCTCTTCTTGATAAATTCCACATGTGGAGGCGAAGACTTGCAGTAGCCTGATGTTGTGATGCACTGAAAGCGTGTAATGAGTAGCTTCTTCAGGAGCACTAATTTGTATGTTTTTTCATAGATGCTTTTTAAGGATTTGTGTCTGACTTGTTGACCAAGATTTATGTACAAAAGCAGCATTACCCAAACTCCACCTGCAGCATGGGTTATACTTCAAAGCTGACACTGCTTGCAAAGCGTTCTTTTGTCTCCACAGTGGATTTATACCTGAATACCGAGTTGGCTGAAAAAAGCAATGGGATGTGAAGGATTTTAAAATGAATCAGGTTAATTCATCTCCCTTTGTAGTGACCACAAATGAAGTATATTCTCCAAGTGGCAACTTTTTATTCTGAAGCGATCAAAAAGGTTTTGCCCTTTTGTGTCTTAATTCATTAAAAAAAAAAATGGGTGGGCCTGTGAGCTCAGTTGAGTGCAGACCACTGCACGCTAGCACCATGTGTGTCCCCATGGCTGGGTGTAAGCCAGCTCCAAAACACGTGCTGGAGCCGCCTGACAGATGTCCCCGTGTGCCCGGGCGTCACTGCTGCTTCCAGCCAAACGCTGGCTCCTGCGCTGCCCTCCCGAGCCACGGCTGGCTCTGCGCTGGCTCTTCAGCCAAGGGATGAAATGGTTCATGTTTGGTTAAGTCTGATAAATGCCTGATGTCCAACAGGGAGACCACTTTGGCATCCCATGGCAGCCTGCCTTTCAACCAGTCTGTAGATTTACAGCCTTCAGCAGACACATT
Source organism: Lycocorax pyrrhopterus obiensis (assembly GCA_014706295.1). NCBI lineage: Eukaryota > Metazoa > Chordata > Aves > Passeriformes > Paradisaeidae > Lycocorax > Lycocorax pyrrhopterus. The sequence goes on along the minus strand of JACSVZ010000016.1, from coordinate 12,538,366 downwards.
TCTGTGAGGGAATGTGGAGCTCTTCTGCACTGAATCTTTTACTCTTTTTTTTTTTTTTTTTTTTTGCTTAATTTTTTCTCACCACAAAGAATTTTTTGATCGTGTAAGCTGAAGTCATCACTTAATTTTTCTGGACATTCTCTGGTCTAGGTATCACAGATTTTTTTCCCCTATATTTTATAGAGTATTTTTGGAGAAAGTGCTCCTTAAGTAGAAAGCTCTGTTACTAAGATTACAGCTTAGCTGTAAGGTGCAAATGTTAGACAAAAATGATTCTGCTTTTTCAGACATGATTGCTTCTCTATGTACCTTTCTGTTGCCCTTCAGGGTGATGTCACAGTTTTTTCACCTATAGGTAACCGCCTTATTTCAGTGTTACATCAGAAATGAAGAAATTATGCAAATTACCTCCCCACTCAATTACAATGTCGTGAGCTTGAGGAGAAATGAACTTGTTTATTTGGGAGAAATATGCCATCCCAACAGAAGTGCATGGCTGCCTATTACTTTTCCATGAATAGAAAAGGGAAAATTTAGTAAATATCTTTTTGTTTAAGCTTCTGTTTCAGGAATGCTGTCTTAGTGCAGAAATGGCATTTCACCATATCCACAAGCTTTCTTATTTAATCTGTAAAAAGCAATAGGATTAAAGCATGTGATTTAAGCTGTTCATGTGTCTGGTAGTCCCAGGCCTCTTCACCTTCTTCATAGAGCTGTTTGGTGCCAGCTCTTGATTTGCTATTCAGTTATGCCTAGTGGCTTGCATAACTCTTGAGCCAGATCCTCAGATTTATAGTGGTTTCTAAATTGTTCAATGGAATATGACCCAGTGTTACGTGTTAGATTTTTGAAAAGCAAACTCAGTCTGGTTATCATCATGCCCCAGGGGAAGAAAAAAAAAAAAGGTTGTGCTATTCATGTATGTTATGAATCTATTCAATTTAAAAAATAATTGTGAACCTCTGCAATGGTGAAATGCAGTCATATCCTCTTTAAGCTGAGAGAAAATGACCTGCTGGGTATCTGTTTTCAGGTTCACTCCACTAACTTGTACCACTGTTTGTGAAAATAGAGTGGTAAAAGCTGCAAACTCCAAAAGTAAAAAAAGTGTACACATTGGTAACCAGAAATCAGCAGAAGCATAGGTCTTCCCCTTGTCTTTATGAAAAGTGATACCAGTAAATAGAGATTCTGGCATTCTAAAATACCACATTTAAACCCTAAAAAAGCTAAAATTTTAGTTTCTCTTTTTCTTTAAATAAGAAAATTAAACTACTTTGAATTACTTCCAGACACTTAAACCTACATACAAATGCAAACTATCATACCATTCCCCTTGACTCAGTATCCTGGCTGTAATCAAGGCTGGTATTTAAAAGAAATGGCTGAGTTATGGAGTTAACTGTCCACAGGGACAATTTTTCTCTAACCCTCATTATTTAGATTTGGCTTATATTCCACAGCATGATGTTAAGCAACTAAGATACATCATCAATGGAGGGGACATCTCAGTTCTGAAAAGCAAGTTATTTAGATATGTTTTTCAAAACTTATTATAAATCAATCTGCATTTCTTTAATGGAAAAACCATGAAATTCTGGAACAGGTTTCTTTCAAATGTGTATAGTATTGCAGCATAAAAATTCTATAGGAAACAAACTTCATCTTATTAAAGTCAGGTTTAATGTAATAGCTTCCACATATTTCAGGGTGGAAAAAAGTTATATACAAATGTCCTCAGTCTTTTGGAAAGGCTGTGACCTGCATGATATTTGAAAGTCCACAGGAGTATATAGGAATGAACACAGCAGTTGTTCCCTCATAGTATGTTATTACAAAGAGAACTGGGGGTCAAATTGCATGAATGATAAATGGAAGGTGCTTGAAATGAGTTGGTTCTTTTTTGAACATTATACATTGACCTTGGCAGTTTTGACAATTACATCCATCATTTCTAAGAATCCATTCCAGAACACCCGTCTGTTCTCTAATGTGGCCAAGTAAACAGGATTTGTGAATACACGAATCAAAGATTGATCTCCTGTACCTATACACTGATTAACAGTTGGTTTCCTGGTGCAACTTTTTCATTCTATGAATTATGCGAAGATCATAATTCACCATGGCACACCTGTAGACAAGCATGTTGGAATGCTTTAATCTTCACTCACGAGGTCTTGGTAGAATCAATAGTTGGCTTCTGAGTTTCATAAGCAAAATGGAATAAAACCATTAAAAAGCACATTGTACACAGCAAAAATGATGTTTCACTGCCTTAGTGTTCCCCCTGGCAACAGAACTTGCTGAACACAAAGATGGAACAAACCAGGGTGGAACAACATAGCTGCCCTCAAAAATCAGCCTTCTCAGGCACAAAAAAGCAAAAATCAGCATTTCTGCTTGGAATTTACAGCTTATCCATCTCAGGCTGACCATATAAACAGGCCTTGTAATCCCCAAAGGGATGCATGCTTAGAGCAGCAGTGTTTAACGGGGGAGTGTTCCTGAGTAATGCCTTTCTCTTCATCAGAACATCTCTATTCGTTGGAAAGGTGCTGAGCTGAATCAGCGTTGGTCTGTAACTCAGCAGAGCAGTACCACTCCCAAATCACCTGAGCACACTTGCTATGTGCCTTCCAGTGCCCTCTGCACATTCTTTAACAAGGAACACGGAAAGCAGCATAAGCCTTCACTGAAGACATGAGGGGTGAGATGACTGAAAACTTGCTCAAACTATAAATGGGCACAAACTGATTCTGAAGTCCCAGAGGGGGGACGCCCAAAGCTCTGCTGCCTTGGAAGGGAGCCAGGTACGGACCATCTGATCACAGTTATGTAAATGGCAAAATCTGAGTTCATGGAATTAATGTAAAGGCGTCAGCTATGGAGGCACCCCTAAAGTAGAGCTTTATCTTACTTTCTTTTAGTTTTTCTCAGGAGAGAGTCTCGCTTTTGCTCTAACAAGAGCTCTAAGAGATAAGTAGGTGGCTGCTGACAGGGTGCAGGCTTTGTGGAGATGGGCTTAGTGCAAGAGGTAGACACAAGAAAGTATAATATTCTATCTCCTTAGCTATGATGAAAAGGTTTAGTAACTTCTGTATTCTGACAGGTAATTGTAATACTGGTAATACTTGATTTTTTTTTTTTTAACAAAATTACTCAGAATTGGAATAGATTAGTAAAATCAAAGGGAATTTTCACTCTGCAAACCCTCACTCATTCTTAATTTTACATGCCATTCTTTCACAGGAATCTTTCTTACACTTACATAAAGCATTTTAGTGTCTTAAAATGTCTGCTAAACATGGTCTGACTGGAGATTCAAAACCTAGAAAGAATATGAAGCACTATAATGACTGTAAACTACCTTTTGGCCACTGACCTTGTGTTGGTCCAGGATAAATGGGATTTATATTATGTTTGAAAATGGAAAACTTCCCCTTTTTTTGTAAGCAAAGCATTTTTTTCAGCCAGTTTTCCTCCGTAATACAAACATACAATTCCTTTGCCTATAATTTAGACTGAATAATGCAGAGATAAAATTCTATTAAAAATACTTTCTCCTGTTTTTTGACTCCCATCTGCCCTTGCATATTCTAATACCCTTACATTTTCACAATTTTATGGTGTGCCTTTAGAAAAACTTGCACAAAATCCATCCACTGTAACTAGATCTATTATTAATTCTGTTATTAATTTCACATACTATGTTTCAGGAACTGAAAATCTATTACATTTATAGTAAATGCCAATCCTCCGCTCCTCCTCCTCTTTCACTGAATGAACTATAAAAAGACCAAAATGGTTTTGTGACAAAGAATTAAATAGATTGCAGCAGGTGCTATCACAGGTGCCTACTTAATTCCTGTTGACACAGTCTGTAGCTCAGGGATGGGGAAGGATGGAGACTCCCTGACTGCTGGTCAGAATTAGGGTAGGGAGAGGGGAGTCAGATTAATGGCTCTAGCTCAAGCCATGAGCCTATTACAGGGGATTATTATTTTAGTGGAATTAAATGTACTGGGAAACACCACAGGTCCATCCAGTTGAGAATCCTGTGACTGTAAGAGGCCTGTGCTGATGCTTTAAATGAAGGTGTGTGGCATTCACTTGCACTCCCCTTGGTAAAGGCAAGCTGGTCAAATCAGTGCTGTCTCTCTCTTGCTGGGACAGACAGAGGCATAACTTCAGCAGTTTGCTTGCAGGTACTAAAGAAGGCACAGAAAAGTTCAGGTTGAGACAAGCTTAGTGCAGCCCCTGCCTTTGGTCAGAGGGCGAGTCCCTCTGCAGCCCTCCGGCGGCACTGCAGAGTTTGGGCCATAAGGCTCCCGCTTGGGAGCATCAGATGGTGGTGCATGAAGGACATGCATGGAGCCCTCCTACCAGATGGGGTGTTTTGATAATCAGTTAAATCTGCTTTAGCTGATCTTCTCATGGCATGGATGGAAACCAGATTTTTGAGTTCATTTGAGCGGGATGGGAATGTCTAGCAGCCAAGTACAAAGACTTCCCTTTAGACTACACTGCTGGAACAGGAAATATAGATAAATTAATTTCCCAAATCAAGGCAAAGGGATGCATTTAATGTAAGTGCATCTTTTTGTGAGGATTGTTTTCATTCATATCTAGGCTAGCGATAGCCAGTTAAGATGTACTGTGGTCTGGTATAAACAGCTCCCACCTTTGTATGTTAGTCTCTAATAGTGATGGCTTCCAGGAAAACTGATTAATCTTTGCTGAAAGGCTGCAATACTCATCCTTGGAGCCAAAATCATGCGTAATGAGCAGGGTAGCTCCCTTGGTGAAAATGTTGAAATGTGCAGGTGGTTCTGGCTGACGACTGCTGAAGGCCTCTTGTTCTCTGCAGTCACCTGCAGGCACTGCCCTGCCTGTGCCCTGCACTCTGCCCCTGCCTGGACACGAGCCTGTGCACGGCTGGCCTTGGCTGTGTGGGCTGGGATGAGCTGCAGCACGGCTCAGCCTCTCCGGCAGGCACAGCTGGGCTCCCGTTTGCTCCTGCAGTTCAGTGCCTGCTCCAGGTGGGACACAGGAAACCACCACTCGCCTGTGAGCAGGGGAGGCAGTCCTTGCCGCCTCTGTGTGCCTGTGTGCCCTGCACAGTGGGTGCAAAAACCAGCGAGAAAATGCCCCAAACCACAGATTTAAATTTTGATCTCCAGACATCCTTAAGTATAATCGGTCCATCTGAATCTCTAGGTCTGGGTCTGTGTGCCTCGTCACAAAGACTAAGCCATACCTAGATCTTAATTTATGTATCTAATGGAAATGTGCTTAAGATAGGTAAGTAGTCTGTTTTAAAGGGATTGCCCTTTATTGAGTGATGAAGCTGTAATCCATGGAGAAAAGAAACAGTAATAAATAAACCCATTATGCACTTTAATCCATTCTGATCAAATTATGCCATGCATGGCTGTGCAAGGAGGTTATTCAAGTAAAAAGCTGAGAAAAGATTTTTTTTTTGTAATTCACTTGATTATAAATTATTTACTTATATTGTTATATTATCATTTTGTAATGAATGAATGGGCCTATGTTTGTATTACAACCAGTAGTCTCACTTTAAAGTGTTCTGAATGTTTTCCCTATGCTTAGTTATTGAGGTCAAACTTTACTATGCTTCATTTTCCTGCTCTGTACATTGCAAATTGTGAGGAAATGCACTAAGGAGGAAATGTGAATACTGGCTAAATACAAATTTTATTGTTTTTCTACATCGTGGGGAAACCTATCTCCTTCAAGAGACTATTTAAGTAGTTATTAATGTGTAGCTGTCTTTCTTACTAATTAAACATCTTTAGTTTGCTCCCTAGTAATTGGGAGCTGGGTTTAGAGGGGAGAAAAGTTTTCAGTAGAGCTATCTTGGCCTTCTTGCCTTAATTTAACACTGGTAATTAAGTTAAAATCGTGCCCGCAATGAAGTAATTTTATATACATGACTGAGGTACTAATAGGTAAATTCCTTGGTGTTACTAGCCGAGTATCTTTGGTGTTAAGCTCAATATGGATCAACAGTTTGAGGATTTGGCATCATAGACTGAGTTTGCTGATGGCTGTCACAATCCAGGTAGTGTCAGCTGCATACCTACAAACAGCTCAGCCCTGCCTCCGTGAGCTGCAGCTACGATAGCCAGGGGACCTGGAAGACACTTGCTGGATTCTATGAAAGCATTTGCCTGTGTGGGCTTCAGCCCCAAGCCAGTTGCTGAGCAGACATCTGGATTAAACTAAATCATGTGTAACTTTGCATAAGAAAGCCACAGTGATTTTGTGTAAAAGGTGAAGGCCTGACTTCTCACATAATTTGTGCATTTCCAGTTTGCTCTATGGTGTCTCTTGGCTTGGTGTTGCCCATGTGATAGTGGCTCAATGCAAGATATGGATGCTCCTTTTTGCTTGGTTATATGCTATGTTGCATATGCATAGAGGTGAATTATGCTAAAGCCTTTTCACTTCAGAACTTTCACCTTTCGTGGAATGTGGAGTATGGTGGTTTGGTTCTGTTTGTTTTAACAGAAATGTCTAGAGGCTTAACGAGTGGAGACAATTTACTCTCATATGTACAGCTGTCGCACCATACAGAGAATTCTTTGCCTAGTAGATGGCACACCTTACATTAAAAAAAGTTGTTTTCATACTTTCATGATGATACCTATTAACACAATGTGAAAGAGAACATAAACTGTTACTTTTTTTTTTTTCCTGCCAACCCAGTGTGATAGAGTAGCTGTATCATAGAAATACAGCAGGGGCATCTCCCTGCACAAGAATTTTCTAAAATTTGTGGTGTTAGTTGGATTTTTATGTATGTGCTAGTCTGGATTTGGTAAATGCTGGACAGAATTTTCTGGGTTACATGAAGCACTGTGATAGGGACAGAAACATTTTTTGATTGAGTTGAATTTTAGGTGTAGCATCTGGTGAAAAATGAGTTTAAAGCATCAGTTCTAAGACCATGCAGAGCCACTGGGCAGAGATTAGTATTTTGATGATGAGTTTAAAGAGTTCCCATGCCAATGTAGCCCTGATAATTTGACTTTTATCATCTTTCCCTTTTGAAAACAACAGCTCTTACTCACCTTATACTTTACAGACTTACTAGGAAATACTGTATGTTTTGTCTTCACTTAGCACTTATATATGATTTAACTATTTATTTACAACTACAAAGCAAATCTGGAGTCTATGTGTTCAAATATATAATATATTATAACAGATAACATATTTGGAGAATATATTGGAAGCAAAGAAAGCAATGATTGCAATGCCATAATAATATTTTTCGACAAGCTGTAGATTTAAACTTTAAATGCCGATTTTCAGGTCTATCTAGTTGGTAGATAACAGCACAAGACACAAAATCCGCGGAAAGTTTCTGTAGATTAATACATATTATTTTATTGTGATGTTTGAAACAATGGCTTGCTTTCAACCTGTACATAGTGCAAAAATCTTTGTCAGGGGTTCAATCCTCAGCTGCTGCAGTTTGCGTAGTTTACCTAAACTTGATGATGACATGAGATTAATAATTTAGTCAGAAACCATCGTTGTAACAGTACGTGCATGACTCTCAAAAACAAATTCCAAGCAGGTTTCCTCTTTCACTAAAGCAGGCAGTTACCATGGTGATGGGAAGTGTGCAAGAGCTAGAAGAGACAGAACAATGCATGACTTCAAAGTGCTCCCCTTCCCACCAAAAATGTCGCTGCTCCCCATTCCCCAGCAACTCCTATACATCAAACAGTATGTGCCATAACACCAAGGAGTTCCAGAAAAGCGGAAAGAACAGCCCTACCTTCTGGTAAGCCAAGCCTTGCCATCCTCCATGTGCCTTCTAAACCTACCAGAGCCTTGGGAAGTCTTCTGCCAAAACCAACCATCTTTATTCAGAGATCAGAATTAATGTAATCTACTGCTCACTGCATTTCAATTTTAAATTACTCAGAACAATAGAATAATTACTATAAAGACAACAAAGCACAAATGGAAAGGAAGCGACTGTTTTTTGGTCTGGAACTTGATCCTTCTTACTCTGATTTAAACATTAGTCAAGGCCTAGAGGTAATGATAAAACTATGAAGAAATAATTCTTGATCTCAAAGGAATATATCTTTACTATAAGGTTTAAGACTAACCTTTTTCTTGACTCTTGCCTACAATGGCGCCAAAGAGGAAGCAACATGATGGGAACCAGGGTAGAGATTGCCCTGAGAGAGAAGCTTTGAACAAAGAGAGGAGGCCTGGAGCCTTGCAACAGAGAAAGAAATGCCTGTGAATAAATGTGGAACCCTGTGGGCAGTGGTAGGCATGGAATTTCATTAAAATGCGGAAAATAAGCAGTGAGCTCTTGGAAAGGTGGTGTGAGTGTACAGTGGTTGTGCTCTCTTCCACTTTTGATTCCTACCAGCAGTGGGAACAGATGGTGCATTACACCTCCTCCCCAAAATGAACCATCCTCTGCTCTCCCACTCACCAATCCCAGTGCTGCAGAAGAGGCAGGGACCTTGGAACAGAGCTCCTTCATGCTGATTTTGTGTTGGTTTATTTCCACTGAACTGATTTGCATAACACTAATGCAAAAGGGCAAGAAAATGATGATGATATCTTTAGGAGAGGGAAGAAAGAGTCTTGGGGGAAGTATGGGAGGGCATATTGAAGATGTATCCAGTTCCAGAAGCTGAGCTGGTCAAGCAGGTTAACTTTGAAACTGTCAGAAAGTCTTGCTGTAGTAGATATCACCAAATAAGTTAACCTAGGGGAAAATACGTATTTGAAAGTCAAGCAGTTTCTCATGTTTTAAGGCATGCGTGCCAGAAGACTACAGAAGTGAAAACCATTCACCCAGCTCCTCCATATAAAATATCAATCTGACTTTATCCGAAATACTGCATTAAATAGGCGTACACTCCTGTCAGTGTCATGGAATTATCCTGGCCACAAACATACTGGCTAGGCTGGCAGTGAGCTGGATCAATGCCCACTAAAGTTAGTGTGAATATACTGAAACTTTGATTTGAATGTAAGTGAACATCTAGACAGACTTTTTTAGTTCAAAAGCCTTAATTGCCCAGAACCTTCCTTTAGAGAGATTTCAGAGATTATCAGGCTCTTTTGCCTGATGGAGCCTTTTGCCATGGTTATACTGGTGTTTTCTGGTTGGCTTGTTCTCCCTATCTCTGTTCTGGTATGTGTTTGTGTGATACTAGGTCACAGGAAATGCAAATAGAGGAATATTATACACAATGCCTAGCAAATAACTAGCAAGTTGTTGGGGTTTTTTTTCCTTTTCCTTTTTTTTTTATTTTAGACTTTGTACAGCTGCATAGTGGAAATAAACATCAGAGAAACACTTGCCCTGTATATGACAATGAAGTGCAGATTAGCAACTGGCTATTTATCAAGAGGAAAGCAAACTGATCATCCTCTTTCTTGTTGCTTTCACATGGTTTTGTTTTGTGAGCTGGCTTAGCTGCATGTAATGGATACCTGAGTTGCACTGCACGATTTTGGGTTGTACAATGGGTGTAGAGCACCCTCTACTTTCTTTTGATCAAATAACACTCCTGGGCTTGAAGAGAAGGGTGTGTAGGGGGAACATCGAGGCTGTTTTCCTGTAGATTTTTGTACTGAAATCAGAAGAAAGAATTTGTCTGTAGGGTTCATTAACTGTTGGCCTCTGCTGGCAGTAACCCATGTTATATAGGCCACCATTGTGCCATCCTCAAAAGAACTCCCTGAAGGAGGCAAAGTCTAGAAGGAGAATATCTACTCTGAAGTTTCCCACCTTCCCTGAACTGTATCTGCAGAGCCACCCCAGGAGGGGAGACTGTGGCTTTGAAAAATAACACCTTTGTTATTCCAAGTGTTAGAGATGAAGCAGAGTTTTCAGATGGCCCCAAGGTTTTTGCACCCTTCACCAAACACAGATGGAAACTGGACTCTTTGAACTGCTTTGAAAATCTGTTACCATGCATTGCTGTGGGGCCTGTGAAGCAGCCACTGCTAACTTCTGTCTGCCTGCAATTTTTATGACCATGTGATGACAAGGGATTAAATAGCTTCATTTTAGAAGCAGACAGCTTTTAAATGTAAAAATGAAAAACAAAATAAAACAAAAAGCCCAATAATTCCTTGCTCAAGGCAAAACCTTAATAGATGCTGAGGTAACATTTCAATGAATGAGGTGAATTCTGAAGTAAAAATGTGAGCAGTTTAGAATTTAAAGTTGTATCTTAGGCAATAGTTGCAAATCCTTTATAACATTATGATCTTAGTAGATTGGAATCCAGAAAATATAGATTATCCTTTGTTTCCCAATTTAGAAGCTGTTGGAATTATGGTATATGATACCATCACTGTTGCTTGTAGTGTTTTCTCTTTAGTGCCTGTAATTTACATGGCATTATTATACAGGTACTGAAAAAATTGTCAATTTATTCATATAATGAAAACTTCTTTGACTTTTCCGAATTAACTGTATAGTTGATGGCAAATAGTGTAGAACCTTCTATAGAAAAACAAGTTGTTTAAATTTTTTATTGCATTTTATTCATTCATTGAGATTATCAGAAATATGTGTGTTTATTACAACTACTCTTGGTTTATTAAAAAAGCTATAGCCTTTATTCCAACATAATTTTTTATATTGGGTTTAACTAGCAATAGATTGTTTTTTCCTGTTTTTCTTTATTCAAGAAGCATTTAGTTTATCTATTATGAAATAAAGTTTTTTATAGATGGCAAAGCAACCATTCAGGTTTTGTTTTTGTAGTTCACTTGGTAGGACTGATCTCAGTCTCATGAGGCAGGAGATGTAATGTGCTACAGATTTCATCTACTTTCCATAAGCGTGACTGCTTTGGGTGGCTTCAGTCGTGTGCCAAACAGCTGAATTGTGTGGGCAAACACAGACCTCGGACAACGTACTCCACACTCTGCTCCATCCTCATCCATCAAAGATACAAAACTGTGCAGCAGCTTTTCTAGTGGAACAGCTTCAGTGGAGATCAAGTGGGACCTTTTCTGCTGGCCCTGTCCCTGCTGCCAGGGCAGAGGGTCAGAGTTGGGGCAGTGCTGCTGCATCCTTCAGGCTGGAGCTTCCCGAAAGTCTCTTGACTCCAGATCCTCACCTTTTCCTCTCTATATGGTGTGAAGATTGGCTTTCCCTCAGCTGAGATCCTCTTCAGAAGTTGATTTGATGACCTGATTTTCTCTCCAGAAGGTGAAAATTGGGGCATTCTGTGTTAGCAGAGTGTTTTGTTTTAAGAGCTTCACTGTAAGATGTCTTCGTTAGTGAAATGCTTAGAGGTGAAGCAGCTCGTTGTGCTCTTATCGGCAAAAGTAATGTGTTTTTATGCCATGTAAATGTCTTCTATAATGAATAATTTTTCTTGAGGCACTCTGAGTTTTAGGGCACTGGAATATACCAGCGGTTTGAGAAATCTTTGTCTAAAAGTTGTGGAAGTTTGAATTAGATTTGCTGAGGAAACTCTGCATTTCCTCACGTCACTTCAGCAGCTCTGGCCCTGTCAAATGTTGATTTTTAGTTCAAAGTGCCTCACTGCATAAAATATAATATGACATATGCAACTGCAGGCTATAAATTAGTTAAAACTATAAATAAATATTTTAGTCTGTCATCTGTTATGAACTGTTGTGGTGACTTTGGAGGAGGTAGAGGAGTGGCCTAGAACATGAGCTACCCAGAGAGAGGAAGGGAGTACTGCTCTGCAACTTCTCTGCACGTTCCTCATCCCAAAGATGACAAAGGGCTTTTACTTCACTCCACTGAAGGTTTCCCTTCCCCAGGAACTGGTCCTAAGAATTACCAGTGTGAGAAGCCAATTTGGGTCTACTGCCTTTCTAGATGGCATCGTTTATTTTGAAACGAGGTGGTAGCGAGGGCAAGTGCTGGAAGGCATATGGGAATATAATGCAGCCTCCAAGACCTGAGGTTGGAGCAGCAGTCCTGTGGGTAATTTCCAGCTCAGTGCTGAAGTGGCAGAATTTATCTATCTATTACCACAGTGAGCCTGTAAGGTTCACTGCAGCTTTCCTCTGTGTTTAGTGCAACTTAAGCACGTACATGTTTAGGACAAAAGAAGCATGCACTGCGTCAAATTGCATCACATGAAGTGTCAGTAATGACAGGAAATTTTATTGCAATTCAAGGAACCTCACTGTCATAGTTGCAGCTTTCATGGAAAACTTAGCTTACAACAGGTGTGTCATATGTAGTAGAATTTTCCCCCTGGAAATAATTTTTTAGCCTTATTTTAAGTGATGCTATGCAAACAACAAGGCACATACAGGGTCTTGCACCTTATTCTTTTCAGGTTAACATGAGTGGAAAACGTGCACAGGTATATAGAGTAAGGTTGGCTTCAGTAATTACGAAAGAAGATAATGACAGAAAAATTTTTACCGTGCAAGTGTCTTTTTTAACTTACTGAAAAAGACAGGGACGGTTTTAAGATGCAAACTGGACAGTCAATGACACGAGGTGTGGAGACACGGGCACTGTGAGCAGTGATAAGCTGATGACAAATCTTTAGTACTTGCTTGCCATTAATCTTGCTGACATTTCTTTGTACACTAATTGAAATATTTCTTCTAATTGAGTAAGGTTTGAACTTCAACACAAGTAATTTTAACTCTGAAGAGAGATCAGGAATATTTTCATGTTTGATCACAAATTTAAGCAAATACTGGAAACACAAGGGCTTATATTTTCTTTAATAGAGGTCCTTCTGTAATAGAAAGGGATATACTTTCTATACAGAATTTGATCACTAATTTTAAAAGCTCTAAGATGAATTTTCAGTGACAGTTTTCTAGGTCATTATTAATTTACTTTTTATCTCCTTATAGAGTAAGGGTTACTAAATCATATGTCACTAAAATCAATAAAATTGTCTAACAGTGTTTGGAACAGGACCAAATATGCAGGCAATGGCATAAACCCATTTTTTTTTCTGTGGGATAAGTAATTTTTGTACATTTTAAATCTTATGGGAAATGTTTTTAAGTTTTTGCAAGTGTGAAATATTCCATGTGGAGCTTTTACTATATCTCTGCTGAGATACGGACAAATACTATACTGCAGATATTCAGTCTTCTTCACATGGCCAGAGCCTTTCGTAGCACTTCAGGATTGGTTCATAAGATTTTCCCTCCATGAACTTCATGCACACATATCCCTTCTGCCTTTGCAGTATAACTACATTGATCACGTCCAAATACTAGATCAATTGGTCTTTTAGCAGATTATGCTCCTATCCCTTAAGGAGGAGAGGAGAGCTGGCATTTTGCAGCTTGGGTCTGTAAACAGTGGATTTATTAAATACGTCAGATACTTCAGGGAAGTGGCAGATCCACCATTTTCCTTGTTCAGCCCTGCTTGGCAGCCTGTGTATTTCTCTTGTAGTGTAGTTGTGATACTTTGAAAGAGATTTTAAACTAGTAAAAGGTCATATTAAGGCAACTCAGTTGGTATTAAGTGCAAGAGCTGGATGGCTTGACTACAAAGGGACAATTGGGGGAGGCTTAGTTTAATAAGATACTTGTAGCTTATTAATGCACATTACTACAATCCCTTCTCCCTTGTGAATACCCCACTCAGAGTAAATTGATTTGGTTACTGTAGCTTTGTTCTCCTCTTTGGCCCCAGCACAGAAACTGGTTCTTGCAGAGTGTAATATATTTTAGACTCTTCTGCGTTGACCCTCAGTTGACTCCTGAACTCTGAGTGCCTTTCTGTGGCCAGGACCCATGCTGCCTGCCTCGAGCCACTCTGCGTGCAGAGCCCAGTGCCCTCCACCTCCTCCTCCATCCTGCGAGCAGGGACAGATTCTTCCCTTTGTGCTCTTAGGAAAGGGATCCCACTTCCTGGCTGCATCAAGAAGGCCAACACTAGCATTGTGTGATATCCTTACCGGGCTGGAACTGTCAGCTCCTGGGTGAGAGAAGGCACCAGCAATCATCTCTCTAGAACAGCTGAAGCATTTATGGGGATGCACTGGTTCCTGCTGGTTACACAGATAAATGCTGCTGGTGTAAGGCATTACTGGCCTGTAGGTAGGTAATATGCTTATGTAGGTATGAAATATGACACACACCTTGGACACCTTGACACCTTAATATATGCCCAAAGAGAGACAGAAAACAACTGGAAAGCAGCAGATACTATTTTTGAGGCTCTCAGTTTTAAATGTAGCAAGGGAACAGAAATGAGCATCTTTCCAGCCAGCACTGACATATTAATCCTCTGAGCAATGATGGTACTTTTGCCACTATACTGTGAACAAGCATTGTCTAATCTACAGATACAGAAGCCTCCAGTGAAACAGTGTTGTTTCAGCCCTGCCTCTTCACAATCAGAGACACTCTCCTAAGTCTTGGAAGAGATTATATATCTTAGCTAGAATGAAATGCTTAATTTCTGGAGACAGTGTGCAATCAGAATCACTCCTCCCATGTTACACTATACCTTTCAATTCCAACACCCTTTTAAATAAAATGAGATTGAGCTAGGCAAGTCTTTCCTACTGCTCACATTCCAAGACTACGAATGCCCTTTTTTCCAAGGAAGCAATGAAATGTGTTCTATGTTGTTATAATCCTGGAGAAACATTCATTTTTCATAAATAGCTAATTAATGCTGACACTTGTATCTTGGAGGTTACCAGACAGGCAAGAGACAGTAAAATTGGTCATTGTGATCCAACTAGTGGGAAGTGGTTATTTTTAATTTTTTCCTTTAACCTTCTTTCTAATTAATCTGCAATATTCACTGCTGTAAGTGACAATCAATGCAACATCTGAGGTAAAATTCCCTAGTGTGGCTCTGCAAGATTTAGACGTAGTCAAACAATACCTTTCAGTACATGAACGAAAACAACTCCATGTTTTGTTCTTTCACCTTAATGCTGAAAATGTCACAGAAATTTGCATGTAAAACACCTTCTGTTCTGACAGGTGTCTTTGCTTTGGCCTCTCACCAGTGAGTTAGGCCAGACTTTTAAATTGTTAATAACCGAATAACTTTTTGATCCTGATGCCTTGTGTAATTAGTTGTATAAATATAAATTATGAGGGAATTTGTACTCTGCAGCGATGGGATGGACATGAGAGCCTTGGCAACTGTGAAATAGTTCACTGGCTCCTTTATAATCTCTTGTACAATGTATACAAAATGTAGAAGCAAGTGAAAATAGTATTTGTTGGATAGTATTTAAGAGAACACGGTGTGTGTTAAATTTCTAAAGAAACTGGCTATGCTATTCTGAAAGGATAACTTTTTGGTATTGAGAAAAGTCTATGCTAAACTATTAAGAAACTTGATTTTAGTAAACTGAAAAAACTTAGATTAATTAAATTTAGTCAGCACATTTATCGACAGAGGTCATCAGGGAAGAGCAGTAAGAGTTCTTGGGAGCAACTGTAATCAGTCTGATCACTTAAGTCTGAGTGTGAAAATATTCAGAAATTGCTTATATGGAAGAAGTTAAGATTTAATTCACATTTCTTAAAATGAAGGAAATCTGCTGCTCTTAAGGTTTTCTGATGGGGAAATGTTTCTGATGTTAATGTTGTGTGTATACAAGCTGAACCTGTTGTGTATCTTTTCATGGTCTTACAATATTTATGTACTATTTTTTCCACATTTTTGCATAGTGCAATTGTAGTTCAGTGTCTCATTTTTCACTTTTTTTTATATTAAATACTTATTTATTCCTTTGAGGCACTTTTCTCTTGAAGCATTTGGAGTGCTCCATTCTCGGCTGGTTGAAGCTTCTGAACTCTGTTGTTTCGATATATTCAGGTTTATTTATTCACATCAGCTTAGGATCAGAGCTTGGAGTAGTAGAGGGTTGTTTTCTTTTTATAAATGTGAACTTAATATGTAAATGTTCTGGCATCTCTTAATGCTAAAGGTCACCTGGCTGATTTTATTCTTTGAATTGCAGCAACACTTTGAAGAGTGTTAATTGATTGTAATTGTTTTAGTTAATCAATTTCAGAGGATCAGGAACCTATTTTACATGCTGGAGTTGTTTGCTTCCAGGCAGTTCACAGAAGTGATGATAACTACCTTAGGTCAATTGTTCCTTTATTTTAGGAGATTAAGGGGTTTACATGTTCTGGGTGACACCGGGTTTGGAATATGTTAGAGCTGAGCTATGAGGAGAGTATGGCTCCTTCATATACAAGTTGGAGAAAAATATCTAAACCCTGCTTATTCCCCACCATATTTTTTTTTAATTGAAGAGAAATAAAAGTGTAAAGGAGAGGAACTGTCTCTGGGCTTGATACTTCCAGCAGCATTGAAAGCTGCTTTTCTGATAAAGGCATCAGTGTCTTGCCACTGGATTTCTGTGCAGGAACTCTCATTTATCTACATAGGGTTGTTTATTTTTTTTAGGACAGTACTTCAAAGTGTTTGTGGGACGAGTTTGTGAAGTATGCCATGTAGTAAACTGTGAGGGCAACTTAGGGAGTTCTTGATAAGCAGACTTCATGTACTCCAAAAATTTTTGGGATAAAGTCTGTCCTCTTGTACTTCTTTTCCATTGCAATTTCATTTTCCCTATCTGGCAGTCAAATAAGGTACATTGTCTGACAACTGGCCAGTTCATGCGTTGGATGTATCTTACCATGTGTGGAATGAAAGTAGAACTTCATTATAATTGGAACATAATGTGGGTTTTAGGGATCTTTGGCAACTAAGTATTTAAATCCAGCAAAATGGCGTGTCCCATTAAAAAGAAGGACCTTATGGTTTCATCACTGAGTTCCTAACACAGCCCATAGTATAATTTCATGGTCTGCATGTCTTAAGCGAGCACTATGCACATAAGAGCGTAAAGTGAGTTATTCTTTTCTGAAATGTGAAGCTGACTTTTGTCTCATAAACTTCAAATAAGCTGCCAGGCTGTCCTTTTTCTCTCCCGAATGTGTATTTTTCTGGATCTCAGGAACTTGCTGGGTTTTCCTATGACTCTTGCTATCTATGAAGTAACACTCAAAATTAGCAGATGTTCAGATGAATCAAATAGCAAAATTCTGAAGGGAAATGGAAAAGGCTCCTGACCAAGAAGTATGGGTGGCTTACTGAGGGAAATGCTATTAGCAGAAAATGGCAAGGAAGGTAAGTTAATGCGAATCCCAGATTTCTGCTAGGAAGAGAAAAACAGAACTATCAGTGAAATGAAATTACCTAAATGAATAAGTCTGTATTTTTGGGATAAATAGTACAAAGATCAGGCAAGAGGAACTAGGAATTAAAGGCAATTGAGCGTAACTTTGACCACACGATTGGAAACTGCAGATGGAAGTGGAGGAAGAGAAAGAAAGAAGTAACGTTCACTTTAAAATAATCAGTGAAAATTTAGCGTATACAATATCAGTGAAGGAGCAACTGCAGCATGGGTGCTTTTTTCCTGGGCTCTTGGATTTCTTCATCCTGCACTTTCTGTCCCTCTCAGAGCCCTGTCTTATGATTTGACCTATCTGCTCACATGAACCCATGGACAAATGTTTCCTCCTGTGTTCCACTGGGACCACTGGGAATGAATGGTGTTGCTGTTGGACCCACAAAACTGGGCAGAAATCAAGCATGGATACCTGTTCTGCCTATGTGCTTAAGCTTTAAGGCATGGATGATGATTTGACATCTAATTGAAAATCAACTAAATTTAGGGGTCATACTAGTTGAGTTTCTAACCAGAGAAACTCAACAGTGAAAATCTTTCTGCTCAAATAAAGAAAATGTTATGGGGGTGGAGAATACAGCCAGAGAGAAGCAAAAGTAGTAGCAATTAGGCTGGTGGATGAAGATTTTATGTCAAGCCCTAAATGTTGTCCTTTACTGTGTATTTTGAAGGGGAGTAGGACTATTTTTGGGACACATCCTGATCCCTTTGCTCTTGGGTGAAGTACTACTACAAGCTCTAGGTCTGTTAGGGGATATACATGGAGCAGAATTTTTCAAGAGAGCAAAAAAACCCACCCAAATGCACTTTTAAAAAGAATTATTTTTAAATATATTTGTGGAAAAAAATATTAGACTTGTTCCAGGCTGCTAACTTCTGGAAAGAAACAGAAATTAAACTACAGCACATTCCTTCTGATTTCATCTGCCTCAAAAAAATCACAGATGCCTGACTCATTTTATATACCTTTCTATTGTTAAGACAGGCAGGAAATTCGAGAACAATATAATTGTCAGTATGATAAATGAGAAGGCAAAATACTGTTGAACAGTAGAGGACACCGGGTGTTATTATGGCCTATTGTTGCTATGAATAGAACCACCCAGACACCAATTAACATCTCATTGCTATGATTACTTGCTACAGTATCTGTTCCACTAATCAAACTTGCACCTTTTTAGTCCATATTTTGATTTCAAAAAGTTATACCAAGAAGAGATTACATTTATCTCAAATGCAAATAAATGTGAAGCTTAAGAAGCTAATTAAGTTTATAACCACTGAGAATAACATTAAAAAGAAAATTAAATTGCTTGGTTTGGAGGAAAACCTTTTAGGAAACATTTGTTGAATAAACATAAAAGAAATTCTTCTAATGTACTCTTATGCAAATAGTGTTCTGTTTATATTTTCCATATGCCAATCATATATAACTCTTATGATATTTCCTTCACTAAACATTCCTCCTCACAGGAATATTTACTGTCAAGCTCACAATATGTAGTAAGTACGACAGTTATATTACAGCAGCCTGCTATAGCTTCCCAAACTTTTTGAGAACAGTTTGTTTCATGAAAATGACAATGCCATTACAAATATTTAGTAAATAATTGCTTTTGGCAAAGAGATGGAACTGATGGATAAAGCCCATAAGATATTACTTACCTCATTTTTCTTTCTCTTTTTTTTTTTTTTTTAATGGTCATAAAATGTACCAGATTGAAAGCTCTGAAGAAAGGAAATTTCTGCTTATGTGTCAGGCAGCAGCACTGCAGAATTTCTTTGGCTGAGCTCCATCTGCCAAAGCACTGTGGTGTTGTCCCTGGTCTAAAAGACTGCTGAGACATGTTTGCTGTCTGTCTGAAGTCAACAAGAAAACAAGGTTAGCTGAGCAGACCCTCAAGTGTTTTCTGGATCACGTTGCTCAGCTCCTTGGCAGGCTGAGCCTGTGCCCCAGCAGCACCTCAGCAAAGGGTGCCCATGCTGCCTTCTGCCAGGAGCAGTCCTGGCTGGCAGAGGTTGTGCAGCAGCTTGCTACCCAGCCCAGAGCTCCTCTCTCATCCCAAATGGATTAGCTGTGCTAGTGAAAGATAAGATTGCTGGCCACAAACCATTCCTCTGCTTGGTTTAAGGAAAAACAACTTTTGAAGGGGAAATGGGAGTTCATAGTCCACAAGGCAAAAGCAGGGGTGGCATGATTGCTGCTGGGAGAGTCCTGTGAGCAGCACTGACTTAACTTCTGCTGCTCCTGGGTTTCTGTCCTGCTCTCCCCTCTGGAGCACAGGCTCTGAGCGCATCCTGCACCACCTCTCCTTGCAGCCAGCTCTGGCTCTGCCAGGGTGTGGAGGAGACAAGCACAGTCTCTTTGTCCTTGGGCAAGTAAATCTGGAGAGGAGGCTGAGGCAGGCTTTTGTTCTTGACTCCTATGTGCTGTGTTTAAGAAGTGACTGTGCAAAGTCAAGGGGACTCCCAGGGAATGATTTCAATAAATCCTGGCTGGACTTGGATATTCTGGCTGGGCTGAGCAGTGGTTCTACACTCTGCTGGCAACAGCTTCATTCCTGTGGGCTGGACACAGCAAATATGGGGAGGAAGTTGTTCTGATGGAAATGGTGGATATGATGTCATTTCTGAGGCCCTAAATTTGTTATTTTAGTTAATCTTTCATACATGCCTTTATCTTGCTAGCACTCAGAAAACATCACTTTCCCTGCAAGGGTTTCAATTATGACTGGAATGTTTTGAAATGTGCCCCTGATGATCCATCACAATTTTTTTTAAAGGCTTTGGACATGGAAGAGCAGTATTGAACTTGGAGCTTGAATTTAGATATAATTTTTTTATAAAGCAGCTGACAGGTTTGCTGGATTAGTGTTTATAATACTTATTGACATCCCATGATACCTTTCCATAGCTGAGCAGAGTTTAGATTGACTCTGGAGTATTAGTACTTGATGAAGGTAATCTGTTTTCTTGGCTGAAGCTCACAAACAAAGCAGTTAAATCCCCATTACAAATGGCTAAACAGGGACCCATTAAACTTCTTATAGGCCTGTCTCATTTCTATAGCCCTGAAACATTTATAAAGGGCACTGTTAAAAATTTACAGAACCTTGAGACAGCGTCTTAAGCAAAGCTACACTGTGTACACTACCTGAAATACTCAGTCTTCCTTGAAAGAGTAAAATAAAAGTATAAAAGAACTTTTTTCATACACTTTGACTTACAGTGACTGTTTTGGCTTTTCTTGATTTATTTTCAAAGTTTTGTAGAAAAATAGATGTTACAGGTAGAAAATCAATTCATGCTTAAACTACCATAGGTAGGTGCCCGGGTTGGTTATTAATAATCAAACTGTCTTTGTTAATGTCTGTTTCAATTATTAGTTCTCCAATCACCCTTTTTATATGGGAAGTCACTCTGGAAATTGTTGGCACTGAATTTGAGATGAATATGGTAATAGTGGATGTATCATGTTAATGAGAATTCTCATATTAAGAAATATAAGACACATTATTTTAATGATTCTACTGGCATCAAACCATGGAAGCCACAAAGTTATTTTTTAATGAATCAATCCCCACAGGCCTAAAGTAATTGTGTGAAAACTGTTGGTCTTTTTTTTTATTCCAGTAAAAGGCAGCCCCAAACTGAAATTATACTTTTCACTGGCTTAGCTGATGTTTTGTAATAGTACCAGGCATTTTGTCAACCTCACAAGAAAGAAAAAAGGTTTAGGAGAGTGCTGGAGTGGGGATGTTCAGTCATTCCTCCCAATGCATGTCAATAAAGATGTGATAATTAGAAGGAGAAAAAGCAGGGCCTTCATTAGGCCGCAGGTTGCTTGAGTTGCATGGGCAAAGTGTCAGACTGAGCTCACCAGGGACGACGGTGTCTTGTGAGAGAGCCTGGACCCAGTGCATGGGGACAGTGGCATTTGGGGGAGAGCCTGGACCCAGTGCATGGGGACAGTGGCATTTGGGAGAGAGCCTGGACCTCAGTGCATGGGGACAGTGGCATTTTTTTGTGTAATGGGGACATGGTACTGGAAGGGGGAGGAGATAGCCAAGAGTAGAAAAGCCCTATTGTCTGGTTCGGTTCATGGTATTCTTCTTCTAGTCATCCTCTCTAAGAGTTTAATCTGCTCAAGAATTTTAAAAATAAATAAATGAGCAGTTCTGTCTTTCTAAATATGGGATGTGGTAGTTGATGTGGGAATGTGGGGAATAATGAAACCACACTGTGTATATATTTTCTAGTTCCTGTGAATTTTGATAATTTCCAGATGGTCACTTTTAAGAGTATTCATCAAATGTGAAGAATGGTTTTATGATCTGCAGTATATATTGTAGGACACCCCTAAAATGTCTGGAAAATTTGAATCTTTAGGTCTTCTTTTTCTCCCTAACCAACCACTGATGCCACAAGGAGTAATAATAAAGAAGTTCGTGTGATAGTCTGCTTTTCATTTTCATGGATCCTGGAAATATATGCTAAGCCATCTACACCATCTGCTCCACTAAGGTCAAAGTCCCAGCTGTACAAGCTTAGGAGTAAGTGCTGAAGAGCTGATATTTTATATGGGCTGAAGTTGGTGTTTTAAGTAGTTTCAAGCAAGCCTTTCACAAAGCTCAGTGGTGCAACTGGCACTTATAAGCATGCACTTTTCTTTTGAGTTTTTAGCTGAAAAAATAACAGATTTCTTTACTTGGTGTCTTAAGCAAGGTACAAAACTTTGTCTCTCAGCTGGGATCAGAGAAGCAGGAAGGAACCTGTCCCCTTTGTGGTAGATGGGAACGGAAAAATCCTTCAAAGAGCCAATTCAATGCCCATAATAGTTTACCTGAGCAGTCTTCCAATTTAACAGTTTCTACCTGCCTGGTTCCGAAATACAGCCCCACTATAAAATGCCACCCCGTGTTGGTTTGCCTTCTCTTCCTTCTTGTGCTGTTCTTTGCCAGTTATTTCTTATCTGAGCACAAGACACTAAGGAATCATACAAACTCTTATGGTGCTTATTCATGGTCCAGATGCTTGTTTTAGACCTGTGTCCTTTTCAGGTGGGGAAGTGAATCGTTAGACACAGGACAAGAAGTGGAGGAAATTACCAGCAGCATCCTGACCCTAGGATGGTCAAATATCCTGGGATTTCCTGTAGGATAGTCCTGGTTGCTAAGAAGCTTGTAGTATCTTGATTCTTTTGAACCTTTTTAGATAAGTATAACAGAATAAAAGGATTGCAGAGCTTCACACCAGAATTTCGTCTTCACTTCTACTGTCTTAGTTGGCTGTCTTCCTAGAGAATCCCATTCCCTTGTTACACTTGCTTTTGCATCCTTACTGATCTAAAATATTTTTTTATTTGCAGAGAGAAGTAGTTTTAAATATAAAAATATTTCCAGCCCTGTGCATTCTAGCCATACAGTCAATCTATAATAATTTTCAAATAAGGAAGTACATCTGTGGAATATGACTGAGATGAGCCTACATATACAAGGGCTAATCTACTGCTTTGACATAGCCTTTGTTGCCTCTCACTTTATTCTTCTCAAACATTAGTTCTTAATTCCAGAAGTTGAAAGAAGGCCAGAAATTCCCACCCATTTTTGTCCATCTCCTTGAGTGGATGCTCCTAGATATCATCAAGTATTTCAGAGGTTGCATCTAGCAGCCTATGCTTAAGGCAGTGATGAAAACAGGACTGAAAATACAAACATAATATTTAGAAATATTGCTGGAGGAGATGAAAAAGGAGTCCTCACACACCAAATTGCTGCTGCTCTGTTGTTTAGCAGTTACACCAGTGTAACATACCAGAATGTTTCAATCATCAAATTATTGTTATTTGTTATTACCAAATAAAGAATTTTAAACCCGTGGCTCAATTTACTTCTTTAAATTCCATCTTATGCACCTCAGGTGAAGTGCTTTTTGCTTGATGCTTGCAGGATCACACAAACCCTTCTGGAGCTGAGGTTGCCCATTGAAGTGTTATTTTGTTACTGCCGGTAGTTTAGAATTGGCCACTTAAGGAGTCCTCTGTGCGTTCTTTTGCAAATCGAATTATCTGCTGGCTAACTGGGAGAGCAATAAGATGCAAAAGACAGTTTGTATGAAGAAAGGAAGGCAAAGAGAAGGGAAGTAGTAACAACTCCAGTTAGTTCACTTGATATATCCCTGGAAGAAAGGGATGAATCTTGAGTCTGCCCAAAAACACCAGCCCAAGTGCAGCGGTACAGGTCTGTCTTGCTCCATTCCTGTTTGCTGAAAGTCTTTCTCTGCAATAGTGCTCCAGAGCAGCCTTGCTATCAGTTATTCAAGGGCCATAGAGAAGGTCTGCTATAAGGCCCCTCAGTTACAGAGAGGTGATTTTATTTTTTCCTCCAAGAAAGGTGTGTCTTTCTCTACTTTGGAACCAACACTGGGTACTGAAGTAGGGTGGGTGAATTTAGGCAGTAACAACTGAGGATGTTCTGTAGTCTGCAGTGCTCTTTCTGGATAGATTTTAGTGACTTTGTGATCCCAGTTTATCGAAGTGTTTAGATTAGGAAACTGCTGTTGTAACCCTTGGTGCTTTTTTGCCAATAGAAGTTTTTAATTTGTGGTATTTTGGCCAAATTTAGCTACAAACTAGACTACATTTCATATGAGTTTTAACTACGCATGTGATGTCATGAGGAGGCTGCCACTTTATTCTCTGACTCAGATCAATCTTTGTGTGGACAGAATAAATTGCTTTGGTAGGAAGCACCTCATATTGAGCAGTATCCTTCCTGTTAGAATTAAGGGTGATTATGACAAACCTTTTTAGTCTCTGTTTCATGTGGAAGGCAGTTCTATTTCAAAATTTTTGATCCTTTTTAAAATTTCATGCCATAGGTAACTTTTCAAACATCAAGCATTCATAGGAACATGGTATAGTTGTGCCAATACTTTTTGGAAAATCTTTGTACCTCTAGGATGGAATTTAATGAGACTTGACAGTGCTCTCCTAAAAGGTCACAACCCAGGTGGTTGTGTCATCCTGCTCAGGAGGAGAACTCACCATCTTAAATTCTTCTCTTCCTATTCAGGTTGGGGATTAGATTGAGAGCTTTTAAAGTCTCTCCTGTTGTACCCTCTGAGCTGTCAGAAATGGCTGTAACCATGTAGGATACTGAACTCCTTGGCCTGATCCAGATTAGGAATAGCTCTGGGCTGTCACAGCCACGGATACGACCACGGGAGGGGAGGGGTTCCTCCTTCAGCTCATTTGGAAAAGGGTTTGGTCCTTACCTCCTTACAAGACAAGAAGATTATTTCCTACCTGTTTTCATTTCTTTGACATGGTTATTTTTCAGTAGGAGATAATGCATTCACAAAGGAATTTGTACAAAAACGTTCTGCCTGGGCTGCTTCTCTCTGTGTGGAGTTACAGAGTGAGCATCTTGTTTAAGTTGTTACTGGAAAATGCATCGAGGTAGTGTTGTAGGAACACTTCTGTAAAGTGTTGTGTGTGTTACCCTACATTTCCTGGGCACACCTGCAGCCCACCAGAACACATCCCAAGCCTCCCAGGCTGTGAATTTGCACCTCTGTACCTCAGTGCCTACTGTTATCATGGGAGTTTTGCCTGGGCTGTGGATTAATCTTCCTGTGAATTTGGAGAAGCCACACAGAGCCTGGGCTGGGCACTGGACTGGGAGTTCACTGCCCTCCCTGGGCGGTGCTGAGGGCCAGCACAGCTGAGAAGGGGATAATGCAGCCACTGCCCAGTCTGGAGTGTCTGGCTGGGATGTCTTCAGGAGGTTAACCAAGTTTTTTGGTTATTCAGAGTAACCTCCCTTTGCCATTACCCCAAATAATGGGCAAGTGATTTGTTTTTGTGGATGTAATTAACATTCTGTTGAGTTCTCCGATGTTTCAGAAGTAGGAATAGTCTTTCCTTTACAAATCACGACTGCAGGTGCTGTGAAGTAGTGGCTCTTTCAGATTATAAGATATCTATTTTGTATGAGGAATGTGTATCTTTGGCAGACTGCTAAATATTACTGCTTAAATCCATTACAAGGAAGCACAATTTTCTGTAACTTAATTTCCTAAGCCTAATGAACCCAGTAAATTTCCTCTGATGTCTTCCCAAGTTAATATATTAAATCTAATTTATTTGGCAAAAAAATTGGACAAATTTCCTCTTAATTCAATTAACCTAGAAGAAAAAAATGTATTGTTATGGAAATCTGGGACTAATAATTCAAAGATGTGAAAGTCCTGGGTTTGGTTCCATTCATTTACTAGCTTACAATTGCTATTTTTGTTTCCTATAGTTTAACTCAAAAAAGTCCGTTGTGCCATGTATGTATTTGAAAAGCTTGATAAATGATACCAAATTAATTTCTTGTCAGTTAATGTTGCAGAAGATTTTTCTGTCCTAAGTGATTATTTGCATACTTATTGAGTATTATATTCGCCAGTTGATTTCCTTGATATGTTACCGATATTTTGTGGGCACTGCTAATGAGTGGATGATGCATTTTCCTCAGCAATAATGTATCCCTGGCAATTTTGCTAGAACTCAAAGTGGTAAAAAAAGAGTTCGTATTGTTCATGTCTTAATGCTGGGAAAACCAAAGCTCTAAGTCCCCACAAAAGCCAAAGCAAAGCTGTGACTGGGAGCGGGTTCAGCAGCACCACACAAACATAAGCTCGTCTGTGCTGCTGCTTTGGTTTTATGTGGACAGGATATGGATGAGAGGGATATAGTTGCATATACTCCGGGAAGATAATTCATATTCTTCATGCCAACAGCTATAGTCCTGCTTTCCTGCCACTTCCTTAATATATGTGGAGAGGTCTTATGTAAACAATGGAGCCAAACCTCTGACAAATAAATTACAAGGGCCACTAATGAGTGCAAATCCATGTATGACCTTTAGAGCATTCGTGCAGCTGTCTCCATGCTCTGATGTGGCTTGTGCTGGAAGAAACCTACGAATATCTAGGATTTCAAAATGCCTGTGTATGTCAGCATAATAGAGTTGGTTGCTTTCTGTTTGTACGCCTCGACCAATTTCAGAATTGCTCAGGACAGGATTTGGCTTTAAATCTGTAGGGCAAAGATCTTTAACATTCCTGCATTTAAAGTGACTATTAGTGATATCCAAGATTATTTTACAAATGGTCCAGGAGTTTTCCTGCTATAAATTTTTATCCAGACATTTACATCTTTTCCAGCACAACAGCAATCTTATGAAAAATAGTCAATAAGCTGTAATAGTAAGGTCAACATTTTTAGTATTAAAATCAGTTTACAGTATGTTTGCTTGAAGTGCACATAAATTCAAAGAGGCAAGAAGTATAAACAGAATAGCTGGTTTCTTGGATGCACTCCAATATAATTATAGCTATTCACCCTTGTGACTATTTGTGTGTGTAGCTTAAAGCTATTTGCCTGCCCTAAGGTACGGTAGCACTATTTTTATACATCTTTGTATCTGATTGAAATGCAAAACTCAGTAAACCTGGAAAGGATGCTAACAAGCTTAAAGAAATGTATGAGTAAAATTAACCAGCAGATTGAATGTGCCTTTTGACATTTGTTAGCAGCACCACCCTATTCCTGGCACAGGTACTTCTCATTCTCTTCAGTTTTGAAACTGAGATATCCCTTAAGGATTTGTCACCAAAATAGTGTATTTCTAATAGGCAATTATGAAAAAAAAATCATCATCAATCACATTTATTGCAAACATCTCATAAAACAGTAAAACATTTATGTGGCTATGGAAGGCAAGTATGTTGCCATGTAATATATTAAGATTTGCATATAAAGAACAGCAGGCAGCAAACAAGTCTCTTTCCCTTTCTTATGCCATTTATACAAATGCCTTTGATGCAATGTGTCTATTTAATTTCCATCAAAATGTTATTGCTGCAACACCTGAGTGGTACTGGCTGTTGTTAGGTCTCAGAAGCACGCCCTGGGAAGGGAGCGGGTGATGCTGCTTCCTCCAGGTAGGGTCCATCAGCCGTGTCACACATTGTCACAACCTATCTGTCACCCAGGAGGCAGGGTTTGCCTCAAGCTGATGTGCACCTGTCACTGATATATATGATTTTTTTTTTTAATTTCCCTCTCTCCACCCAGTATCAGTTTTTCACCATGATCGGTCATGCCAGTATTTAGCATTCAGACAAATTGCAGGGATATTGGGACTCCATATTGTTTCGGTGTGAATAAGAATAAAATGCAGTTGCTTGGAAAGAAGCACAGCTCTTTTTGTGGGGGACGTGGCACCTGACTACCGATACCAACATGTGCTAATCTTCTCCATAATCATCTGTACCTTATGCTTGGCAAACACTCAGAAATCATTTCCTTGAAACTTTTTTTAATAGCTCAGAGTGCATCTACCGTGAGGCCGTAGGTTATAAAATGACTAATAAAACGTAGG
This sequence comes from Lycocorax pyrrhopterus obiensis, assembly GCA_014706295.1. Lineage (NCBI taxonomy): Eukaryota > Metazoa > Chordata > Aves > Passeriformes > Paradisaeidae > Lycocorax > Lycocorax pyrrhopterus. Next base: position 12,510,702 of record JACSVZ010000016.1, on the reverse strand, counting down.
GTTATTTCCATGTCAGAGTTGGTAACAACTGTCTTTATCTGAGTTTTTCTACAAGCCTCAAGGTAAAATAAAGCAGGCAGCATTGCAGAGAAGAGAGAAATGAATGACAACACATTGTACAAATCTGTGGGATTTTTTGACACTTGACTTTGTACTATCATTTTAAAAAATTCTGCCTTCTATTTACTTGTCAGAACTGGATTTAATTCTTATATGCTGCAAGGAATTCACCATGTTAAGATATTGATATAACAAATTGCCAAATGTTTCAGAGATTGATTCTTGCTGACCAAAATGGGCTTTCAGATTGGAAGTCTTTTTTTCCAGAAAACACCTGCTGAGATAGAAGTCTGACAGCTGCACAAAAGAAATATACAGTTTGTTTAGTTTGCTCCTATCTAGCAATTGGCAGATGCTATCAAAAATTGCATTTTTAAAATGAAAATTACCTAAGAATTTGGCAAAGGACCTTGGTTAAAATGGACTGAGTGGCCACTGTCAGGTGAGTATTACCAGACTGATTGGTTGTTACGTCTGTCAGTCTTTCTTCAAAATTATGACAGGCCACACAGCAGGGAGCAAATGATCATTAATACTTCATCCCCTGGGACACAATAAACTGCCATTCACTTGCATACAAATAAAATACATAAAGCTTGTCAGACAAGGTGACAGAAAAAGGTGCCTTTTCAAAATTATTTTATACTACAGTGGGATGTGATCAGTTAAGACACATTTCTGTATTGTGTGGTGCATGATCTTGACAGCAGCACCTTTGAATTCATTCCGGTTTAAAAATATATTTTAATGCTTTTTCCTGATGCTTATTTTATTTCATTAGAAGAACATAAGATTTTGAGCACTCCTCAGCTGTGCAGTGGAAACTTAAGAATAGATTTTGCAGGAAAATACTCCCCTGGAGCCAGTGCAGTTTCTGCCATCCAGCCCAACACCAGAACAATCCAGGCTCCCCATGTGTGCCGCTGTGCGCTCAGCACAGGTGAACACCGAGCCCCAGATCAAGAGATGACCATTGCACAAAGACTCCCAAGCTAAAATACAAGCTGTTCTGAACTTGAATAAGCCATTTTCACAACATTTTTGTGAGCAAAAAAATCTAAAAAAAAAAAAAAATTGTTATACTGTATTATACTCATGGTAAGGTCAGAAAGAGGCTGGAATGTGAGGTATTTGCTTAGCCACTGCTTCCAGTAATGCTTTTCTGTTCTGGGAAGTGCACTGAACAAGATAATTACTGATTTATGAGATTTTACATATTCTGCCTATAGGGGTGTTTTGTTTTGGGTTTGTTTGTTTGTTTTTTGACAATCTACCAATGAATTATTAGGTGGTTACTGCACTGAAAGTTTTGTGTAGGCAAGGCACATAGGGTTTCCTAACAAGTCAGTGTGGAGCTTCATAATATCACTGTGTTGGCAAAGAATTCCTTTGGTTTTTACTGGATAAACAAATTTTCTGACATGCTCTTTATGCTTCAACCCCCTTTACTCCTTTAATATTTCCCATGGAAATATACGGGATGTACTCCATAATGCTTTGTGCAAGCTTTTGTTTGAAATATTTCAATTTCAGTAAAACTATACTTTTTTAGGAAGCAGATGTGTTATCAAATATTTTGTCTGCTTTGTGCAACTACAGCAGTTTCTATGATACTAACAGATCTCATTTACAGAACTTTGATGTCATACTTTCTTGCTTATTTCATTTTCAGGGCAAGTAAAGAAATTTGCCCTTTTCCTTTGCCAAAATTGATTCTGAATTACTGTTTTCACAGTTTGGTTGTGCTTGTTTTTTTCCTTCTCCTGATGGCAAAGAGAGAACTGACTAATGAATGCTGTCTCATGACTGAGATAAAGAAATACTGGATGTTTCACATGAAAGCTTGGTAGATCTGCCAGTGTTCTCTCCTTGGGTTTCTGCCCCCTCTATGTCCCAGTGTCACTGTTGGTGTTGTAACGTGACCTGCTTTAAAGATCTATCAATGACAGTGCCCTTTAGTACCTGAGAATCAATTGATGGTAAAGTTTTGGTGAGGAGTTTGCCAATATTGTGTAAGAAGAAAAAGTTAAATGATAGTGAATCTGCAGCACCACTATCCATGTGTATGACTGGGCAGAGAGGAAAGTAAAAATGCTAACAGGAAATACTTATATCGCTCCTGCCACATCTCATTTCTGTTCTTCCTTTGTACACTGAATTACCTTGATTCTAGACAACCACCACACAATTTGAGAATGGAGCAACAAAATGAAATAAAATTAAATAGCGGCCTGGAAAAAAATATGAGGAGGAGACAGAAGCAATGTGGTTTTTTTCCCTTTTATTCACATGCATTAAAGCAGTTGTGGGTTATTGTTTTTTGTTCATTGAAGAAATGGAAAAGCACCTGCTGATTTCGGGCCTAAACAGAAGAGTAAATAGTATATTTAATAAATAAATTTTCTTTTGGCAGAAGTTTAAAATAAAGATGGGCTTTTTAATAGATTTTCAAAACAGACCTTTTATATTAAAGTCTATATTAAGAAAACACTCCATAGAGCAAACCTGGAGAGGGAGAGCAGACTTTTTAAGGTAATGACTGCCTTGAATTCAGTGTGAAATGTTGTTAAGTATCATGGTTCACATTGCTTGGGGATTGAGAAGTTCAGTGATGAAATCAGGTTGGGATATTTTTTTTGCATAGTAATTTCACTTCACCTTCCTTAAGTCCTATTCCTTCTGCTTTGTGCATGCAGAAGCATGAAAGCTAGGACTGATTAGGTGGCATTGGCATTGCAAAATCCCCAGAAAAATACTGCTGTTAATGAGAATTGTATGTATAACCCCCTGCTTACTGCAATGACAATTCACTCCTATGATTCTGTCAAACATTGCAAAAACAAAATAAACCTGATAGCCCAATAATAAATAACTGCTCAAGCTGCCTTTTTTAGCTTTAAAAATGCAATAGCTAAATCCTCAGCCAGATTGAATTCACCTCTCTCCATTGAGTTCAGTGCTGCTAAACTGATTTACAGTGGTTGGGGAATTTGGCAGTTGTGAGTCAAGCTGAAAAGTATGCAGAAGTTTTGTCAAATCTGTTTGGAGCAGGGATAGAAATGAATACGGGGTTTCAGATGTTAAAAAGCAGTACTGGTTAAAAAAAACTCCCAAAAACTTAAACCCCTGCTTGAAAATCCTAAACTACCACTGCATATGTTCCAGTAATTTGCTCAGCCATGCAGTATGCTGTATTCTCTGAATGAAGAAAGCTTCTCGTGAGAATGTTTAAAATGTCACTGAGGTTCAGTCCGGATCAGGGTGCAGGTGGCTCTACAAAGGCTTTGCTGAGGGGGTGTGTTTATACAGTTGCTGCTGACGGATGGTATTGATTGGCCAGGCGACTCATAAAACAAGCGACCTCACTTTCATCTTTGTGCTTTCTGTTCCTTCAGTCGATAGAAAAGTGGTTTTAATTATTCACATCATCCATTTTAATATTTTTTTTACTCTTATCCACCCACTCTCTTACAACCAAATAATATTCTTCTCACTGTAGAAAACTTGCAAAGGGGGCAAGAGTGGGTAAATGGATAAGAAATTTTTGAGAACTAAACGTTGGTGCTGCCTCACTGGTAAGATTAGCAGAAGTCAAAATATGCTGAAATCTCTGCCCTTCGAGATTGCCAGAGTCACCTTCAGGATGACAGAGCACTTGACAGCTGCTGAGATTTGGGTATTGCCACAGTGTCTCTGGTGTTCATTCACGTATCTCAAGGCACGTTCTGTATAGCACTCACCTCCTGCATCAGTCTTTGGATCCCTGGAATACCTCCTGCATGGGCACAGATATGTGCTCTCAACACTGCAGTGTTACAGGCTGCACTTCTTTCCACCAGAGGATGTATTTGTCTCCTATGACAAATTTTTCAGCTTTCATAGAGCTTGGGAGTTGTGATAAGAGCTTGAGGTCGTTTAATGCTTCTGGGTTTTACAGTTTGGTCATCCTTAGAACAGAGCTATGGGATCTGTACCATAATGGGCATTTTGATTTTAATTATAATTGTCCATTTTTAAATGTATCAATGGCTGATGAGGAGAAAGTGATATAACATGGGTATGTGCAAATCAGAAGACAACACCCAAGCTGACAAAACTAGAAGGAAAATTATTGGTTTTGGGAACAAAATATTTTTTGGCTGATTCACAGTTGCCAGCTTTAGTTAAAATGTGAGCTAGTTACTAGATGCATGTTGTCATCAGAATCTGTATGTTCTACTCATCATCTTCACAGACAGACTTACCAAGGAGTACTGCATGGGCTTCCTGCTAGTTCTGTCACACCATGGGCTTGAGTCAGGCTTTCTGATGAAAGAGACCTTGAAATTTGAGATTTTTGTACTTTGTGCATGCATGCTTCCCTGGAACTGCTCTTTCAAAAAATTTGCTCTTGGAGCTGTGAGTTACTACACAGTTGTATTTTCTAAATGCTTACTTTTAACAAGCATATGTAAAAAATATGAAAGCTACAAAATCTTTGCTGTTTTCTGGCTTCATAAAAAAAGAAAAATGCATGAAGTAAAGAAATTAATTAAGCAAGAGCAAAGAGTTTCTAGGTGGACTGGCTGACAACTCCAAGCAGCAGGTAGAGAAAGAGCATTGTTCCTGTCCCTGGAATGGACTTACACTGAGCTCTAAAGCAATAGCAGTTTCAGCTACAGTAAATAAAAATGTACAGGTGTGTTGTCATTCAGAAATAGCTTAATGTATATTGCACAGCAGTAAAACAAGACGGAAGAGTTCCTTAGTCAACTCATGGAAGCGATTGCTCAGACAAAGCTGTAGGGAGCATGACTCTTCTGTGGTTTTTCTTTTTTTCTTTTGAGATGCTGCATTTTCCTTCAAGCTAATTTTAACTCTAAACCAGCTGTGATTATTTACTTTCCAAATCAAGTTGAGCCTTAAGGAGAAGGGGGGCAGGGAAACAAGAACCAGAAGCTGCAAGGTAGGAGCCCTCTCTCCTGCGTGGGGTCTGCTGGAAAGCACAATTCCAGAATCCTGTTGAATGGCAGGAAAAGCTGCCTCGCTCTCCCGTGACAAATATACAAGTAAAAGGATTAAAAAACCCCAAAACAAACAAATCTTCTCCCCCCCGCGCCCCCTCCCCAAATGAACAGCTTTTCAAAACCTTATTTTATGCCTCCTTCATACTTAGCATCCAATCCTGAATACAGTACTGGTTTAGAGTACGTATATGTTCTTTTTATGCTTCTTTGGTTCCCCTGTCACTTCAGACTGTCTCTCAGAAGTAATAATTTGTGTGTGGAAGAAAAAAAGTTGAGCTGCTAACAGGATGCATATTCCCCATCCCCAGTAAAATAACCTAGGAACCCATGTAAATGAAGCATAAGGTTTGTAATGAATTGGGCTGATGGCGATGATGTGTTCAAGTGTATCTCCCAGAGTTCATTAACTTAATGTGATATACAGTGGCAAGAATGATACCTATGATTACTCCAATTAAAATTATAGTTCTGTGCTTCTCTGTGACGCAAGTTAGTGCTGTGAGAACATGAAACACACCTCATAAATGCCACCCAGCTGCAAAAGTGGCAAAGTGAGCCTGTCAGCTTTTCCTAGGGGCAGCGAGAATAATAGGAATGGCTGCAACTGGCTTTTGTTATTGCTGGAAGCTCTGGAAGCTCACCAAGCATGGTAAGAGCAAGGCAGTCAGACTGTGATAGCATTGCTCAACAAGTGATTAAAATACACTGGGTAAAACGTGGAAAAATATACTCTTAAATGGAAATGAAAATTAAGTAAATATCATTGTAAGAATATGGTATGTGGATACCACTAAGAGAAGGCTGTAAGCAAGTGAGGATAGCACACCATCCTGCTCAAAAGAAGTATAGGATTAAAGCTTTGTTCTGTTTTGAGCTCACTGCTTATTAATAAAGAGAGGATGGTAACTGAGGAGATGAAGAGACTGTATTGTGAGATACCACAGAGCACGGCATGTGTGATGTTCCTTCTGAAGCCATAATAACCATTTGATTTCTGACCCTGAGGTGAATTTTGTATACTCATATGCATGAAGGAGGTGAAAGGATATGCACTGAGCTATGCCCTTCTTTCCAAACTGTGTTTTCAGAAGTGATATAATTGAGGCATAAATAAAATAACAAAGAAGGCTTTTGTAGACATATATTATTATTCCAAACTACCAACAGTTGTCTTTGCACTTGCTGGTATTTGAGAGTCCTGAATTTTAAATGGCACAGCTCTCCTTTACCACCTCCTGTAAAAAACACTCAATAGGGAATACATCTTAAGGGAAAACTCCAGAAACCAGGTCCTGTATAGCCAACTGTCCTAGGAACTTTGAGTTCCCTGCTCATCTCCTATTTGTCCCATGACATCTCTGAAAATAAAGAATACAGCCCTAAAATTGACATTTAGCAATAGGAGAGTCCATGTCCTTTCCCCAAAATTAAAATGGGGGCCTGGGGTGCAGTAGTTGCTTGAAGTGTCTGCCGTTATGTGGGATGCCAAGAGGCCACCCCCTGCTGCTTTCCGTTCAGAGGAATGGGAAACCTATGGATAAATCACCCCCTGCGGCGCGTGGTACGGACACCATAAGCAGCTCTCACGGGCACTCTGTAATTATGCAAGTATTCTTCTAATATTATACAATCAGATGGCCACATCATGTCCCTTTCTTTCTCTGGATAACATTTCTGTAGGTGTCAGGAGTGCTGAACTCTCCCCTTGTTCGGTCACTTGTGTCTTCGTGCAGTACAACCATCACTTTCCCGATGCTCCTGGAGCTGGCACTCTTCCCGTGCTAGAGGTTGTCTGCTGCTGCTTCTTCAGTGCTGTAGTAATGTTTTGTGTTGTGAGCTATCCAAACCCATGGTGATTGCTGTCAGTAAGCACCCACACCTTCCTTCTGTTAGAGATTTCAGGCACTGTTTGCTGTTAGAAAGGTGCAGCTTCTCTTCAACAGAAGCTTTTTGCCAGCATTTAGTGACTGAGGTGTGATGTGAGACCAAGAAGTATCAGTGCATCCTTTCTGCATCTGAGGGATCTCTGTACTGAAAGGCATGGGAGAGAAACTGGGTGGTATGAAGCAATGCCACCTCTTTCAAAAGTAGACACAGAGTGCAGTTCTCAGGTGGGAGAACCACCTTAGTAGAAAATTGTTAGTTTGTTCCTAGAAGTGGTTCAGAAAAATACATTTTACCAGCTTTTCTCATTATGCTCTCCTTCTTCTCAGGATCACAGTCTATAATAAGCAGTGAATTGATGAATACTAAAAACTTGAAATTTCCTAAAGACTCTTAATAAAAATGGCTGATTTTTTTTTTTTCCTTTGCAAAACCCAAGCCTCTGTGCCATTTTGCAATCTAATACTTTTGATTTTCTCCATTTCTCTTGTTTTTGTTTTGGCAAGCCTTTATTCGAACAAGAAACTGGAGAGATCTCTTGATGCCATAGAGGGTATCAAATCTCACCCTGAGAAGTTGGTGTTTATTCTGAAGTGGTCTAAATATTGTTTGTTAAAAAAATCTACAAAATCTGCCTTTTTCTTTTTCTGTATTTCTTAATAAAGGAAACAAGATTGAGGATCTGTTCTTCAACTAACCTTTTCCTGTCAAAGTTTAAAATAAGTTTAGATTCAACACCAAAGCTGCTAATCAATGCCTGCTTTTTTTACCTAAATTTGGGCTAAACAAGGTGACTTTTGTGCTTTAAAGGCTTCCTTCTTTCTGCGTGAAAGATAATTCCTGTAAACAAAAATTGTGAGCCGATTTTGAAATTACCTTTATTTCTGCTGTTTACAGGATCCTCAAACCTTCTTACTGCAGAAAGCATGCAAAGGTTATAAAATTGTGCTTTGGGAGCACCTGTAGCCATGAGCACTTAACCCTCCCTCCACGGTCACCTGGCAGTGGCTGTGGGAGCTGTACTGGGGCACAGACTGGGAAGGGTTTGTGGAAGCCACTGTTTAGACCTGTTAGTGTGTGCAGCCTGCAGTTGCATTGCTTTTCAAGTAAACAATGAGGGAATCCTGTCCTGCTGTGCAGAGCCCGGGACTCTTAAATGGCCTTTCTCATCTCTTCCCGAAGGTTAGTCCCTTGCTTTCTTTGTACATTTACCCAGCAACAGATTTTCGACCCTTTACAGATTAATCTGCGCATTTCAGAGCATGTAAATGGATCTAAATTAAGCTGCAGATGATAACATACATATCCCATGCTTTGAATGTCCTGCAAAGGACTTTTGAAACATCAGACTATGTAGAACATATTTTCCTGCATTTATTTCTTGCATTGGTGTGAAGACAGGGATTTTGAGAGCTGGATGAATATGACAATAGCAGAGCATAATTTTAAATTGATAAGTGAGAAGAACAAACCATGGTAACATAATGCCCCCTATGGTTTGTAAGGCAGTATTTACAACAGCTTTAAGGGCAATGCTTCCCTACATACCTTCTCTTAGAATCAGATTTATATGTTGTGCTCCTCAGCTATAGAGGAAAAAAATACCTGATTGGATTTTATTAATAAATAGGTCAGATACTGTTAATTCAGACTCTTTAAATCTCCCCCTCCTTTTTGGAGATTCAAAGCAATTGGGATCGAAAGTGTTTTTGAGTGATGTAGAAGCAGCTGATGTTACTGCACTCGCTCGGCAGCCGGTTCAGGGTGGGAAAGCATCCCGGGGGGAGGCAGGACGGGCCCGGAGGGAAGCGCTCTGTAATTGAGGGAATGGCCGCTTGATGGCAACATCCGACCGCGCATGGGGAGCGGTGACAGCGGAGCGGCGGAGCCGGGCACGGTCACAGGGCACGGCACGGCTGCTCCGCAGCTTCTGCGCGCAAGGCTCTCGGCCGCCGCGTGTTGTGTGTGTCTGGACGGAATGTCCGCTCAGGAGTTCCCTTGTTGGAGGGTTTCATTTGGCATGTTGGGGGTCCTTCAGGAAGCCGGCGCTTTCCAGCAGGGTGGGCAGAACGTGTTTGCAGAGTGGGGAGTCCCCCTAGCAGTAAGTTGTGGAGGAGATAATGTGTAAATAATGATAGGGCATTTTGCTGATAAATTAGTGCTCGTTTTTAACCCTGCTACCCCATGTCCCATTTAAAGGCAAGCCTTCCCTCTTGTGCTCAGTCCCTTTATGGCCTCATGGTGCCAGTGAGGGCAGAAGCAGCACCTCAGACCCGGGAGAGAAGCAAACCTGCAGGGGATGCCCAGGGAGCTCCGTGCAGGGCAGCGAAGTGATCCAAGACCTAAACTGGAATAAATTAATTCTGGCCACCTCTGAGCTATGGATTGGGAAACACCCCAGGGCTGGTTCTCTTTCAGTTCCCACAGAGCTCACAAATTCACTTTTAAGCCTTCCCAGGGAGAAAAGAAACAGCTGATCCTTGTATGGTGGTGAGCTCAGGGGACACCCACAGGTGCCTATCAGTGCACATGTAAAGTGAGAAAAAAATCCGTGAGGGTTGTTGCAGGTCTCCAAGGAGCCCTGAAGAAAATGTGTACAAGTTAGATATTCAATCAAGTTGGCTTTGTGTCATGTGATGGAGGAGATGTCTCCCAGGCCCGATGTTTGAAGATTGTGTCTTGGGTCGTTTTGTGTTTCAAGACTTAATAACCTCGATTATGCATTTCTATTTCATAATTACTGAAAAAGTCATAGTTATTGTATATTTATGTCTTTGCAATCTGGGGGCTGGGTGGGAGGGGAAAATACAGGGACAAAGTGAGAGTCACTCATCGGCAATAACTGTTGCATGTTGTCAGAACATAATGAAAATTCCTTTGGTCTTTTGCTTTTAAAATGGACTCCTGCTAGTAAACTGTAGGCAGACTGATTAAACAGTAATACAATTAGAACTCTGGAAAAGCCCAGACATTTCGTTTCACTGACATACTATGATACGATGATAATAATATATAATAATATAATATAATAATTATTATGATAATAATCCTCTTGCTACCTTTCAGGTGCTGCCGAGTGCATACCTGGAGCAGAGAATGCCTCTTCCTCACTTCTGCAACAGTCATTTATGTGTTGGGCTGGGACTGAAATACATTTCACAGGTAAAATTGCCACAGCTAAGGTTGTAAATAATGATAGGGCAAAAATAGTTGTTTGTTATTTCAGCTACTGGTCCATGGGCATATATACAGTTAAAATTTAAAGTCCATGAAAAGACATATTCACAAGGTTTGTGAAAAATGAGGCAGTTTTCCTTCCCTTAATGACAGGGATCTCAAATGAGTTGTGTTGTCAATGGGAGAGCAAGAGGTTATATAGTTTTCCATAATCTATAAAGCTTCTTCAGAATCATGTCATTAGCTTTCCTGTGGCAGAGCACAGCAGAGCTAATAATGTAATTATGGTTCATGTAGTTAAAGTATGCTATTGATATTTTTTTTTTCCCCAGGAGGCCTTCATTTCTGGCAATCCTAATCATCTTCATTGTACAGCTGTATGGATTCCATGTTTCACTCTGAGGGAAATAAAATTGCAAATAAATACCGTCTTTCCTAATGTCTCTGTAAATGCTAGATTTAGTAACCATTAACCAAATGTTGGAGTCTATAAAATGTAATGTATAGTTCTGTGTGTGTATATATATATATATATATATATATATATATATATGTATGTATGGAGAGAGAGAGGCCACATTCACATACCAGTCACCAGAACATCACCAGAGCAAGCTAGGATGCTGGAATAAACAAGAGTAGAATTTCCTCCAATATTGCATTATTCTCATTTCTTGCTGCTATAATTAATTACATTTTCTGGTTTTGGCATGCTAGGTCTCTGTCTTTCTACTGTATTCAAACTGTAAGTATTAGAGTAAAATAGTATAATTACCACATAAAAATGGTGTGTGTTTAGCAGGAGGGAGATTCTTCTTTTAACTTCCCATTCTTTTGAACAAATCTGGAACTTGGATTTCTGTATCTTTACCTGATACACAATAAGTATGAGAGCTGGCCAGCACAGGCTAATTAAGATGTTATTTATTCTATTATTAAGCATTAATTTAGTACTCCCATTAATGAAAACTCACTTAAAAAAATTTCTATCTGTACCAATCCCCACTACAGCAAAAATATCAATCCTGAGATGTTGAAAACCTAATTAAAAAACATAAAATATGAAATAAGGATGTTCCCTGCTTCTGTGGTCTCAGTCTTCCATGATGAAGGTTCTTTGAGAGGATAAATTATTAGAGCAATGAATCCCTGTAAGGACTGCCCTGTTTCCTTGTGGGGGGGGAAGTTTCTCTGAACTTCTGTATTTCTTCTGAGTAAACTACCAAAGGCATTATAAAGCCTTTAGAAAAGACACATGATAAAGTGATGATAAGGCATGTTAATAATTTTGCTGACAGTCATCCTTCTTTAACATGCCTGGGACATAAACAGTAGGAAATAAACACAGAGAATAATTGCTATTAGGTGCCTGAAGAAAAAACAAAGGTATGAGAGGGACATGCTAATGAGGCTTCCTTGATGGGCCACATGGTGATGAAAAGGAGATGAAAATAAAAATAAAGCAGACAAAGCCAAAGTATTTAGACAGCTTTGCAAGAAATTGTTGTCTGTGACAGTGAACTGTCCATGATCTTAAAGTCTTTAGAGACAATATCCATAATTTTCCTGCATACATCAGAGGCAAGGTAGCAGCAGGGTTTCACTTTGGGATCTTATGGGATATCCAGCAGTACTGATCAATCCTAAGGGAACTGGGACAGGGAGACAGCAGGACGAACTTCCCACCAGAGCATCTGACTATGGAAATAGAGCAGCTGCTGCCATTCCCCTCTCTGTGCTGGCTGGAGGAGAGAGGAGCTGTGCAGGCATCGGCTGGCAGACGTGTTAGGGAAGTTCATGTGGCTTTTCCACTTCAATGCATATTTTTAAGTTGTTCAACTCTTTCTAAAAACTCTGTTCTTGGTAATTGTTTTTCTGTTACATAGTAACTGTTTTGGCTTCTGTACTTCAGTAAAGCATTGAAAATATTCAGCCTGGGAGTATGAAATACATAAACAAAATGCTGTCAAGACATACTAATTAGAAAAATTGTGCACACACAACCTCCTAGTGTTCACTTTTGCTCTCATTTGTTTTACAGATTGTGCTAGGTCAAAGAAGCAGCCTGTCTTTGCAGGACAAGCAGTTCTGAAATTCTGAGCATCTCTACATTTTCATCTATGCAGAAGTTTTCTCCTTAGCTTTTTTTGCTTACCTAAGCCATTGGTGATTTGCTAACATTTTCCTCTCCTCTTTTACTTTGTGTAGCAGGAAATCTGCAAAGTGCTTTGCTGGAATCAAAAGTACAAATTTGTTGCTTTTGGAATCAAAAACAAATGGAAAAACTTGTGGGGTTTTTTTTTCTTTTTTTTTTCTTTGCCAGTAACTGACATGTGATACAGGAAGAGAGGAATATAAAATAAACTTGGTAAAAAGAATCAGGTTTCCACATCTGCTTTAAGCAGACTAATGCATGAACATGTCTATAAAAATGAGTGATGGAACCAGTAGTAAAGTGGCCACTCAGTGACCACTGAATGGTCCAGGCAAACTGAGGCACAAAACGCCTGCTGTGCAGCTTAGTGTCCCAGCTAAGTTCCTAGGATTTTATTTGACCCGTTTGGGATGCTAATGGATAACTGTTATTGTATGGTTTTTCTGGAAAATCCACAGTAGGTAAGGATTGTAATAAATTCCATGTGTTACCCCTATTGGTTATCAGTAATATGATAACCAATAATACGAAAAGTAAAATTACCTGGAATTCTACAAGAATTACTTTTCTTAGTGGGCCACTCCTGCCCCTTCAGTAGGTAGAATGTCTTAAATGCAGTAAATGAAAAACCAAAACATTTTCAAATTAAAAGAAAACACTAATAATTGTGCTGTCCTGTTGGGTAGAATTTCAAAACATTGATACTAAATGTAGAAAGCAAATTGGATTGAGATTCTTAATTCCTTTTATTATTTTTTTAGGGGATGAAAAGCTTTATCAGAACTAAGCTCATCTAAAACTTATTATTCTTTCAGTATGCTAATTAATAGAGCAGGATCATGGATTTGTTAATTAAAATAAGATACCTCAGGGAAACTGAAATTAATTTTGCTGTCCTAATAGAGTTACCATTATGCCATTAAGTCTTATGGATGTCTTATCCACTTCTCTTCCTTCTCTCAACAAGTAAAAAAGTGTTTTATTTAGTTTGAATTTGGAATCAGAATATTGAATGGTGACTTTCTGAAAAAAGTGGAGAAGATCAACGAATAATCTTGGAATAGCTTGGTTTTCCAAAAATTCTGGAATGCGGCCTTCATGTGAGTGTCAGGACTGATCACCTCATGTGCTCTGAATGAGCACAAAGCTGTTCACTTTTGGATCACCAGGTCTGAGCTGCTCTGTGTAGCTTGTAAACAGTCACTCCAGCAGCCTGCTAGAGTAACGTGGTGATGTTGGCTTATATTCTCCAGAGATGGAACTAACAAAACTCAGCCACTGGGCAGGCATAGTGATGACTGCTAAAGACACATTGCACTTTAAATGGAAAGTCTTCCATGGATGGAAGGTGGTATCTGACAGCAGGTCCTGTGGTGGGCTGGGTATGTCCGTGTTGGTGATGTAGTTCATACAGAGTGTTTTAGGGGAATCTCCTGGTCATCCCTGCCTGCAGTGCTTGAGAGTAGTTTTGGCTCAGTCCTGGAGTGTGCAGACTGATTCCTGCTGGTGGGAGCGAATTGGAAGGTAAGCTCCAGGAGCACACCAAAAGGTGTTCAGCTGAAGAGCCACCCAAGAGCCAAAGCAAAGCCCAGAGGCACCAAGCATGGTGAGTCCTGGGTGTCTCCTCTTTGTGCAGGTTTGCTGCTGCTGTGCTGTGCTCTTGGTTAACAAGGGCAAAGTTCAGGTTGACCAGGTCTCACCTGGATCTGCCTTGGCAGGAGCTCACACTGCTGGCGTGAGAGTTGATGCCAACCTCGGTTTCAAAGTTAGTCATTTTTCCAGAAGGAAAAGCACCTGAAATATCCACAGTGTTTTCTGATACTCTGACTTTTCAGTACTCTTGCTTCCAATTTAGATGTTTCAGAGAAGAGAAAGGGAAAAGGAGGGGTAAATGTCAGAGAAGTACTAGTTTTTCTTCTACAGCAAAGTGCAATTCTTCTAATTTTGCTTGATGAGTTTTTGAGGCCAGCAAAGAAGTTCTCCATCATCACCAAGAGCGTTAATTGCAATTTGTATCCAAGACTTCTGTCATTCAATGTACTAGAAGACAAAAATAATCTCATTAATATACCAGTGTATACTGAGCACTTTATACCATTTTGTCATAGGCTTAAATGTGTGAAATTTAATTAGAGACAAGCACTAAATCTAATTTTTAGGGACTGCTGAGCAGTTGCAGTTTGGTTAGTCCTGTGAAAGCTTCTGACTTCCCAGGAAGAACGTCTGCTGTTTGCTTTCAGCCTGTGAAGTGTTCAGAGGCACTGGTTACATGTAAGGACAGGCAAGATGCAGTTCTATTACTGTTCAGTCTGTGTTTAATCAGCAAACAGAATTTGAGATGTTTTGTGAATTTCACTTGAACTCAGCAGATGGTTTCAAGTAAAAATAAAAATAATAACAGGTGAAATTAATTTCAGCTTCTCAAAATAGATTAATGACAGTTTACTAAAGTAAGCAGAAAAGTATCCTAAAATATCTTTGTTTCCAATACACACTTAATCAAGTAAACTCTGTACCTCCAGTGTGCTCTTGCCACAGAGCTATAAAGTTATTCTTTCTCACACTCAAACCCAATTAATATTAAAGGATATTTATCTGGAGCAGAATAGATTTTCAGGATAGATTCACCTTCAGATTAGATGTAAAAAGATTCCCTGAGAGTGCTCATTATTTAGAACAAAATCACTCAGAAGTGAGAGACCAGTTTGAAAATTTCTCCATGACCAGTGACGAGTTTTGGTACAGGTTTTGGTGCAAGACATATTCAGGTCTTCTATGCTGCTCCTTCCGGGCCTTATTTTTTGCTTAAATCACATGGTCTGCTTACATAAATCAGTCTCTTGATGGCCACATTTCCTCTACTTTTATTCTAAAACCGCTTAATGTGGTTAAAATCGAAATAAATGGGTCTGGGGTTGAATTCAGTTTTTTGGACTGATTGCTTCGTGCAGCTGTTTCAGAACTGGTAGGAAACCAGGACATGCATGAGCTTAGTGACAGTGCCCACAGCCCCTTGAAGGCTGTATTTTCATAAGAACAAGATTTCAGAGATTATTGAAAAAACAAAAACTCAATGCAGCAGAAACCCACCTCCAAAAAAACCCCCTGACAAAACCAAAAACGAAACACATCTGTTCCCCCAAAACCCCCCAAACAGACGAACCCCATGCCAAAGCTTTCTTTTTTTCCCAGTGTCAAGATTTTGTATGGAAGCTGCTTTATGAATTTCCAGTGGGTTGTTGTATTTTGCTGGCATCTATACTTAGTTTCTGATCCACATCAATACTTGCTGGGGGCAGCATTAAAACTTTCGATACATGTTCAGTACCATGTGCCACCCCTAAACACAAATGCTTGGAAGGTTTCTTCCCTTACACAGTCACTTTGAGATTGCTATTTTGTTCCCATTTCTCCCAGTTGAGTTAAATGCAGACTAAAGATCAGGTTGCTGGGGAGTTGTTATGTTAAAGATTGCATTTTGCTGTTAGGTGGTGCACGACAGACACCTTGTGTAAGAGCTGCCTGGCAGTGCTACCTCAGGAGGCAGATCCGCAGCGTGTGCGCTCCGTGCGCTGCCGGCACCGGCACCTGCCTGCGGAATTCCAGCGTGATTGCAGACGTCCTGGGAGGGGAGGAGCTCCTGGAGGCACCAGCTGAAGCAAGACGCCTCACAAACAGAAAGTTCAAGGTGAGAACCCTACTAGGTGCGGCTGATTTAAGAAATTGGTTATTTTTTTTTTCTCTCCAGTGCAGAAAGCAGTACTGGGTAAAATAATGTAACTTGGGGCTTGTAATTGCACAGGGTCACACTCTGATAGTTATGATCATGCTCAGCATTTCTCCCTGTGCTAAAGGGAAGACAAGAAAAAGGAAGAAAGAAAGCTATAATATTTCCTATTAAAAAAAATTGGCAATAACAATGCATTTTAATGCTGGTCACAATTGTTATTTTGAGGAAAGGAAATTTAGAATGGAAACAGTGATTGGTGATGACCCCTCTGAGCAGCAGGGAAGCTCAGGCTTTGCCTGGTGATGTTCAAGTGCATTTCCTGATGCCTGTGTGCTGCTCTTAGGCTGCTGCTGCATGGCACAGGGTGCCCCTGACTGCCTGTAGCTCAGGAAGGGCAGGTGGGGAGGAGCTGAGTTCTCTTGCCTGAACTTGTGGAGATTGTGGGGACAAGGGGAGAAGCAGTTTCTTCTTACCTGGAGGGGTCCATAGTGATACAGTGGGGGAAGGGGAGTGTCATCTTCTCCCTGCTGAGTACAAGGACAAATACCTCACACCAGGTTTGTGGAGCAGTTTTCTGAGCAGCAGGGAGCAGGACGAGAAATCAAACAGCTTTTCCTAATACTTTGAAATTTGTTACTGTCTCCTGTTTTTCTCTTGTGAAGCTGGTTTTTGTGAAACCATTGCCATACTCCTGCTGTGCTGCCTGTAGAAAATGGAAGAGTGATTAGGCTCCAGAGAAACACTGTCTATGCTGAGCCATTTGACATTTTTGCTCTCTTGATCCACCTGGTTGACTATTACTATGTGCTTTCTGGAGGAAAATCTGTGTTCTGTTTCTGTGCTGGGGACAAGGATGTCTTAGTCCATGGATAAGTTTCCTAGAGGCTGCAGTAATTTATGTAATAACCATTAACTGCAGTGGTGTTTGTACATCAGCTCAGCAGGGATGGATCTCTGGGCTTTTGTGGAAGTGGTAGTTATAGAAAAGATGCAATTTTTCTTTAAGGAAAAAAGGAAGGTCTTAGATGTGTAAGCTCCTCCAGCCAAGCACTGCTTGCCCTGATCTGAATAGGCTCATTGATTTTGATGGATCCATACTAACTTGTGCCTTCTAAGGATTTGCCCATCAATTTTTATCAGCTTTACAGCATGGGATGGAGCAAGAATGTTTTAGAGGTAGCAGGAATATATGTATGTAGACTCAAATTCTTTTTTTTCCCCCTTTTTTTTCTTTTTTCTTTTCTTTTCTTTTCTTTTCTTTTTAATAGCTGTGAATGTGTTTCAGATGCCCAGCATATTCATGCTGAGGAAGGCAGTGTACGCTGTTTTAGTGCTCAGACTCTGACTGGTAGAGTCAATGTAGGCAGTGATATCGCTCCCCTAAGCCTTCTTCAAGGGGCAGAGGCAGCGAGTTCAGTGTCTTGATGAAATTCTCCTTTGGGTGCTGCTGCTCTGCTTCCTGGAGGCCCTAAAATAGGGTTAGAAGTAGCAGTACACAATTCTTCAAATGTTTGTCCTCATTTCTTGAGTGTTCTTCCTGTGCATATTTAAAGGGCACCAAAGAATGGCCGTCTTTGTGCCTGAATAAATATGATTAAGTCTTCTGTACCTGATGTCTTACTGAGAATGCTTTTAATCATGGCAGGAGCCAATTTGGACCAATATATGAGTATTTATTTTTTAAAAAAGCAGCACACTAAAAATTCAGATTAAAGAAATTATTAAATGTGTGATTTTACTTGTAAGGACTTACGCCAGTGCAAGACTATTGTTTGCAAATCCTTCAGAAATCTACTGATACAGTCTACTCAAGTTATTGCTTTGGAATAAAACAATAGGAATGGGGTAAAAGGGGACATTGTAAAAGATGTGGAAATCTGTGAAAAAAATGAAAAAAACATAAAATGTACTTAAAGCCAAGTTGTATATCTTTCTGTTACGTATTTGCTGTAATTGTGCAAGTAATACCAGAAAAATTACTTTTTTGGGGCAGAACTGTTTCAGGGCAATGTTCATTTCATGTGTGGCAGGAAAATGAAACCTGGCTCCTGCAGGGAGGGGAACCTGCCCGTGCTGCCAGGGCAGCTCTTGGCCAGAACCTGTGCCAGGGCAGCAGCAGCAGCTCCCAGCACAGCCACGGCTGCAGGAGGGGCTGGCCCCTGCCAGAGGCACAAGTGCAGTGCAGGTTCTGCCTGAGTCCTCCTCTCAGTCAGCAAATGAACCACTTGGACTTCTCAGAAAATGCTTTTTAAATGTTTGAAACGTCTTCTGTCAGCATTTATTTTTTTAGCGTGTTTTGTCTGTTTGAGGCAGTTTTCTAAATGTGTTATGATTGTTTTATTAGTTGACAGAATTACTGGGAATTTTTTTTCCTTTAATTTTCTGGGAGGTAAAATAAGTCTTTATTCATTTTTAGAGGTAAATGAGTGCCATCTCATCTGAATTTTCATCTGTAATTTTTAAAGATAGCTTTACTATATTTATCCAGAGCTTTCCCTGTATTTTTTCTTCTTTTTTGAGGCTTTGTGCCTGCTCTCAGGGTTAGAGCCTCTGCTCCAAAGAAGCCCATCCTTGACAGGGAGAAAGGAAGCAAAAACTTTTGGTCATTCTTAATTGTTATTTCCAGTTATGTCAAACTTCCTCCTAATCCAGAAGGATTTGTTTAGTACCCTTTTTTCAGTCACCACAATTTTTGCCTCTCTCACTTCTCTGATTGTTTCCAGGTGTGAGCACAGCAGGGTCTGGCTCCTGGGTTGGCCTGTGCTTGCCACTGCACCCAGGGAGTTCTCAATGATAAGTAGGCAATGATAAACTCCTGGGAAATTTCACATAGCCAAATCCATAAGTAGACCTGAGGCTCTTGCACTTGCTACTATAGTCTCTAAAAATCAGCTTCCATGTAATTTGGGGGTTTTTTTGGGATGGGTTTTCTGTATTCTTCCTTCAGAGAGTCCTCATCATCATCTTCCTGAGCTGTAAACTCTGGAATTTAATCTGCTCCACCATGCTTCTGGAGACAGATCCAAACCAGTGGAACTTGCAGTAGCAGAGAGGACAGAAAATGGTCCCCAGCACCTCCCTCTGCTCTGCTGGGCTTTGTGCATAGGCTCTGCCATTCTTGCAGCCATGCATCACAGCTGCCTGCAGATCACATCTCCCTGATGATCTCCACAGCAACTTGGGCACTCAGGGCAGGAGTATGAGCTGGTAAGTCAAGGTTACTGTCCCTCCCTCTCCTTGTCTTTTCCTCCCAGTGCAATGGGGATAAATTATATGTGTCACGGTTTTGGACAGTGCTTGTGTGGAGCATAGCACTGCCAGACTGTTTTAATTCTCCAAATCTAGTTCAAACACCTCTCATGGATCAGTAGAACCCTGCATGAATGTGAATGTTGGTGGGGCATAGGGGTGGGGGAATGTACAGGATGATTTTCTGGGGCTGGGTACAGGCATGACATCCCTTGGAGGACATCCCTTGCCTGATGTTGCATGGATGGAATACAGAGAGAAATCCAAGGCAGCTTTTCCTGCTTTGTGCACGGAAAATGTTGATTGGAGTCAGCAGTAGGGAAATCATAGAGTCATAGAATGGCCTGGGTTGGAAGGGGCCTTAAAGATGATCTATTTCTAACCCCCTGACTTGGACAGGGACACCTTTTCCTAGACCAGGTGCTCCATCCAACCTGGCTTTAAACACTTCTAGGCACAGGCCATCCACAACTCCGTTAGCTCCTCTGTCTCTGCTGGATAGCCTGAAGAAGTGGAAACACAAACACTGAACTGAAAAGATAGAATCTTCGTACTCTCAGATTAAATACATACCTTATAAAGCAGGATTTTAGGTTTTTAGCCAGCGGGTACATTTCAGCTGTGTCTCTCGGCGCTGGCAGAACTGTTTTCCCTCTCTCCATTGGTGCACACGCCTCGCCATGGATCAGCGTTGCCCGGGTCCCCGGCAGCCTCTCCCCCCGTGGCCCCGCTCAGCCAGCGCAGCGCTCCGCGCCTTGGGACGGCGCCGCACCTCCCGCGCTCTGCGAGCCGAGAGCCAGGAGACACACACCTTCTCAAGTTTTGTGCGTGCTGTGCGCTTTTTTTATTTGCTGCAACAAGAAAAGCCTTTTCTTTTAACCTGGCTTCCTTTGAAGAGGTAACTCAGGAAGCTTCATGGCCTCTCAAGGTAAGTGCATCTGTAGTCTGTATTTTTAGATCATGTTTACAAAAAACTACAGTCTTGTGCGTTTCCAGCAATCAGCAGTCAGGTGAAATGAGTGTTTCAGGCCAAAACCACATCAGTCAAAGCACAGTTGTTTTGTCTTCCTTTAATTTTTCAGCATCCAAGAGGCTCCTGAGGAGACTAAAATCTATACTAGGATGAATATTTGAATAAAATACGTTATAAAACCTTAGCCTCTGCATTCAGTCAGAAGATTTAGTGTTTGTATCTTTGTGTTTAAACCTGTCTCTAGAGAATGCCTGGGAGGGGTGGGTACTGAGCCAAGGGTACCACTATTTTTGCACACTTCTTCCACTTCGAGAACACTACATCAGCAAATGCTTTTCACATTCAAAACTGGCCAGAGATCTGAAAACCACATATGAAAAATAATACCTGAAGAATAAGTGAATTTAATCAGGTTACTCCTATCTGGGTGCATCTTTGTCATGCACGGACTTTAGCAGTAGCCAGTTGATACTCAGGGATATGGGCAAGCATGCGACATCTAGTCTAATCAGCCTTCTCAATTAATTTTCTCTAGGTTTTCAAATACTTAAACTAAGCAGAAGGATACAAATTGCTTTTTCTCTTAACATGAGTGCAACTCCATGGAGATCATTCTGTTGGTGTGTATAGAGGCAGGTGTTGGCCCAGGCAGTTTCAGCAACCTCTGTCTAGGTTTACCAAATGTTTATCCTTCTTTTTTGCCCTCAAAATACTCGAGGCATTCTGCATTTAGGGCACTAAAAGGTACACAGGAGCAAGCAGGTTTTAGAGCATTGCTGTACTCTGACAATCTGGGGGGTTTTTTTTAAATTTTGCTTAGCTTTAGTCATATAAGAGAAATCTAGTTTTGCATATTTTTGATGTATTTCAGTTAGGAGAAACAGTGAAATAGTAATGGTGTGGAATATGGTTTTTAGTGTGAAGAAACTTGACAATACACCTCTTTTAGGAACATGTAACTCTACAAATTATGTTTGTACAGAATACTCACTGTATCATACGGTAACTTTTAAGTTTTTCCATACTAGTAATGAAATGGGAATCATCCACAAAAATAGACAAAGTGTCAGACTAGCTCAAATTGTCATTAATATTTAATGTATTTACTGTTTGATTTTTGTATAGCTTAAAATTTGACAGGTAGAACTGCAATTTGTTGTCTTTTTTTCTCTTTATTATTCAAGAATAACACTAACACTGGGCTACTTCATGGCATTTCATGTAACAACAAGAGTTACGGCGGTAACAGAACCCTGTGAGGTAAAATGATGCAGAAGAGCATATAAAATATTTATTACCCAGTTATACATTTTTAAAAGCCAGCAACAAATTCAAAGGGGTTACTTCTTCCTGTGGTCTCAGACTTTGAAAGAAAGCAGTGGCTGCAAAGACAAATTAAGATCAAAATGGGACTGAGTGATGAATCTTTCACAGTGAGTTCAAATAATACTAAAGGATCTCATTTAAACCCACAACAGCAAAAGAGAGATTCAGACTTAGAGCCAAAATTCCTTCTGGACCTCAAACCCCATTGTGTCTAAGTATTGTCACACATGAGATAAAAATCAGTTTGGAGACTGCTTTCCTGCTGAATCACAGGGGCTCAGCTCAGTGCAAGATTTGCCATTTATATGGGGAGAGCTTCAGTGTGCTCCTCCTTGTTCCTGCAGAACCAGTGTTGCTGAAGGCTGAGGAACAATGTGCCTGGAAAAACCAGTAGGAGTTTTTTGGAAAACTGGTGGTTAAGGTGGTCACTGTGCTCTGGGAGACGGTGCCTGTGCCTGTGGAGGGGTGTGGATGTACAGGTGCCTGTGGTAGTAAATGCTCTTGTTAACTTCACAGCACTGGCCAGGGTCACCATCACTGTGTGCTAAAGGACTTGTTTGTGATAGCAAACCAGAAAACACAGCATAATGATATCTGATCTATTCATTAGGATAATAATAAGCCACTATAAGAGGCTGGGTAGACTTTGATATCAGGGTCGTAACATCCAGCTTGGGGAATTTGAGCTCCCTGGAAAAGTTATCTCTAATTAAGAGAAACTATGGGTGCCCACGGGATGCTGGAAAGCATCTTGCTGGGAGCCAGCCCTCAGCAGCTCAGGGCACACAGGGCAGCTCACAGGGAGCAGGGCTGGGCAAGCTGTGCTGAGGAGCTTCTGGCCACCCTGTGTGTGAGTCCAGGCCAGCTCCAGCCTTGTCACACAGGCTCTGTGCTCACCAGCTGTCAGAGCAGATCAGGTGCCCTCCAAGACCACATCTCCTGATTTAGCTTCATCTGCAGTGATTCCTCTTTGCATATTCTAAGACAGCTTTATAATCAGTGTGCTCCACTTGTGGGACCATCAGGAGACTCCTTTTGGGTCCTCACTCCTGACCTGAACCGAAGTACTGATACAGTCACATGCAGAATGATGTTACTGTTCCAGCTTTGATCCAAGAAGCTTGCTGCTCTTTTGTCCTGATATTTCTGGGGTTTTTTCTGTTTTTTTTTCTCTTTTTTCTTCTGCAGAATCTCAGGGACAAACCAAGCCAAACTTTAAGGATTACCTCCCTGGTTCTTCTGACATTCCTCAACAGAATATGCCTGTTGAACCAACGAGTCTCTGGAAGCAAACGTCACACACTCATAACTTGCCGCCTGGTCTGGAGTACCTGAACCAGGTCCTGAATCTTTCTGAATGTTAGAATTGTTACATTTTCCTTATATGTTGCTTTGATACCCTGGAGGATGAGGTTTGAGGTTTTCCCCTTGGGGGAGGGGTAGGTTGAGATGGAGAGGCTTTTATGTTATTTGATATTACTACGAAATAAGGAACATAGGAGAAACAAGCTTTTCTTCATTGCTACCATTCATTTTATAGAAATTAGATTAACCTAAGTCTGAGTGGCTACAAACTTGTGTTAACTCTGTGTGGGGAAGAAAGTGCTAATGCCTGAGAGAGGAAAGCGCTTGGAAATGGAGGCAGAGAAGTAGGTCATAGGTGGGGAAGAAAAATGAACGCTTAAGTCTTCTCCATCCTACTGCTAAACATGTGCCTGTCCCTTTTGCTCTGTGAAACCTCTCATCTCCTGGAGCTCAGAGCACTGATTGTCTGCGACTCTGCTCCAGAAGTTTCATCTTTTCCTGAACATTTTTACCGGGAGGGTCACTCCCTGCTGTCCCTTTGACACTGACTGAGGTTTGCATTTCACATGTGGTTGGATTGTGCCACTCTGCATGCTGACTAAGGTGTCACACATCCTGCCTGGTATGGGCAGGGACAGAATGAGGCCTCCAGCATAGTCAGATCACGGTTCTGATACATCTCTGCTGTGTTTGCATTTTGGTGATGCTGGGCAATGTTTACTTCACTCAAGATATATATTTTAGGCATACATTTCTGGTAGTTTTGTATAGAACCAGAAATTGAATGTATTTTCTATTTGACGCTAAGTTACCTAGATACCTAATGAAATGGGGAGACTGTTCAGTAACAGTCTTTCATGTGGAGTGATGATTTTCGTTTCAAGATGCTCAAGTACAAAATGATATGTGTTGTCAATTACACGAGCATTTGCTCACAGACCGTGGAAGCTACATTTTTTAGTCTAAAAGTGATTGTGATAGTAAGTACTTGGCAGGTTACATATTCAGGCTCCTGTAGGAACGTGAATTACGCCTCAGATTTACCCAGACTATGTGGGCAAGCAAATGCTATCACTCCATTTTATAGAAGCTTTGCATCTGACATTAAGACAAAAGAGCAGGTTGCTCTCAGAGCTATAACTGGAACTGAAGACCTCATTCGTGCTTGTTCTTGGCCTGTGCTGCAGCCCTTGCTAATCATTCTCAATTTCCTCTGCAGTCTGAAAAGTGGGAAGCGTGTGTGCGGTGCTGATTGTTGGCGTGTACCCACAGCTCAACTTTCTGTGCGTCGCAGAACGTTTTGGTGTGTGATGCTGAAGCCACACTGGCTGTGTGACTAATGAAACAGGCTCCTACAGGATAGATGGGAGCATAAAGGGGATCCCACCAGCAGGGAGGGATTCACAGATGCTAGGGTAATCCCTTGGGATTTATCCTCATGGACTAAGAGATTTTGATGTAATTAAATGCTTGAATGAAGATGTTTCTAGCAGATCTTGGAATTATTTATGCCACTGGCAAGACTTCTGGAAGATTGTCATTCTAGTGCTGTGTGTAATGGGGAAAGGTGGGTCCAAACTGGAACAGGCACTGAGAGGTGCTACTGGAAGGGCATGGGTAATAGAGAACCTCCTTTAAAACAGAGCTCCATCTGTTTCATCTGTAGACTAAAAACAACACTATCAGAGAGGGAACCATGGCTGAGAGCCTAGGAGAGTAAACTGTGGGAAAGAGACATATTTCATTTATAGAACTACATTACTGGAAGATTATATAGAGAATGGTTGTGAATAAATACAGAATAACAAATAGAAATTACATTCTCCAGCAGGAGCAGGCAAGATAACTGGGTAGATTTGAGAAAGCTGAATATATCTCTCAATAAGACCACGATATGTTTGATTCTGAAACAAGGATCCAAATTGAGTCAGTCTCAGAGACATCCCTACAATTTTACTCTAAATAGCAACCCAGGGACTGGATAAGAGGAAAGGAAAATATGTGTGCTGTAGGTAAAGGCCAGCCAGGAATATTTCACTGTACAGATCCACACCCAGAGTCAGTTCAGGTGAAGGAATGATTCCGATCGGCTGCTTGAGGTGCACCAGAGAAGGGCAAAAAACTGCTTCTGCTTCAGCAAATGCAAGCCATGCTTTCTATGTCTATCACTCTTTAAATAACTTGCTACAAAAAAAAGTTACCTAAACCTCATCGTTATCTTCCAGATTACAGTCATAACTCAAAGAATTGTTCAATATCTGTAACAAAAATTGAAGGAACCTTTTCCCACAGCAGGAATGGACAGGTGAAACCTTGGGCAAGAATTGTCTGAGTAGCTCAGCTGCATGTTGTGCCACCATTCAGGTTTAACCACTTTTGTAAAAAACTTGTTAATTTAGAATTGGTTAGACTGATGAGATGTAAGTTTGATGCCAACAGAACTGAATACTGAGAATTACTTATACTGTGTATAAGGAATTTTAACATATCTGAGCTCAAGAGGACCAGACCCTTGTTAAACCAAAGGGCTTTGAGTGCTTTCAAGTGCAAGTGCAGAATTCCCTCAATCCACAAATGCCCCAATAAAAATGCATCAGAATAACTGCCTTGCAGAAACCAGTGAAAGGCAAAACAAGGATAACAAGTGGTACTGCTGTGTTGTGTCAACATTGTTTATGTATTGTGCACAGCAAACCAATACACAGACCAAAATCACTCAAAGCTTTTAACAATTCGGGCTCATTAATTTTCTTTTCTCTATGAAAGTCTACATGGGGCAAAGAAATCCGTATTAAAATCAATACTAAAATATTAAAATAGCCTTACCATCTTTAACTTGTTTATTCATTTTCCATCAGCAGAGCCCTTCCCATGAGCTCCAAGAGCTCTCTCACGAGACCCAAACAACAAACAACAAAGATTCTTTGGAGAATATTTTTATGTCTAAATATTTTTTATTATTTCAATTACTGGCATGAACATATCAGAGATTAATGAAAGGGATAAAGAAGTTCCTGTTTCTACCAGCTTTTCTTTGCAGCCTGAACTAGCTGCAGGAGCTGACTAGAAGTGACAAATGGCTGCAACAGTTTGAATACATACCAGGCGAGATTTATCAATTTTAAAATATCCAGGCACTGGAGAGCTGTGACACGCTGGTCTCAGAAGGTCGCTGTGTGCTTTGTGTCTGCAGCTGTGAGTAATGGCCACACCCTGTGCCAGGCGTTTGCCCATCAGGAATTTATGGAAAAGAGATTGGTAAAGCCTAAACTGTCACATAAAACGGGCATAAAAAGTCACATAAAACTGAAAGGTAGACTGAAATTAAGTCTTGCTGGTTTTATAATGGTAACAACTGTTCTCCAAGAAAGAGTAATGTCAGAGGGACGATAAGCACAGCAAAGCTGGGTATCATGGCAAGCAGTTTTTCTCCTGCATTTGTAACCAGCTCATGGGAGAAGACAGTTTCAGCCAGCTGAGGGTTTTGCTCTTGCTTTGCTCATTCTGGTACCCTGGCATGACCATTTGCCAGATTTAGGGTGCAGGGGTCTTGTTCCTGAGATCAGAGTGTTAAAGCTGGTGTTTGCCATCATTGGCATCCTCTGACTGCCTTGCTGGGCTGCTCCAGCAGGGCCCTTTGGGATGTGGCCACTGCATATTTTGAGCTTGAGCCGAGGCTTACTTACTCCTGCACTGCCATGGTGCCCAGCACCAACCTTGGATTTGGGGTAAGGGGCTTCCCCTCTGCCAAAGAGGAGCAACAGGAGCAAGAAGTGGATTCTGCTGCTCGCACACAGTTTTCTGTTGCTGTTGTCTTCTTATTCCTCCAGTAAAGATTATTTTTCTTTAAATGTGTGGGTGAATTACAGGGCCACAGCACCTAATGTCACATTCCTCAGCCATAATTTCAGAGAGAAGTCTAAAGTGTGACTTGAGCGAGCCTTCAGGCACCCAGCCTGTGCACCTCTGGAAGGAAAGAAATCTTAATAACAGGGAGGTGCGAAATAGACAGATGACCACTGATGGCCCCAGACCTATCCAAGACTCACCATCTTGTTTATTTTTTTAAAACAGCTGGACCAGATAATTATTCATCAGCAAGTGGAGCTTCTGGAAGGTATGGTGCAATCCTTGTCACCCTTTAACATTGCTGGTACATGGGTGTCTCCAAAAGGCATCCAAGTCTTGCCCCCAGCTCGCTGAAGTCACTGTGAACCCTCCTGCTGCTCTTGTGTCAGGCTGTTCTGTAGTGATAGTGTGGGGAAGACTCACTTTATTGTTTGCCTGTTCTGCAGCAAACCACTGAGGGGTGAGTAATCTCTACAACAGTCCTAAATTCTCTCCCTCAGACACCTCCCTCTCAGTGTTACTAAAGTTTAACCGTCTTTACAATCCATGGAAAAATTTATTGCCTTTAACAATAACCAACATACTATGAGAAACAAAGCAAATAGAGAAAGGAAGGTCAGAAAAAAGAAAATGAAGCAAAAGATTTTCTAATTACTTAGTTTCTCAGTATTGCAAAGCACTGAACAGTTATTAAGTTCTGCCAGTTAAACACTGTCAAATGTATTTCTCCCATTCAAAGTGGTTTTGGCCTGATTCTTGAATGACCTGATGGGTGAAAGCTTTGTCATTGAAGTGGGTCAGTCTCAGGATGTTACTTTTCACAGATGATAAAGTAAGAAAAAACCCAAACAAAAACTAAGGATCTGAATTCTCTTTTGTGACATGTACTTTAGTGTACAGCAAATCAAAGTCTGAATTAATTCCTTCAAAATACAGACCTCGCACTATTATTTCCTTATACTTGTATATTTTCTTTGTGTTGCTGCTTCAAAACAATTTTTTAAACAATCTGTCTCATGGACATTTAGTATAAATGCTCATATATGTATATATACACTAACATTATACTAAGGTAGTAACAAACATTATATAAGTTAATGTTCTACTTGTTTCGCTTTATTAGCCATACTTGGCACAGAGACGTCCAGCAAATATGAGATAAAAAACCATTTGGGACAAAGAGTTTACTTTGCAGTAGAAGAGAACGGCTGCTTTGACCGCAGGCTGTGCTCGCCTATAAGGTCTTTCACCATAAGGATTGCGGATAACACGGGCCGGGAGGTGATCCGAGTCATCAGACCCTTGAGGTGCAACAGCTGCTGGTTCCCCTGCTTCCTGCAGGAGGTGAGGGAATCCCAAATGCCTTTTGTCCCAGCATCTGGCTGTGCAGCTCCTCGGGGGTGGCAGGAAGGAGTTCAGGAATTCACTGGCCCTCCTCAGCCTGGACACTGCAGGGAGGCCTTTGAGTAGAAGTAAGTCTTCATAAAGGAGTTCTGTTCCCAGTGTGCCTCCTCCCTTCCATGGGACCTGGCTTTGCTGACATCCCACACAGAGCTTTGGTGCCTAATGATGTCTCTCCAGTCTAACACCCCAAAATGCTGCTTGCCCTGACACAGACAGAGATCACCCACTGGACTCCAGGAGGGTGAAGGATGGAAACTCCCTGGAGGCCACTGGGGTGAGTAGGTGTGGTTGGGAAGCAGCTCTCTGAGGAGGCTGAGGCTTCACTCCCTGGATCTGCCTCTTCAGGGCAGATCCTCCTCAGTTCCTCTTCTGGGAAGTTGCAGAACATGGATGTAAGCTGCTTGGAGTGAAAAATGCAGATCCCATATAGCATCAGATCTTTCCTCTGTGTTTTTTGACTCTCCTTCATTCAGACATCTTCCTTGTGTTACGAAAATGTTTTACAGGTTAGCTCATCCACTTACCTTCCTAGCGCTGCATCAGGGTTTTTAAGGAAAAGGTCCTTTGGCAGTACAGCTACTTAAAAAAAAGCTTATAGCATACTCTCCGAATACAATTAACAATTTTTTTTCCCAGTTTAGAGCTTTTATAAAGTCTTATATTGTATGTAAGGTGTTGGCTTCTGGTGCAGCTTTTGAGCTTCGTATTGTCCACTGTATTTAACAATACCATTAGACAGTTTTGCAATATCCAGTTCCATGTGTGGTAAAATGATATGTTACTATAATCAGTAAAATATTTTGTCATTATATAAACAATACGCTATCATGGAAAAATACATTAATATAAAATCAGCTAAACACATTCTTTGTTGTTGTTTTCTTTTGTTTGCTAGTTAGAAGTTCAGTCCCCACCAGGTACGATAGCTGGGTACGTTGTACAGAACTGGGACCCTTTTCTGCCAAAGTTTACTATACAGAATCAAAGTAAAGAAGATGTACTAAAAATAATTGGCCCATATGCAACCTGTGGCTGTTTTGATGATGTTGACTTCGAGGTATGTTTTGTACAAGTGTTAACAATTTAAAAGTTTTACTATTTGTAATAAATTTCTCAGATGAGAGGGAGAGTGGGAGATACTTGAAGAAACCCTGAACAGAGTTTTCTGATGTGAACAAAGTGCTTTGCCTTAGTTAAGAATCATAAAGGAATCTTTGGGTTTCTCAACTCATTATCCAAATCAGAAGACTCCAGTGGGTACTGTCTGAAATTTCAGTATACTCTGAGAAACAATGCAGATGGCTGCATAGTGGAGAACATACCTGTCCCCTGAGGGGACAGTGGTCCACAACAGTGTGGCTAGGAGAGTATAAAAAACATGAGACAGAAAAAAACCACAGCACTGTGAAAGAAAGACAAAACTGGCATAAACTTTCACATTTGCTTTCTCCTACTTTTTGTCAGCTCTAACGATGCTGATGTTTCCAAACTTGAGACCCTTTCTTGCATGCCACTCGTAAAGGGTAATTTGACACTAATAGAACGTTGCAGCAATAAGAATAAAAGGACAACCTGACAACTATAGCATACTCTGCATGTCAGGACACAGTCATTAATTCTGTGGAGATGTCATCAGCGTGCACTTGATTTGTTTACATCTATGTCTGTTCCTGTTTTTTCTTTGTGCAGGTAAAAGCTCTCAATGAGATGACAACGATTGGCAAAATTTCCAAGTATTGGTCTGGATTTGTCAACAACGTCTTTACCAACACTGCCAACTTTGGGATCCAGGTTCCTGTAGATCTTGATGTGAGGATCAAGGCAGTAATGATTGGGGCTTGTTTCCTCATTGTAAGTGTGCAAGGTGGAGAGGCAGACCCACAGAGAGCTGCAGACTAGGGCCAAAGGGGCTCTTGCTGTCAGCTGAGAGCTGCAAAAGTGCAAGTGCAGTGGAAAGCCAAACCTGATACCTAAAAGATAAATTAACTGAAAAGCTTTTAATTTTTATGGTTTTGATTTTAAAAAAATGTGTTTACATTTTTGTTTATTAAACTGTTTAGATAATATTACACATGCAGTTCAGTATTTTTTATGTCAGGATCAAACCTCAACATACATGTCAAACCTGCCAAACTCCCCCAAACCCCTTATTGTGTTTGAACAAGTGTATGAACCAAAAAAAAAGTTGTGTTGTTTCTAATGGTAATTTCAGACCAATTCAATGGTTCTGTTGAGTGTTGCTTGTAAAACCTTCAGGTCATATAAAAATTCCTGCAAAAATTCTCTCGTGAAGATAATCATAAGAATTATATGAGAAGGAGAACACTCAGTGCTAGCGGTAAAGATGAAGTTAAGATGCATGTTTTCTAGAATTAAAAATTGGTATTTGCTGTGTAGCTCTTTTGCCAACATAACTCTGTTAACATGAAATGGTTTCAAAATCATCTGTGATACTTACATCAGAGAATATAAACCAAAATGAAAATACTGTTTAAATTATTCTCTGAAAAGTGTTTGCTTCAAAATTCCAACAACAATTCAGAAATTTTGCTTTTAGTAGGATAGGAATGAAAGTTAAGATTTTTGGATTGCCCCCTCCAAAACTCCTAAGTGGCAGTGATAAAAAGTGATTGACTAATATAATTACTTTATGTAACAAAAGCCTACAAGTAAGACTTTTGATAGTAATTGTTGCATTTTTGTGCCTTCCATATCTAATTCACAATTTGTTTATTTGTAGGAC
The DNA here is from genome assembly GCA_014706295.1 of Lycocorax pyrrhopterus obiensis. Lineage (NCBI taxonomy): Eukaryota > Metazoa > Chordata > Aves > Passeriformes > Paradisaeidae > Lycocorax > Lycocorax pyrrhopterus. Next base: position 12,479,841 of record JACSVZ010000016.1, on the reverse strand, counting down.
TTAATGTTCTTTGAAAACTCTTTGGATGGATTATAACAAGATGACAGAAACAATGAAATATGCAGAATGTGTTTCAGTAGGTAAAAATGAACATAAATTGATCTTCTTGCTTTGAAGACTTACACATTTCTAATTCTTTTTCATTTTCTTCCAGAAATCGCTTGAGCTTTGGACATGATTTTGAACTGCAAAAATCCTTGTTCCTTATAGGAAAAGACAGGGAGCTAATGATGATGTTTATTAAAATATGTGTCATGTAAATAATAATTTCCCACTTACATTTTATATATGCTGGAGCTAAACACATACTTTTCACACAGAGCACAGTTGCTTTGGAACAGTGCTATTCTTTTCTTTCTCTTTTGATGTTCCTGCATGGGAAATCATGAAAGATTAGATGAAGGCTTGCAGCATCACTGATGAAAGTCTATGTTTAGAGAAGCCTTTGATGTTTTGCAAGTGCTGGTACCAGTTACTAACCACATGAGGGTGTGTTCTGGGGGTTTTGCTTTTTATAATTTTAGAAGTAATTTTCTGATTTTTTATTTAATTAATAGTAGCAAACTGATATTGAAAGTAACAAATATAAAGACATACCCAATGGGAAGTTCAAGATGTTATCTGTTTCAGTGAGTTGGAAGAAGGGAAGTTATGTTTGCTAGTAAATTAATTTTGTGACAAAGATTGTTTTAATGAGTGGCAGCCAGAAATTCAGCTTCCAGCCCTAGACTTGGGAAGGTAAGCTTTATTCAGAAAATCTGGCATTCCACTATTTCCACTAAAGGCAGGCCATAGATAAAGTTTGAGAAATTGTCCTCTGTGTGCTAGGGGCTCACAAATCACTTCCCTTTGTACTGTCCAGTGTTAAGGATCCTTGCTGCCATCTACTCAAGGCTTTCCTTGAAAGGTTTGTTACTCTTAGTAATATCTGGTGGCTGATAATTTTTCATTCAGACTTGCCTGTGGCCATCCTAGAACAGAATTATTCTTTTCCTTTGGCAAGCTCAAGTATTTTTGATGATGACTGTGCAGAAGGAGCTTTTTGTAGTTCAGCAGTTTTACATAACTGTTCGTTCCTACAGTCACACCTCATCATAGTGTTCCCAAACATTCCCACCAACAGGCTTTTACTAATACAAACTTTCTTTGTAGGAATGATGTATATGCAAGACAAAACCAGATTTTTTTGCTGTTGTTGCAAAGTGTTTGCTGTATGAACTTGCTTATGCCTCTCAAAAACATCAGCAGGTCCTTCAAGAAGCAAACCAGTACCATAAAATATTGGTGGCAAACCAAATTGCTCTCATAGTCGCCAGTCAAGTTTCTAAGGGGAACGTTCCGCAAATCACTAGAAATGCTGGATTTTTTTTTTTTTTACTTTCAACCAGTAATTCAGTTCTTGCAAACAACCAACACATAAACGGAAAGAGAGGAGATAATGAATAATTCATAAAAATGAAAAAGAGCTAAATTTATCAGGTGATTAATTCTCAACAAATATTTAGACTAATTTTAAATTAATGTTCATGGATATGAATTCAAACACAGTGAAGTCAGGAAGTTGCAACTAACGTTCCCATAGTGAAATTAACTCAGGAATGCTTATAGATTTAAGCAGTATGTTTTAGATTATATACCACACTTAGGTATTTATACAGATTTACATATGTCTTGAAAATAATTGTGGTTAACAAGCTCTGACAATCATCATTATCTGTTAACCATTTCACTGCTGGCTCTCGCTGTGACTCGTAGCCGTGCAATCAGGCACGAGTTGGGAGCTCACAGGGAACCACTGCTGGCACCTTCCCCAGGAGGAAGCACCTTGTGAGCTTCGTGGGCAAGAAGCTCCCTCGTGTGGAAATCCAGGAATTTGCAGAGGAATACAGGATACTTTTTGCTATTCTCGCTGAACTCACACTGGTGTCGTTCTGTTAAACTCAGCTCCTGCACTCCTGACTGTAGACTGAGAAAAAGAACCAGGCTTTTTTTTTTTTTTTTTTGTCTCTTTAAATCCCTTTGCCATCTTAGACAGCAGTCACTGTTATTGTAGCCCATAATCTTGGCTCTCGTGCACTGTAGTTGAGCTGTGTGTGTCTGAATGCTTGACTGTATTCAGTGCCTGTAAGATCAGCAGGATCCCCACCTATCCCCCACTTTTCTTCTGCAATTTCCAGTCTTCTTGTGGCCCTTTAAAAGCCAAAGACATCCCTGAAGCAAATGTGTCCAATCTCATTGAAGTCAACACAAAATAAGGTGTTATTTACCTGCAGGGCTGAATTTGGCTGTGAGTGTCCATGTATATACCTTGTAGGTAAGCAATATGTGCATATATCTTTTTAATGAATTGCAGCCAGATGATAATACTGGATTCCTCACACTCAGTGTCTTTGTTGCTGTTTTGTGTGTTAATACAAGGTTTTTTGCTGTCAATGTGTATGTATATGAGGATGTTTGAATGCCTCTGTTTACACTCAGAGGCAGTTTCTGGTACATACAAGAACAGGCTCATCCCCTGGATAAAACAAGCAGTGGAGCTGGGGTGACTCTTGCTGCTTAGAACTCCCTCAGCAGCCTGCTTGACCTCTGTCCCACCCTTCAGCATCCTGGTAGAAATTCAGTGCCAATGCCAGCACTTTTCCAGCTGGGAGGTCGTTCATCTAAACCACAGCTGCCACACAAGGGCAGGTATCCATTCTCAGCAGAGCTTATGGAGTTCTGCATGATATTGCTACAGAAGAGCCAGTGTGTTCTGAGATCTTAACAACCTGCAGCTCTAACTAATAACCCTTTCTGGTTAATAGCAATGTGTTTCACGTTATGGGAGCTACGTATGCTCACCTTTCATGGCTCCCCAAAGAATTCAGAATCCCCTGAAGGGTTATAGGTATTTTCTAAAGCAAATTCATGTCCTGGATCTAGAAAGAAACGTGATTGCTCTAATGAAACAGAAATTTTACTTAATCTGGCCAAGCAAGTATTTTTGATCAGTAGCCAAACTGTAAATCTGTGTAGTTCACACTCCTTGTGTTCAGTAGATGGCAGCAGCAGCTCATTATGACAGTATTTACCTTTTCACACATCATAAGCTGTACCCAGGATGCTGATTAAAGTTCAACATACCTTTAACCTTAAATTAAATTCTACTCTTAACCGAAGGATTTTATTTTCTGTGTCTGATATTAAAACTCTGCTTTACGATACTGGGTTATCTTTATTGCCTGCAATTACTTCACAGCTGAATTATTGGTTATTTTATGAGATCTGGTCAGACCACGGGCAGAATACAATCTACCACAAAGTGAGCTCCTCTGGTCAGCACCCAACCTACTCTTTGCACCTGGAGCATCTCTCCATCTTCTGCAGGTGGACAAAGGAGAAGCCCCAGCTCCAGGACACTTCTCACCTTCTGCAGAAGCAGAAAGTGCCATGTGTAAAGGAGATTGCTGTGTAGTGGTGTCCCTAGAGAGGTAGAAGGTTTCTATGGGAAAAAGGTCATGTCATGATGGTCTGTCACTATGTGCTGTACTGGGGCAGATGGATGGAAATCCCCTGTAAGTGCCACAAACCCAGGTAGCACCAGCACGTGGGGAGGAGCTGGTTTGTGTGTGGGAAGATCAGACACTTGCTGTAAGAGGGTGAAGACACAGAGTCTCTGTAAGTTCTGAGATTCTTTGGTTGTCTAGTAATTTGGTGGATGCAGAAGGGTATTTCTCTTTGTAGACTTTGCTGTGTGTATTGAAAAAATGTTTTTGTGTCAATTTGGTTATTTGTTTTAGGATTAGACAAACCTGGAAATGATCCAAAATGCACATTTTCTAATAGAGTTGTCTGAGTGAAACTGTTTAGAAAAAAAATAGGAAATTTCCTCCTCCTGACGCTCATCTTAGGTATATTGATTTCTTTTCAATTAGCATGGTATGTTCAATGTTAGAATCATAAGTCGTAGTTTAGTTCAAAGATCAACTTTAGGGTTTTTGATGTGCTTTTTTCTTGACTTAAAATGGCTCCCTTATGGGGCAAAAACCACTTCAGCTCGTTAGGGAAAATTACCCCATATACTGTGAAAGGAGATTTGGGTTTTTTGTGGGCTTTTTAGGTTTTTTTTTTTCTAAAATCATAGATAATTTCCTAAACTTTATCTCACTTAGGAATAGCTTCCTTAATGTGAAATCATAATTGAAGAATTCTCTTATTCCTTGCCACAAGACAACATCTTATCCATGATTTGTCAGCATTTTACTACTTCAGTCCTCTGAAGTGAACAAAATAATCTTTTTTGAATGAGACAGCCCAGGACAGATACAGCTTTCTGCTTTCTTATGTATTTCTTAGTATTCTTACAAAAGCACAAAAGATTGATGTTGAAAATTGATCTCAGTTCACAATTAGGTCTTATCTCCAGTCTCTCCTTGCAAAAACAATACAGAGACTTCTCACCTCTCTTCTCACTGTAATTTTCTTCTGGAAAGGAAGCATAAACATAGTTATTACAGCATTGCAGTAGGACTCAGAGGCCTGACCTCATGCACTCATACCTGGCAGACCTACCTGAAAGGGGAGTACGCAATCCACCCAACCTCAGGTCTCACAGACCGTGGAGAGGCACACACTGAGGTCCGTGTTGGTGGGCTCTGTTTCCAGTGTGGAGTCCTGCAGCTGGGTACAAAACTGCAGCACAGCTACTCACAAAGCTGCTTCGTCAGTCTTGATTTTGGCATAAATTTATTTGCTGTGTTACATGGAGTAAATCTGTCCTTCACTTACTATCATCCTTCATGAGGAATAAATAAGTGAAGCAATCTTGTATAGATCCAACTTCAATGCTTTCTGATGCTGCAGGTTCAGTTCTGTATATTTCTTATTATGTGGTCTCTGGCCAGAATATCCTAAAATTGGCAAGCAGATAAGCATGCAGACTGCTCAAGAGTGCTTAAAGCTAAGTGAGCACTTTGTGGGCTCTTATTTCTAAACAGCCCAGCACCTTCCAGGTTTAATCCTTGGAAAACTGTGTAGTAAAAGAAGTTGATAAGACATACAAGTTCTCAGATAAAATTTTAATTGGGAGGAAAGTCCCCACTTACTTGAGCAACTTAATAATTCTGCTGCTTGTTTATCTAATGTCAGAGTAAATGTTGACAGGTTAGTCCTCTTCTCCGTCCCCTACAAGGGAAGTTGCACTTTAGGTATGTTAGACTGGCAAACACAGAAGCTCACGTGACAAATTTTCCATGTTTAAGTTTCTGTAGGCCATTCATAGTATGTGTAAAAATGTTTTTATTCTGGCATCTGGGTGAGTATTGAAGGAAAAATTACCTGAAAGTTATTTCGTCAGGATTCATTAACTTGATGTGCTTTTCCACTTAAAGATACTAATTTGAAGGACTTGTTTTTCTCTGTTCCAGTCACATTAGGTAAGTGCTCTATTTATACTGCTGATGTTTTGGATTAGAAAAACACATACAAAACAACAACAAAATCACAAAAAGTCCTGTAAGCTTCTGTTGCAGACATTGCTCTATTGAGAAATACCTGTTTCTATCTAGAAATGAACCCGGGCATTTTCTCTTTCTGCCTCTTCCCTTTTCACCCCGGATAACAGAATCACAGAATGGTCTGGATTGGAAGAGACCTTAAAGATCACTTAGTTCCACCTCCCTGCCATGGGTAGGGGCACTTTTCACTAGACCATGTTATCCAAAGCCCTAAAGGAACTATCACAGTGCATGTGTCAAGGTCCAGTATTGCTTCATAAGCCTTTTCTTAGTCATTTATGGATTGCTTGTGGAATCTTGGGTGAATTTTGGACCAGGCTAAAGCCTGTGTTAGTTTTCTATCTGCGTGTCTTTTCTAGACCCTTGAAAAATTATATTTTGCCATCAAGAATCAGCTGTCATGATAATGCCCATTTACACCAACAAGGACTGAGAAAAGAAATGCAGCCTGGGATCAGAGCAAAGATCACTACTAGAAGTACCTTGTGTGTTTCACGCTTTTCTAGAATTCAAGAGAAAGTTTTGAACATTTTTTTTTTAATTTCTTCTGGGCTTCATGAAGAACCCAAAGGGTCAAAATACTGTTTTATTTAAAAAAGAAAAATCCTATTTACTTTGGAAATCTAGGGGAGATATGTTTGGCTATTATGGTTATTATGGATATATTTGGCTATTATTATACTATAGGATAGTGTGCTGAGTGTATAGGATAGGAGTAAAATAGATTCTTAAAAAATAATCTGTTAATAATTAACAATCCAGAGGGCTTTCTGTGAAGACAATCTGAGAGAGTTGGGGTTGTTCAACCTGCGGAAGAGAAGGGCCCAGCAAGACCTTTTAGCACCTTTCAGTACCTAAAGTTGCTACATGAAGGTTGGAGAGGGACTTTTGACGAGGGCATGTAGTGACAAGACAAGGAGGGATGGTTTTAAACTGGAAAAGAGCAGGTTTACTTTAGATATAAGGGAGAAATTCTTTACTTTGAGCGTGGGGAGGCTCTGTCACAGGTTTCCCAGAGAAGCTGTGGATGCCGCATCCATGGAAGTGTTAAGGCCAGGCTGGATGGGGCTCTGAGCAGCCTGGGATAGTGGAAGGTGTCCTTGCCCATGGCAGGGGGTTAAAACAAGATGAGCTTTAAGGTCCCTTCCAACCTAAACCATTGTAGAATTTGTTTATTTAATCTTCTCTCCTATCTCTAGTTCCAAACAGTTGTAGATAAAGGCTCAGAACACCTGGGTGAAGACCCACAAGGGGTGCATTCTTTAGCCTTTCACATTGCCCAGGACTGGGTCAGCCACAGTGCACTTGGAACCCTTGAAAATAGGACTAGTTTTCAAATGCTGTGGTTTGAAAGTCAAAGGACTTTTAAAAATACCAGTATTTAAACCAAAAACTGTATGTGCACTTGAAACTTCTTAGAGTTTGGAACAGTTTTAAGCATTTGATTCTGAAATGTTTTCACTTAAGTAAGACTACCATATGAGAGCAGCATCACTTCAATGCTCTGAAAATGCAACAGCTGAGATAAAAACAGGTTTAGCAGAAGCCAGGACAAGTAAGTTATTACTTAAATGAACAATTTGGTAAATAAATTAATTAAATATTTCCCTATCAGGAAGAGTTTTAGCTCTGGTTTTATTGCTTTCAGACTCTCAAGGGCCTGATGTAAAATGAAATACAAACTTGCAGAAGAGTGAAATCCCACCAAGAATTAGTGGTGTATAGTGTATTTCATCCTTCTTGACACAGTGGATATTGCCCTTGCAAAGTCAGTGCAGTCCCACAGTTTGATCACTTTCCTTTCCTAATTGAGCCTAATAGAAGATCAAAGACATTTTTTCCTTTTGCTGATCTGCACGATGGCTCGTTGTATGCCTTTTGTCTGCTGTGGATGCTCATACAGCATTCGTCATTGTGATGCCAAACCAGAACGTGCGTTGTTAAAAACACACTGTGTGTGGTGGTTCTGTCCTCACGGTTGCATTTGCTTTGTGCTTTGCTGAATAACTGCGAACAGTGAGTGGGGAGATGATGTGAAAGTTTCAGGGCAATAAAATAAGGATGGGACACTTAGTCTAGGCAGGACAGTAGAGAGAAGCCCTTGTGCAAACAGGCAGTGTGCCTTTGGCAAATACTTTGCTCAATAAGAGCACAGAAACACCAATTGATATGCCAAGATCATCTGTGCCAGCAGGCGTAGCACCTAAATAAAGCAGTGCATGTGATCCACAAAAACTTCTGTAAGGTGAAACTGTTTGCTTTTAGCTGCAGTGATTGGAACCGGTGGGACCAGGTGTTTTGTCCATGATTTGCGTTGTTTCAACAGACGAACTTACCTCCTCCGATAAGTTTATACTTTGGACTTCCGTACAACCTGCTGTTGTCTTAGAGAAATGTGGTTATATGGCTGGGGCATAAAAAGATACATGCATGACCTGACTAACATGCTCATTTAAAACAGTCCCATAAAATGGTTTATCTCAACTCCTGTGGTCTTTTGCAGTTCTCTCTTGCCAGTACTGTGTTCGAGTGGCTTCGTTGAACATGAGGTTTTAGTTGAACTGTCACAGACTGGGTCAGGCCCTTGGCCCTGTCAAAAGGGAAGGGGTAAATGATTGTGGAGCTTGGGAAGAGGAAGAGTCTGATGGAAACAAATCCCTGCAAAATCAGGGTAACATGAGCTAAGGAAAGAGTACGGGAACAAAATTAGCATGGGGTGGAGGAGGACACAGGGAGAATAAGATATTTCTAAGAGTAAATTAATGTTTTCAATCAGAAGTGAAGTCTAATATGGGCTTTACAAATATATTCTCAGTGGAAAAGAGTGATGGATCTTAGCTACAAAATAGGCACCTGCTTGATGAAGTCATAATTCTTTACTGCATTGCTAATCTGTTCAAGATACAATGTTCTTTTTTTCTTGTACTTCAGGAATATCACTGATAAGAGATGATTGAGAGAAAAAATGTGTAAGAAAATCTGCAGAGATGCAGAATGCCTCATGCAGCATTGATGTACTTAGCCCCATATATATTTATTACTGCAAGTATGTGTTTGCTTTCTTGGTGAACTTTTTAATCTCAAACAATTACAAAAAACAGAAATACAAGCCTTTCCTGAAGCAGATATATCATTGCAGATGTAGTAAAAAAAAAAAAAAAGTCTCAGATTCCTCTCTTTTCCCATACTATCCCCAGAAATTAAATTTTGTAAATAGTTTTGTTCACTGTCTCATTTATGAAGCAATGTCATCTTAAGTGCAGTCTTGTCTGACGTAGTAATGTTGAGAGTTCCAGCACCTCAGTGAAGCGCTAAAACCACAGGGCTTCATTGAAAGCCTGATAAAACAAACATTAGGTTTTGGATCTGGTCATAAGGCCTTCTGTCAGATGAGTCCCGTGTAATTGTAGACAACTCTAACAGCAAGTATTTTATATTATTAGTTCAGAGAGAGCAACTAGAAATATTGTAAAACATTTGTTCTAAATCCATAGAAAACTCTGAATAATGCTAATATAGATCTAATTGGGCAAAAATCACACGCCGTGAAATTCTGGGAAAGATTACTGAAAGAGAATCACATAGAATAATTGTGTGAAAAAGACTTTTACTTCAATTTTGAAAACCTGCTTCAGGAACATATTGGTTCCAGAAACTTGAAGAGCCTGCCTGCATGGACTTTTTCGGCCACCTTATCCCATCCAACTTGCAGAAGCTGCAAGTGCAGGGTGTTGGACCTCTCAGGATCAGGGGGACCATGGGTCACAAAACCTGGTCCTGCAGCAGTGCAGGGGCATCTGGGCGGGGCTGGCTCCTGGAGTGTGTCCATGGGACAGTGTGCTCTGGCAGCACAGGCAAACCTGTCACAGCTGGAAGGGAAACTGCAGCCTGGCCGGGAGTTCCATCAGCGCAGGCAGCGTGGGTGCATCCTGCCTTGCCAGCAGAGACATGGTTAAGGGGAGAGGGGAAGAGAGGAGAGGGCATCTGTAACAAGCTGATCAGTAACAACCAGCAGCTCAATTACACTAAAAAATTGAATCAGAGATTGGATGGCAAATACAATTTATAATACCGCATGATACAGGGAGAAAAACCACCTGGGCTGGGAGTAACAAATCTGTAAAACTTGATTTAGGAAATAATAGGACTAAATGTGAACCTCCTGAAAGCTGTGCTCAGGATTTCTGGGAAATGGCCCTGGCCTGAGCTTGAGGCCGCTGCTTTGATAAGCAATTTCTTCATGTGTGATTATTCCACATCCCAGGTGGTCAGTATGAAGTAAGAGTTTAAAGTACCTGACATTGATGACTAGGTCTTAATAGAGAACAGGGTTTACATCTGATGTAAATATTTTCCATTTTCCTTTTCCAATGTTTTCTCCTCTCCAACTTCCAAACCTCCCCAAATCCCCCAGCTGTCTGTGTGAGAAGCAGTGCCTGGTGCCAGGCTTCCTCAATTTTCATTCTTAATTGAGCTGTAAATTCACCTTATAAACTCTTGCAGATCTAGTGGTCCTTCTACATTTACAACTTTTTAATTATCTTCTTAATTAACGGAAGCCTCAAGGTCCCAGTACATTTTTATCAGATGAGTCTGTTATGAAACACATTAACTTGGACTTCATTGGTTTTAATAACATCCTCTCCTCAGCCTGGTTCTGTGTATCAGTATTGCTCTATTTTGTCCTGATGCTGATAAAAGAAGTGCCAGTGTATATCACAGCACGATCGAACCGCACTTCTCCTTTATTAGCAGCTCCCGGACAAGCCAAGGGTGCCTCATCAAGAACGTAACTTTAAAAGGCATTATTTTTTTATGATGCTGAATTCAAATGCAATGCTAGTGTCCAAAAGATTAAGACACTCTAAATAAAAGCAGGCGTGGGCCTGGGTGCTGCATTACATTCCTGGCTGTGCTCAGAGAGGTGTGACTGGTGAGGAGGGGCTACAGACAATGGGCAAAGGGAGCGGAGGGGACTCCTGCCCTGGAGTCAGAGGTACCCTGTGCACCATGGCAAAGGGCTGCGGCTTCCAGGCTTCCTTGTTTCATGTACGTTTTCAAAGGGGAATGTCAGCTCGAGGCCCGTGGTGTCCTGACATAACTGCTTCATGTGATTCCAGTTCTACAGTGGTGCAGCAATACTGGCTCTAGAGGAGTTTGGCCAGTGAACCCCACCCATGCACGGAATGTGCTTCTAAGAAAAGGCACTGGAGGGAGGGACGGAGGGAGAGTTCAAGGACCACCAGCACGTCACTGTTGCTATATGATTCAGTGTCGCCTGCAACAGTGCTTAAATGAAAAAACTTGGCTTTGCAAAAACCTTCAAACCCCTCCTTCCCCCCCAAAAAACCCAAACACAGATAACTGAGCAGCCTGGGAATTCAGAGTGCCAGCCTTGACATACACAGCTGGATGTCTGCCTGGGATGGAATTGTCCTGACTTGATTTTTGGTGTATTTCATTAATTACACTGGTATTATTTATACTTTTTAAGAACAAAGTCATGCGTAGGAAGATATTCCCTGTAAGTATCTATTTGCAGTAGCAATATCCTTTTAGCAGAAAACAGGATTTGCACAAGCTGCATTTTAAACTGTTGGTACCACAGTTAATCCTAAATGCTGTAAACTGTAATGGCCTATTTCTTTATTTGAGTTGCTCTTTTCCTCCCAATATCCCGTTTTCTGACTGCAAAGCGGCTTATGGCAGTTCATCTACAGTGCTGACATTCAAAACCTTGTATGACTGGCAGCAGTAAAACTTTATTTAGCCTCCTTCTCGGTCTGAGAAATAAACTGCTTTGGCACAAAAACATTTAGTAGCAAAACCAAATGTGGGGTATGGCTTCCATTGTTGTTCAGTTGTTGTTTTCGCCTTGTGTTCGAGTATCTTGAGGAAAGACTGATGGTGATGGCTGACAGCTCTCTGCGGGAATTGCTTTTCCTCTGTAAGTGATTATCACGATTGTTAGTGACAGCCCAGGGGGACGTGTTGCTCCTCGGGATATGTAAAAATATAAGGAATACTACTTTATGTGGTTTGGAACTCATAACTGTCCACTGATGCTATCTGGATGCTGAATTAGCTATGACATTACAACACTAAACCCATTTTCACCCAGTTTCCCTCTCAAAGGAAAACCTAAACCTCATTTGTTAGACTGCAGGCTTGATGACTGATTTGACATTGTAAAATGAAATCGAATATGTGAACAGTCCTGTTTACAATTTCACAATTACAAAATTACAAATCTTTAATACAGAGATGATGTGTTAGCTGCTTCTTCTGGCTTCATGAATACATATTTTATTAAATTAGTGAAGGCCTAACTACCAAAACAAAAGGAGAGCTACACTGAGACTCAGGGGATGGCAGGTGCCTGTCAAATGCTAGCAGGATGGAATCCATTTGCCCTAGTTCCACATCAAAGAAATAATACTAATACTAAGAATAGCAATTTATCTACTTTTTAAAATGTTTGGATTTAAATTGCCTTTTACTGCATGTACATTATGTCTGTCACACTGGTGGTGGGCTCATACTAGACTCATCATGCTGTATTAAAATGTAGATTTTGCCTATTGGAACATTACATTAGTTGCCTATCTGCTTTCAAAACCACTACTAGTTTGGGTATAACGTAGTATAAATGGAAAAAAAGGAAATTATTCTGGATAAGATTCCTTAAATTTGAATAGTTAGGTTAAGGGCAGTCTTTTAAAGTCTAAACTCTCAAAGCAAGTTCTAAATACTGTTAAAATTGTGTCAGGTAATCATCACTTTGTCATCAAAAATTGGGAATAAAATGAACGCTGTAATTTCAGTATGAGGAAGTGGAATCACTTTTATTTTCGGCACAGGGCATGAGGGATTGCTCTGCCTAACCCATGCACCACAGCTAGAGAACAGATGAGTTTAAATCTATGTAACTACTTCAGACTCATTACCTTTCCCCAAACTCACACATACGTGCTAAATGTTCCCGCTGATTCTTCTGTGTATTTAAATCACCTTCTCAGCAGCATTGCTGAGGCCCACAGTCTTTAAGGCTAGGATAACCACTTGCACATGTGAATACAGGATGAAGTACTGTCAGCTAAAGGAATTCACAAGACTTGAACACTATTTGTTACAATTAAAGTTTTTCCCAAAATGTGCACAAGTGAAGGATGGGAAACAACAGAAAGAAATTGTACCCCATAGCTGGGGCTCTGGCTGGTGCAGCTCAGGAGCTTTTCCTGCCCTGCCACAGGAGGAATCTTCTTTTCCTTTGTTCCTTCTTTCTTTCTCTGTTCTTTCTTTCTTTCTTTCTTTCTTTCTTTCTTTCTTTCTTTCTTTCTTTCTTTCTTTCTTTCTTTCTTTCTTTCCTTCTTTCTTTCTTTCTTTCTTTCTTTCTTTCTTTCTTTCTTTCTTTCTTTCTTTCTTTCTTTCTTTCTTTCTTTCCTTCTTTCCTTCTTTCCTTCTTTCCTTCTTTCTTTCCTTCTTTCTCTGTTCCTTCTTTTTCTTTTGTTCTTTCTTTTAATTTATTTCATGGTAGCCCCCTCAAGTTTGTGCCTCAAACCTCACATCCTATGTCTTTTCTATTAAGACAACAACTACTCTCAGCTTATCTTTCTCTGCATCTCCCATGTCTGCTTGCTGTTCCAGGTTTGCTTTCCAGATCACAAACACTGGAGAAGGGAGTCTTCTGTGGGATTGTGTCCACAGGCACAGAAAGCAACCCCCCAGTAACCACTTCCATTTCCTTTAGCAGTGCAAACAATGCCATTCCTGAGGTTAAATGCAGTTAAACAGAGTTTGAGCTGCACAAAGGCTGTTTGCTCTCATAAGCAGCCGTGAGTGAGCTTCCTCCCATGTCCCCTCACACAGATGTACTGCCTGAGCACTGAGGGAAAAGGAGCTGGTTAGGTGATGTTAGCAAGGAAGATGAGAGCTGCTTTTGTCAGCTCAACTCCAGGTTACTGGAGACCTCTGTGTGAGAAGCCGGTGGAGGAACTGGTCCCACTTCTGGTGTTGGGCACCACAGGAGCAGATGAGGAGCCAATGTCAGGAGTGTCAGAAGTTAAAGCAGTAGAAAGTAATGTTCTGAATATACAGACCATAAGCAACATACCCAGAAAATGGGGTCAAGAATCTACAAATAATGTTTATTTTCAGGTAAATATGCTTAAAACTAAAAGACTGAATTACTAGGAGCATGATCATTTTCTTATTTCTCTTGAAACAATTCCAACTTCTTTTCTAAATGTTTTAGGGATTCCCCTCCTGATTTAGTCTGCTCACTGGAGAAAATAAAAAGGTACTGACCATTTCAACCCCCTGATCTAACAGAAAAGCACTGACTGTCGGTTACAACATCAGTGATCCTAGCTGGAGAAGAAAAGAACTGGAACATTATTTGATATGGGAAAGAGTGATAAATTACTTTGTATTTTGTGAATCACAGCATCTTTTTTTGTACCACTGCAGGTAAACAGGTTTTTTTTTTCTACCGATAGATGCCTGAAAGGAAGAGATATGCAGCTATCTTTGTTCTCTTTGATAGGACAATGATATTCTCATCTAAGAAATAACATGCATCTCTATGTCAAAAAGTCATGTTTCCTGGGCAATACAATTTGAATTTCAGTGTGTAAGTCTAAACCAAGCTAAATATAACTATGCTATATTCCTGTAAAAAAGAAGGGTGGCATCAAAAGCTACCACATATTTCTAATTTCCCAACCGTGTCAAAATAATTCTATACCTGTTTCTTAAAAGATGTTTAAAACCTATTTCTTGGTGTCTGTTACTAATCCTCTTAGTGGACTCAGTGCAGATGTGTGGGAAAATGCTAGTCAGCTTTAGATTAGATTCGTCTGTACCTGAGGAAACAAGCAAAATCCCCAAATCCCTGTCATATCTAGTGTTGAGGTGAAATCCAGTGCAGGGCTAGAATAATAGTTTGGGTGGGTTTTTTTTGTTTGGTTTTGTTTATGGAAAGTTCAGTATTGAAATGGAGACCTTATTTTGGGAGGTAGAAGACGAAGACTACAGAATATGTAAAGCTACAAGGTGACCTGCACTTAGTAATTTGTTTTCTTTGTTAAGGATTCAGATTGAATCCCCAGTCTTGGGTTTCATGCATGCACCAATTACTGTGATCAGATTTGTGTGCTTTACATGAAATACAGTTTCCTTTGAGAAGGCATACGTGGACACTGGCAGCTCCAGTCTGATGTATGTGAATGTACAGAAAAGGGTGCAGAAGATCTGTTCACCAGAGCTGTTAATCAGGGAGTGAGCCAACTGGCTCCAAGTCTTTTGTTTCCCAAACAATTCAGTATTGTATGTTCTTGTTCCTGTAACTACGAAGTCCATGTAAATATATTTTTTCCCCTGAGATCCTGCCTTATAAGCAAGGTAAAATTGTTCCAAATGCATTTGTTCTCCTTTCAGGGTGGACACAGAACTTGGCATTATCACCTGTGTGTAACCTGATGGCCTGTAACTAAAAAGCAGGAATTAAGTCAATTAATTAATTAATTAATTTAAAAGGACTGAATCGGCATTGATACTGACAGAAATGGAAAAGGTAAATGTCACGAAGAGCAAAGCTTTGGAAGTGCCGGCGTTTGTGGGCAGGGCTGGCAGCAGCAGTTTCCTGCCCGCAGCCCGGCCCTGCCCTGGTCCCCGCCCCGCAGCGCTGGCTGTTCCCAAGGGCTCGGCAGGGCACGGCTCGGCACGGGCACGGCGGGACAGCGGAGCCGCGGCCCGGGAACGCTGCGTTCGGCTGGCGGGGCTTCAAGCGTCCTTACCCGCCAGGACTCCTTCCAGGAGCTCCTGTCAGGTATCCCGGGGTTTTCCTCGCAGGGGTGCCTAATGACCAGCAGGGCTGTGGCAGGGACCTGACGAGGAGAAGCCCCCCGTTTTCCGGCTGGGGAGTGCGGGTTAAGTTAGAATATATCTCTTTAGAGAAGTAACTCGCTTGCAGAGACCGGATTAAGGGGAGGTGCCGGTGGCCGGGCTGTGCCGGGAGAGCCCCGCTCGAGGAGGGAGGCGGCGGCAGCAGCCGCAGGTTGGTTCTGGCAGCCGCGGTCCTGTCCCCAGCCGGCATCAGCGATGATGTGCCCTCGTCTCAGCGAGGCTGATACCCTGGGTGTGACCTGTCTGTGGGGCTGCCAGGTGCCGGCACTCGCAGGTCTCCGGAGAAAAGTCAGTTTAAAGGGACAGGGTACCCTACTGCGTCAGAACAACAAAAAAAAATCAGTTCCTTCTCTGAATAATATTTTGTTAACATTAGACAAAAATGAACTGTTTAATTAGATCAACTAGGTGATCTTCAAGCATACTGTTTCTCCAGCAGTCAAGGTTAAAATCCAGTGGCTGAATAGTCTAATATAATGCAATGTCAAAAAAAAAGCCACAGAGGGTGAACTCATGCATGCCTCCTGGCTATTTGGCTTCCTGTTTTTTTAATATTACAATGTCTTGGAAAGGGCCTGGCTTGTTGTTTATATGGCACTAAGCATGTTTGTGCTGGGAGGCTTACATTAATATGCTCTTGGTATTTTAGTGAGCTGGATAAGAAATGAAACTAATTGTCATGCTGGATAAGAAATGAAACTACTTGTCACATTAGTATTCTGTTTTTCTGATAAAAAGCAGAAACCCTATAGTTAAGGTAATTATGGCATCTCTGAATTACTTGCAGGATATCTAGTGACATGTGTCAGGGTGAGGGACATGCAGCTGTGTTACATAGTTCTGAAAATGAGAAAGTGACTGAAAAGAAACATGGACATTCATAAAAAAAGGAACTCTCTAGGGATGAAGTGAGGGCTGAGCTTTGTAAAATCTTTATTGCTTTTTTACTATAGAGCATATCAACCCTTTCTAAATCCTAGACTGTACAGTGGCTTGTATGTGTGGTTGTAGGGACAATGAAAGATTCTGGACTACTATGAAGCCTTTCTTTTAAATAAATCATATCATTCTGTCTCTACTCTCCCTTTACCATAGGGCTTAGTTGTAATTCTCAGTATTTCACTGAAGTTAATGTAACTGGAACATCTCACAGTATAAGCTGATCTTTTGCTAGTTTAAATAACATTTTTTATTCTTCTATAGTTTGTGATATTCCTGCATTCATACAGGGACTACATTCTACCCTACTACATTCTACATACTACCCTACGACCAGAATCCAATTAAAGTATGTGAAAAAGGATGGTGGTTTTATTAGTAAAGTAGAGTTAGTAAAGCAGAAGAAAAAGTATGTTAAAAAAGGAATGTTTAAGAGCAACTGAACCAGCTGCTCTTAAAGAGGGTGTTCTGTAGGATTTGGAGAGTGAGTTTGTTCCATGACCTCCCAGAAGCATAGACATCACCTTGTGAGACCTGCTTTTACTCAGAGTGAAAAACAGGAAGGGATTGCTTTCAGTTTCACTTCCCAGATTTGAATAACCAGCTTCATTGAACTGAAGTAGTTAGAAGAATCATAAAAGACAAAATATATTGGTAATTTAACTTGAACTGGATTGTTTTTAAAGAACAACCAGGTTTATTTTTTATTTTAAAGCTTTCAATACTATTAAAAAGAAGAGCCTACACCATTCTTTTTTACACTTTCACCTTTGGATCTCCTGACTGTTTTGGATCTGTCTGTAACAGCAGTTGCTGCTGTTGTCTTGCTTCATTCATTACCCCAGAGAAAGAAGTAACTCTCAAGGTTTATGCTGGTATCAGTAAGTTGGGGGCTTTTTGGTTTTGTTGGGGTGGTTGTTTTTTTGTTTTTTATGGGGTTTTTTGGGGTTTTTTGTTTTGTTTTGTTTTTGTTTTGTTTTGGGTTTTTTTGTGTGGTCTGTGTTGTTTGGGGTTTGGTTTTTTTTTTTTTTTAATTCATCTCAGCAACCACCCTTTGCTATCCTTTGAAGGCAAAATTGGATGTGTGATATTTAGTAGTAGCTCTAGGGAAGTGGAATAACTTGAAGAACTGAGTAGGTGGTAGCATGGCTACATGGCTGCTCCAGGGTTTACCTGAGCAGGTTTTGTGGTCAACATCAATACACTGAACCAGCTGTCCTTAAATTACTGCAGTAAACTGTTAATCTGAATTACAGGATGTTTCTGAATGGCTGCGCAGTGGAGTCTTGCACCTCCCAATGCTTTCCTCTGAGTTGAGGATGATTTCAGAATGCTCAAAGCATGAATGCAGGCATAGAAAATTCAGACTTACGTGGTTGTGGAGACATAGCCTAGATGGAAGCTGAGATATTTAAGGTTATTTTACCTTGTATTTTTAATTTAGCTTTCCCATACAGTTTAGAGAGGCAAATATCTTTTATCAATAATAGAGAACTGAATAGCTCTTATGTGAAATTATATATATTTAAAAAATCACGAGACAAAAATGTTCTTTTGCAGAACAACTAGAAGCAGATTTACGACAATGCAAGGTGAGTAAAATATAACCAAAATGTCAATTTTTGCTAACATCAAAGACTGCATATTCAAGCAATATTAGCTTAGCTATTAGCTTACCTTTTAATTATATGAAGTATGTATGAATGTTTTAAGCTGAAATTATTTACATTTTAAAATGGAATATTTTACAAAACATAGAGCTTACATTTTCAGATCTTGATTTCTGAAGCTAAGTAAAAATAATAAATAAATTAGTAACCTTGAAATTCATGTTATTTCTGCTTACAAACTGAAGCTGGTAAATGTTTTTAAATCCATAACCCTCTCCATCTGCTGGTGAGGCATTAGTCGAAGAAGTTGGGAGAAAAGGTTTTACACAGAGGGGAATGGCTCATTGCCATGTTCTGTATTGGAGGGCAGACTGTCAGTTCCTGGCAATGCTTTGAATTCAAGCCTCTTTCTACATTTCAATGAACAAAGACATCTTTGGTCCAGACAGAGTGAACTGACCCTGCCTGAGCAGGGCTTGGACTAGATGATCTCAGGAGGTCCTTTCCAAGCCGAATGATGCTGTGACATCTTCATGACATCCTGGGGAGTACCTGTCTTTTTTCTGTGCTTTAAGGACCAGAACTCCATTAAGTTTTACTGATGTTTAATACATACATTGTTCATAAATATCATCTTGATGTATATTTTTGCTGTACAGAAAACAGCTGCCTAGTTTTGTTCTGTGTGTACTCTGGAAAAGGAGGCAGTGCTGGGGATCTTCCACGCAGGGTAGGAGGAGATGATCCATACTCAGTGTGTATGTTCCATTCTTCCAGGACCTCACCCTGCCACAGTACCTGGAATGCCCTATGGCTCCCCTCAGCAGGTCCCTGGGACATACCAAGGTAGGTGGCAAGGTTGGTTACAGATCTGTGACACCATTAGGAAATAAGCACAGGGAATATGTGGTACAAGGGGGATCATCTCTGATTTAGTTTTCTGCTATTAATTCTGTAGAGTTCCTTTTAATATCTGTTTTGCTGAAAAGTAATTTCTTTCATTTTTGGTGCTCCACATTGAGCAGTACCAACGGTGGTTAGGAGTTAAAAATGTCAGGTGTTCCTTGGTGGTCACTGTGGGGAGTTTGCTAGGAAGGTGTTACTGATTGCAATTAATGTGTGGCAGGTTTTTACTGATAATCAGATTTTTTAATTATCATGTTATTTCAGTATTTCACTTTATTTTTCTTTAGAAATACAGAACTGAAGAAAGAATTGTTTTCCTCTTGCAGTTCTGCGTGCATTCTGTTCCTGTTTCATGCTCTGTTTCTGTACTTTGCAGGTGGTTATGCCTTACACTTTCCCTCGCTTGCTCTCTCGTCTTCTGTCTCATTTCCTGCTCCACTTCAAAATGTGGCACTCCTGAACAGCTTCTCTCATTCTGGCAATGACTGCTTTCTGAAGATCCAAATCACAATAAATATCTAAAAATCAGGCTCAAAGCATAAGTCAGAGGTAAAAAGCAAAATGTTTGGCCTAAGTTATTGTGCTGTTCCTAAGTTATAGCTTGTGCATCTTGGGACAAGGCACTCTGAGGTTTGTAAAGTAAACTTGCAAACTTGTAAGTAAAGTGGGCGATAAGCACTCATTGCTTGTGCCATGGAGGTCTCAGGGGCATTGTTACTTTGAGAAATTGTATGTGCATGCACTTGCACACAACAGCAGTAGGTAGATTGTGTGCAAAGCCCGTGCTCAGGCATGAAAGTGATTTTGAATTCCCAAAGGGCGGATTTTTCTCTGGGGTGGGTGATGTGGCCACCTATGAGTTTTAAGCCACAGCTGTTTACATCACCTGGGGTACAGGCCTGCTTATGGTCACAGCCTGATCTTTCACGTGCAGCGGTCCATGTGTTGTAATGTAATGTGAAATTTGGTGCTGAGCTGGTATGGGCTGAGGGTCCACAAGTCATGTGGTTTGAAAACTATAGATGAACTTTGCTAAAAGGGCATTTCCTTTCACAAAAGTAGAAGGTATAGTTCCAGGAAAACTTTGTCTTAAGATTCCTCATTTACTCAACTGATAGCTTGTGTAAATGCCAGTGCTTTTCATGTAATTTAAAGTGTTCTGGCTTCTCTAGTTAGAAGTACCCTTTATTTATTTATTTATTTATGTTTTTTGAACTGACTGTCTCTTGTGTGAATGAAATTTCTTCTGTATTCAAGAATGATGCATTTATTTATTTATTGGGTTTGGTTTTGTCTGAGGCATCAGAACCTCCCATGGCAGTGTAATTCCCTTCATGAAAATTATTGTATTCATAACTGAAATACGTAAGGTGTAAGGATGTCCATAGTTCAAAATAGTGAATAAATTACTCTTTTGAAGATTCATGGGACAATTCTTTTCCAAAATCTAACTTTCATAACTGTATCTCTCCTACTGTACTAAATGTCACAGGTGCAGAGAACTATGGATTCCAGGCACAGCCCATGGGAGTCCCAGGTGGATTTGTCATTCCACCTGTCCAGAACCAGCCCACCATGGGTGGGGCAATCTGGATGCCTCTTCCTCCTTCTGTTCCCAACTGCCCTCCTGGATTGGAATACCTCACACAGGTACCTGCGCCCTTCCTCCTTCCCCAGAGATCAGGTGTTCTGCTCTGGGAAGCAGCCTGCATCCATGAAATAGCTAAATAACGCATCTGGCTCTGCTGCAGCTGCAAGGGTTGCTGCTTGTGGGCTGCTAAGTGAAGCCTTTTGTAACGTCTGAATAGGTGTAGCACTGGTTCACGGAGTACCTCCCTGCCAAATAGGATGCTAAATGATGAGGGACACAGGGCTATCATACATCCTTCCCATTTGTGAAATTACTGTTTGTGAGATGTAATGCCATTTGTCAAGGAGTGTAGAATAAATACCTATAATATGGGCAACTGTAGTACATTAGAGACACTTAATTTTCCGCATGATGCTTTATTTGCACCTCTTAATATTGTTAGTAGAGGTGCAAGTAAGACTTTTACAGCATAGAGAATGCTAATAGCAAAATAAGAATTGTTTCCACATTGCTGGATGTCTTTGTACCATAAAATATGGTTCATCTCAGCACTGAAAAGATTAATACTGATGTATTGTTGCCAGTTTTTGAAACTGCTAAAAAAAAAAAAGGCAAAACAAAAAAAGAAGTACTGGTGAGGAGAGGCTGATTTTCCCCTGAATTTCCCTCAGAGCTGAGCAGTAGCTGAGCTTCTGCTCTAAAACATGTCCATTTCCTGCTTTTGTCTGTCTGGAGGCTCTGGGACATGATGTCAGAGCTCCGTCAGGCTCTGAGTCCTGAAAGGAACATAGGAACATTAACCCTGTGTGCTTGTA
The DNA here is from genome assembly GCA_014706295.1 of Lycocorax pyrrhopterus obiensis. Taxonomy (NCBI): domain Eukaryota; kingdom Metazoa; phylum Chordata; class Aves; order Passeriformes; family Paradisaeidae; genus Lycocorax; species Lycocorax pyrrhopterus. Next base: position 12,458,579 of record JACSVZ010000016.1, on the reverse strand, counting down.
ACCAGACCAGTTTGGGTTCAGCTCCCCCCATCAGCTCCAGTGCTCTGGAACACTCTTCTGCTAAACTGGCAGAGGACAGGACAAGGAGGGGAATGAGCTATTTTCGTAGCTTAACTGGTAGATAATCTGCCCCTAGACAAGGCATTGATCCATACATTTTTATTCTAAAATGAAACAGCAGCAGTTCTTAAAACTACATTTTATCTTAGTTGCAACTTGTTAACTGTTTTTTCTGTTTAATTTTTCAACCACGAGCAGATTGACCAGATATTAATTCATCAGCAACTTGAACTTCTTGAGAGTAAGTACAAAGTATTTAAGTCTAATAATCCCAAGAACAGTAAAGTTTAGACTTTCTCTGATGCTGTGATTTTAAGGTGGTTGCTACCTTTGTCCTTCTTTCCTCTGTTACCTGTCTCAATTCCTGCAGAAGTCGTGGAAGAGAGGAAGGAGAAAATAGAAGGGAAGAAGATTTTCAGCGGGTTCTATATCCCAAAAGATACACAGCTATGCTACTGAATAATCTTGGTTATAGGTGCTATAGTTGATATGTAGCTAGTTATGGATGAAGTCACACATTTCCAATGTTACTTGTTAACAATGGTTCCTACTCTCCTCTCTTCCTTATTAAAGATCTTATTTTCTGTCCTGTCATATCCCACCTAATTCCATGGACTGGCATGTGGCTTTGATCCCGTTTACAGGCAATCCTGCTGTTTTAGCATACTGAATAGATTTTCTTCTGCTCCCCTCTTTCTGTGCTTTAAGAATATCCAAGTTGTATTATCAGTGTCTTTCAAAAAGAAGAAATGAAATGGACCATACATCCCAGCTGACACCTAATGTTGCTGCTGCATTTTTCTGTTCAGTTCTTTCTAAAATTTAAAAGAGTGCTTTCATTTGTTATAGAAATCAATTAAAATTTCTGTCCTGGCTCATGTTGCTTTTGATGTGTGCTGCTGTAAATCTTGCCTGAGAGGGTTTTTTGTGGCTTTCTTATTCTGAATGTATTTGTGCCCTTTTCTGGCTTTACCCCCAAATTCACAACTCTCTTTAACTCTCACCCATTCAGTTTTTCCCTGAGAATGTTCCCTGCTGTGTTATTGGTAATGGTGGTGCTTGCTCAGGCAGCAGGTGTCTGTGGCCAGGGGGGACACTGGGGACTGATGGGAATCTCTGTGCTCTTTCCGCATGTCCTTGTTCATGGTGGATTCTTCTCTCTGAACTTCTCCACCAGGCTTCACTGCTTGAGGGTCCTTTCCTATCATTTCCCCTTGCCAGCAGCTGCCTCTGACAGACTTTGAGCGAGGCTTGCCTTCCCAGAGGGCAGCTGCAGAGTTAGCAGGGAGTGTCTGACCACACACTCCCAGGAATTTAGCAGGTTTTTTCCTATTTTTCAGTTGTGACTGGCTTTGAAGAAAACAACAAATACGAACTCAAGAATGCACTGGGGCAAAGAGTGTACTTTGCAGCAGAGGACACTGACTGCCTTACCAGGAATTTCTGCGGGCCAGCACGGCCCTTCACCATCCGGATTATAGACAACCTGGGCCGCGAGGTGATAACGCTGCAGAGACCTCTCCGCTGTTCCTCGTGCTGCTGCCCCTGCTGCTTACAGGAGGTGAGTTGCTGCCTCTCACTGCCTTCCTTCTCGTGGGACAGGGATCTCCTGTGCAGTTTTAAGGTGGGGTTGTCTTGAATCAGGAGGTGAGGTGAAACGAGTCAGGTTTTGCCAGTAAGGTGTGGGAAGAGAGATCTGTGGGATTTGTGCTTGAGGTCCTTGGTCTGGGGAGAAGCAAGCGTGCTGCACCACTTGGACTCACTGGCCAATTCTGACTGTGATAATGAAAAATCTGATTGAACGGCCTGTGAGGGAACTTGTGGCTGGTGCTGAAATCTGCACTGGAGATGGGCTTGGCATGGAAGAATAAGGCAACAAGTTTCATAAAATAACAGCTAGAGTTTTCATTTTACAGCTCTGAACATTCAGAGCTGTGACATGCAACACAGGAGATCATGAGATTTTTTTTAATATTAACTTAATTTTGGAATGATGCAACTTCTGAGATTTCTCAGAGCTCCTGCTGAGGCATTTGCAGAAGCTCTATAATGCCTTCACCAAATGCTTTTGGGATGCTCACTGCCTTTCTTTCACTGAATTTTGATCTTTATATTGTAGATGCATAGTTTGCGTGCTCCACAGCCTGGGGAGTCTCTTACTGTTTTCTTGAAGGCAAAAGTTGAATAAGAGGTCTGCAATCTGAGTGCAGTCTTCTGAAAACACTCACGGAAAAATGCATTGAAAGGCCAGATTGTTGCGGAAAAATAAGCTGTGTTTCATTTGTATGGTGTGGGTTTTGTCTCACAAGCATATGGAAGAATGAACATTCACTTTAAAGGTTTTCTTTTTCCCATGAAGCTGGAAGTCCAGGCGCCTCCAGGAAGAACAATTGGTTATGTTGTCCAGAACTGGCATGTCTGCCTGCCAAAGTTTACCATTCAAGATGAGAAAAGAATGGATATACTGAAAATTACTGGCCCATGTGTTGTGTGCAGGTGTTGTGAGGATGTTAATTTTGAGGTAGGCAATGTAAAAATTGTTTGCACGTATCCGTTTTCAGATAGTAGTTTGATATTAGTTTGTTTCTCGACTTACTACCTGTTGGCTGAACTGTACTATATATTAAGTAATTGCTACATCATCTTCTAATGCTGGTATAATCAAATCACTTCTTTAGATACCTAAATTACTCTTGATAAACCAGACAAACTTCCAGAAATGAGGCGTTAAAGCCACTCATCAGTGATCACTGAGAATAATTCCCTGTGGCTGCACACAAATCACTTAATTAAAATATTTAGCAGCAAAATCTTTTTGAATCTGTTATGCCAGGCTCTAAGAAAAATATAGTCAGCTGTATCAGGTATTTATTAAAATTACTTCCTACAGCCACTTCTTTAATCATTCAATAATCATTCAATGAACTAGTAAGTTAAGATAATTTAGACCTGAAATACAGAGTTGAATAACTGAAGAGTTACAACTTTCCTTTTAAATAATATTGATGAATGCAACAATATTTTTGTGGACATTACGTAGAAGATATCCTAGGCTACAATTTAATGTTTAAAATGTTGTTGCAAATAGTTACTACAGCAATTTTGTATCATTTTATTTTGGAAACTAGTCTTTTACATGACCCAGACAACTGGATCTAACTTTAGAAAACATAAGTTGCCACTGGGCTAATCTCTGCTTTTGAACAGAAGACTGTAATTTGTTTAATTTTCACTTGAGCAGTTCCTGATACACGGCAGGAGAAACTAATTCGCTCTCGTGCCTAAAAGACACCACTTCCAGCAGAGTGTGTGCATGTGGTTGCTGTATCCCAGCACCGTCAAGGAATTGAACTTCCCAGTCAGATTCAGAATCAAGTTCATGGCTCTAATACTTAAGGCCGACTTCCTGATAGTCTGATTGCCTTTTGGTACAAACACTTGCACTCAATAATGGCATTAATTCAAATAACAGTCTGAAGCTTTTAAATGGATCTATTCCAAAATGGATTTGGGAACATTATGAATGACAGGTTTGATGATGCTTTTTCAAAATTTTATGTTAAACTATAGGTGAAGTCTGTGGATGAGACTTGTACTGTTGGGAAGATTTCTAAGCAGTGGACTGGGCTTGTGCGGGAGATGTTTACAGACACAGATAACTTTGGAATCTCATTCCCAATGGACCTTGATGTGAAAATGAAAGCTGTCATGATTGGTGCTTGCTTCCTTATTGTAAGTCACTTATTCACTAATACAAGAATATAAACTAACTTTTTCATCTACATGTTTAAACTGTGCTGGTAAAGGAGTCAATTTTGAGCTCCTTCAAGTGGGTGACAGCTTGTGAACTTCTGTGTGTAAAACTGACCACAAAAGGCAACACAGAATTATTTTAGACAATAAGCTTATTCTAGACTACATAAAGTGCTAATTGTATTTAAGGAGTTTCATATTTGGTGGGACTGAAAAAGGGAAAAGGGAAGACCTCTTACAGACTCATTAGCAGAGGAAAGCAAGTTTATGGATGGTGAAACCAGAAAAATACAGCTCAGCAATAGCCAAGAGACCCATCCAAAGCCCAAGCAGTCCTCTGGGCTGGTGGACAGCTGAATGCTGCAGCCACTGCCTCCCAGCTGTCCTTGGAAGCATGAGAAGCACTGAGTGAGCAGGATTAATGCTCTCAGAGCAGTAATTTCCAAATGGAGGGACTACTGTGGAGGCTAAGCACGTTGAACTTGTCAGAGCACTTCTCAGCTGCACTCAGACTGTCAACAGTGCAGTGCAGCTCACTTTCCTGTATAATAGCAGTGTGCAGCACTGTTTCCACCTACCTGTGCAATTCTGCATCAAGGTACCTTTTCAAAACATGCTCTGCTTCTGTGCTGGCTGGGCTGCAGAGGGGCAGGAAAGGGGCATGTGAAGCACCTTGAGTTTGGAAAGGTCTCACCGGCCTCTGACAGCCCTGTGCCTGGACAAGGTTTTGTTTAGCTGTGTGTGTTCCTGTGCTACCAGGTGTATCAAGTGCAGCATTAGTGAGTGTGAGCAACCCAGGCTTTCAGGCACAGAAATGGGACCCCCACCTGTAAACTAAAAATAATCATTGTGATGGACTCCGGTTTGAGGTAAAATGAGAGGGAATGAGTCAGGTTGAACAAAGTCGGGGCAGAAATCCTGAGTAAAGGAAGCATAGCTTTGGCTCGTAATAAATTAGAAGTTTCCATGTTGGTCTTTCACCATCTTTCTGTCTCTGTGGGTGTCCCATTCTGAGAGATCCAGGTGGTGAGGGCATGGCAAATGTGCCCTCACCTTCTTCTCACCCTTTGAGGTTTCTTAGAGGAAGGTGTACATCTTGCAGTGCAGCCAGGGGATCTCTGAACTAAGAACCACATTTAAGAATTATTTGTTTTGTTTGCTTTTTTTTTATCTCCTTAGGACTTCATGTTTTTTGAGCATACTAATTAAGCATCAGTGAGCAGGAGTTTGGTAATGAAATCTAGATGTTCTATATAGAAGGAAGAAGAACATGGATCTCCCAGCTTTCCAATGAATTGCAGAGCTCCAGTAAGAATATGAGAAATGTGCATGTTACATTTCTATAAGCTAAAAGATTTATGGTCTTTTTAATTTTTTTTTTTTAATCTGGTGAAATAATTTGTAATATTCAAATAAGGAGTCTTTATCTGTACAGATCAATAGCATGATTTAGAGAAATATATAGCAACCTTTTTTTTCCCCAACAACTCTGTAATTTTAAAGTAACTAATTACAGTAGTTATTTATAACTACTATAATAATACTTTGATTCCTAAAAAAGTGGACTACTTCTATATTCAATATTTATAATAACCTAAGCCTAATAAAGAGACACTGATATTTTCCTGGGTATTCTTCTTTGGTAGTTTTGCCTTGGTGTTCACATTCTGTTGTTTCCATCTTCCTATCAAGTACATCAAATATATACATTTAGAGCAAAGTAATGCATTTGAACAGAACAATCTGAAATCATTGTAAAATTGTATTACTCTGGTGTATTGGGTCTGTCTGAGCTGGAGTTCATTTCCCCCAGCAGCCCTCACAGAGCTGTGCTTTGCACTGGGAGCTGGAAAGGTGTTGATAGCTCAGCAGTGTTTTGGCTGCAGCTGAGCAGCGCTGTCTCTCCAGCATTCCCTCCTGCCTTGGGCAGGCTGGGGGTGGGCAAGGTCCTGGGAGGGGACACAACCAGGCCAGCTGACAAATTGACCAAAGGGACATTCCATACCATATGACATCAGCTCAGATATAAAAGATAAGAAAAGGAGGAGGAAGGTGGTGCATTCATTTTTTAAAGTGTTTGCCTTCCCGAGCAATCACTTCCGTGCTGAAGCCCTACTTTCCAGGAAATGGCTGGACATCGCCTGGTGATGGGAAGTAGAGAATAAAATTCTTCTTTTTTTCACTCTTTGTTTGTGCACACCCAAACTTTTCCTTTCATTTTAGTAAACTGCCTTATCTCAACCTACAAGTTGTTTTCCATCTTATAATACTGTATCTCCCCTGTCCATCTGGGAAGGGGAGGGATAGAGTGGCTTGCTGGGCACCTGGCACCCAGCCAAGGTCAACCCACCATGTCTAGTGATGAATATGTTGTCAAATATGATTCCTCCTAAGTGTGACCTAATTTCCTTATTTGGGCTGTTTTGAAATTTAGGGCTTGTATGTTCACCAACAGAAGTGTAGAGGTGACAGGAAATACAACTGTGCCTGCTTCTATTTAATAACCCTTTAGTAATTGCTTTGTGCATGAGTGTGACCTGAGGCAAGGAAAAACTGGTTAGTTACTTTTCAGTTTCTCCAGTCCCCTGTGCTCCTCATTTAGTCCATGGTTTTCACAGATTGTGAGTCTGTCTGTTGTTTTGAGGGCATAGAGTAAACAGAACAAGTGTTCTGAGTAAACAGAACAGTTTCACCTCAAAAGCAGACACATGAAATGGCAGGTCAATTTCTTAGCATTTATAGCTTTATTTAAATTATTTAAATATTTTATTTAAATGTCCAAGTAATGGATAAGTTGCAATTTCTTACCCCAGCACACAAGCACATGCACAGAATGGTTCTTGGGATCCAGGTTTGGAGAGAAGTCCTTGCCAATATTTTCAGTTGCATTCTAGTCCTGCTTAAGAGTCCTTTGGTTCAGTATTTTCAATTTGTTGGTTGTTCCTGGCCAGTCAAAACACAGAAGAAAAGAGAAATGCCGTTGCTGCTGTGTACCTGGATTCTCTTTGGTGTTTGAAGAATTGTGCAAACTTGGAACAACAGTCCAGACTGTTCTGAAAGTCTTTTAATTGTATATCATTCCTTGTTAAATTAGCTTCTGCTGCTAAAGTTCCTTGTATATGGACTTCCTGGAGGTGCATTTTTGATTCATCAGCACTACTCTTAGGGAATTAATTTAATATTATTATTTTGAAAATATTTTGTGCTTTATTGACCAGTTATTAATGAGATATCAGAAATCCAATCTTGCTAAAATCTGCTAAAAGTTTCTGATTACTTGAGTTAGGAGTAGAAGCTACATGTATTAGGAACCAGACCTGTCCTCTACGGATTCATGTGGCTAAGTCCATCATCATTATTTTTCCTGCAAGAGATAGCACACAGCTTCAGTTCTGCCTCTAGCTCTGAAGTCCCAAGCTCAAGCACATTTGATAACTGCACTTCAGCAGTTACTCAAATATTCCATAAACATTGTTTGGGAGGTATTTGAAAATACCTATTTACCTCCATGGCAGGTGCTGCATAGAATTTAAATTTACAGTTTGCATTAGAGTGAGGTCTATGGCTGTTTGAGGAATGGATGGAATAATATTTTGCAAGTAGACAGAGATACCTTTGCCTTTGGTGAAAGGGATCTTGTATCATAAATTCTTCCGCTGACAATAAACTGGGAAGTATACGCAAATTTAAGTGAGGTTTTAGGAGGTTGGGCTAAAAGGACATAATCAGGAGAATTTGTTTTCATTCCTCCAAGTAATTAAAATCTTTTTGTTCAAATTTTGTTCTTAGGTATTCACCCTAGGTCCTGGAAACACCGTTGTTCCAAAAACCTTGCATACAAAATTACATAGAAAAATTAAAGTACATCTCAGTAGAGCAGTAAGGGAAGAATGGGAGAATGTAAATGGTTAAGAATGATCAACTTCACATCAAGATGTGTAGGAAAACAATGTTGCAACTCTTGTATCTTAAGGAGAATTTCAGTTGCAAGCAGTAACAATTGTGTGAAGCTTAATCAAAGCACAGATATCAGGTTTCTCAAATACACTGAAACCCAACAGTGAAGTTGTGTAAGTTGTGCTGTCACCTATCTAGATTTTTTGATTTTGTGCTGTTCAAGTTTAGTGGTCAAGTTGCTGCAGTTTATTCCTTTACCACGTATTTAGCAAAATTAGTAAATAAGGTGAAAATTTAGATAACCCAAGAGAATAAGTGAATGCAGCTAAGGAGTAAGAAGTGGCAGCTAAGCATCTTAGATTTGCCAGAATTGTGGTAAGAACTGGAAAGAAGTTCTACAACCTCAGATCATAAAACAACAGAGGGAGCATTGGACTGGAGGAACTTTCCATCAGTTGGGTAACTGGATAACTCTGATACTGGTTACACAGCTCATAAACTTTTGTCTTGTGAAACAGTTCACACTCTCATGAAGGTAAAAATATTGCATGGGAAGTCCTAACTGAAGCTGTCAAGGAGCAACTCTTTAGTTAACCAAACAATATCTTACTGCCTTTGTAATCTCATGTTTTTTCTAATGCTATTTAATTGAAAAATGGTTAGTCCTTAAATTTTTCAAGAACTTTGGGAGACTTGCTCATTTCTGAAACTGCACTAAATGCAGAATAAATTGTTCTTTGAGCTGTCTTTTTTTCATTTTTCATCCATAACAACATCCATATTTAATAAATCACCAAAGTCTACTACTCTCCACTTGTCATCCTTCAGACAATAAGCAATACAATGATGTAACCCCCTCTCCATAAATCCAGGCTTTGTAAAGCATTAGAAGATTTCCAGCATGCCTGTTATTCAATAGCATCTCAGTGAGATTGAGCTGTTACATAAAACCTTTACAGAGTGAGATTTGCAGATGGATTTCTCGAGTTCTGTTAATGACTTTTCCATCTGTGCCATCCTGGTAAGTTTTTCATTTCTAGCTGCACAGGAGATGCAGTCACTTAATAAAACCCTAGGGTCTATATAGCACACAAAGCCATAATTTATATGATGTTTCTCAATAGAAAAGCATAATTAATTCCACTTTACAGAAAACAAAGTTATAAGTGTAAAAAAGAAAAAAAGTTAGAAAAAAAGGTAATTTACTCCTTTTGTCATAAGCAAGATTGGGTTTTTGCTAATTGAAGAGAGAACAACCTTGCTATTTGGAAAAGAGAAGAAGCATTGTTTTAAAGTACATTGTATAACAACTGGCCTTTTAAATACATTTTAGTTCATACTTAAAAAGTTCATAAAAAGGTTTCCTTCGATCTTTTTGTTGACCCAAGGACAACTGTTACATCCCTCATGTACCTCGTGTTGGTTTCACTAACAAGAATAACTGTGACCAAAAGCTGACAGTGGGAGCAGGGCTGCACAGCAAAAGGTGAGTCAGGGAAGGAGAAAGCAGCTGTTTTTCCTGAACTAAATTTAACTCTATTTACTGCAGGTAACTCTTGGAAAATGCAAGGGATAATGAAGAAAATCAAATATTTGTTCAAGGGAATTTATTGTAAAATATCGTGATTCGAGTGTTTCACTGCTAATGGCCATTGTATGATATGGATGTTGATAATTTGTGAGAGGAAATGGTAAAGGCAAAAGCATAATTCAGGGAAGAAGTTGTGGAACTAGAGAAACTTGAAGATAAGGGAACCTCTCACAACCAGGGCATGGAAACAGCTACAGGTTGCATGGAGGGGAAACCACCACCACAAGATGAAGAAACCAGGTCAAGCAAAAAGCAATCATGGTTTGATCTTAACATTAGTGAGGCAGGTGATAAAACAGGTGTAAGGACCCCAGAGAAAATAGCAAGAGGTCAGAAGGAGATTCTCTCTCTAACAAAGGAAAAGTGCAGCTCTCCCGGGGTGGAGGGAAGAGCCCAGCTGGTGGAGAATTCTGTTGAGTTGGATCAGGGCTCTACATGTACTTTCATGATGTGTATTTATACATGCTGTGTTTATGTGCTGGGGGTTTAGTAGCTCCCTGTCACCATTCACAGGGAGAATTCCATACATTACTGATTTTGTTCTGGTTTATAGCTATATTTGACCTACCACTTAGGTTTAGTTTATTTACAATTTTTACCTGATAACATTATATTATTAAAGACAAAAGTGAGGAGAAAATGTACATGAAAACATTACAGCATACCAAAGAGGAAGACGAGATGAAAACAGGGACATACAATGACTGTGCCTCCTATTTCTCGATGGGTGGCAGTATTAGCACAGAAATTATCTTTTCACTGCTTAAACCTGGCTCTAAGATCCACAGGCAGTTTCCTTAGATGTCATTCTGATTTTTTCAGTGGAGGAATTTCAGATTACACTATCTCCAAAGTATGTATTCCCTACATGAGTGTGGAAAGCTAGATGTGTCTTTCCCACCAAAGCAGCAAAAGCCTAAGCTTCAAAGGCAATTACACACCACTAGGAAAATTAAAAAATGTGCATGTGCATGTTAAACCATGATTGATTTAAAATACTTAGACAAAATACTGTGTAATGTCCTTAAAGTTGCATTAGGCTTGGTAAATGGTATAATTTGGAATTGGTCTATGATTTCTGACAGAATTTACTACATAATGCAAAAAGTTATTAATATATCACAGCAGGGTACATCAAAGCAAACAGGCTTATTTCATTGCTGGTTTAATGTCACTGATTTATGTCTAAGGTGCATTTAGCCCCGTAGACATGAGATGGCTTCAGTGTGAATGGCTGTGACATGGAGAACAGGACGAGGGGCAGGAGAGCTGTGCCAGGCCAGCCTGGGAATCTGCTCCAGGCTTCCCCCCAGGCTTGGTTGGGTTTTTTTTTGGTGTTTTTGTTTTGGTTTTTTGGGGGGTTTTTGGGGGGTTGGCTTTTTTTTGTTTTGTTTTGGTTTTTGGTTTTTTTTTGTTTGTTTGTTTGTTTTGGGGGGGTTTTGTTGTTGTTTTTTGGGGTTTTTTGTTGTTGTTAAATTTAAACTTGCTGCTTATGCCTCAGCTGGTTTAACCTTTAGCTGACCTGGTTATTGAACCAGGACAGCTGGTAGCATCTGGGGCAGTTGATATTTCTCCTGTGTTGCTTGCCTCTTCCAAGGAGCAAACAGACACTGGTGGGAGGCTGAGCAGCAAGCACAGACCTGTGTGCGCCGGGACCTCGCAGCTCCTGCTGTCCCCGCCCCTGATGCACACCCACCCTCAGTCTCTGAGGGCAAATGCATGCCAAAAAAAATTGGGGAGTGGGCTAGTGCAGCGCAGTACCACTGGTTAGGAGCCTCCAGTTCCTTGATTCATGTGCTGCAGAGAGGGAGTGACATGGAGATGTTCAGCTACAGGAAAATTCCCACGCAGCTCCACATCACAACCTCAAGGAGCATGGACGAAGGTGTATTTCAAAGGTAAGTGTTCAAACACTGCAGTGCTGACATGGCACTGCCTGTGGAGCTGGGAGTCAGTGCTGGCACCGTGGTGATTCAGTGAGCTGGCAGGAGCCCCAGGAGCGAGCTGTGGGCAGCAAATGCTGTGTGGAAACTCCCAGGGTAACTGAGGTTTGTGCTGGAGGCTATAATTAAAGCTATTCATAAGTAGAGAAGTATAAACAAAAGGTAACTCCCTAATTTAAATGACCCAGTCATATATTTTGACCCTGAAGATACTGAAGACTTGGGGCTGCCTTGACTTTGTGGTTTACAGCAGCATTTTGCTGGTATTATGTATGACCATCAGTACAATAGTGTTTTCTAATTGAGGTCCTGGCTGCACGTTCCTGCTCTGAAGTGTAGTCCCTCTTGTGTAAGTATACAGTTCTTCCTGAATGTGGGGATTTTTTTTGGCACAATTTGAACAGCACAACCTCCCAAGGTATCTGACCTTGCACAAACATTTCTTTGTGCTGGTCTGCTTTCTGTTTAGTTATACCCTGCTGTACAATTGAGCTGTCATGTACATCATTGAGGAGCTCCCTTCAGCAGTCTTTACGTGCTGTGAGTTGTTCCTTCAGTTCTTTATGTTCTTTCCCAAGCTCAGCCAATATTTCAGCTCAAGTTCAGCCTCCTGGTCTTACTGTGGCTCTCTCGAGCCATGCATAACTACATGGAGCAACACTTGCCCTGGGGAATTCGAACAGAATGAATCCTAATGCTGCAAGGGTGTGTATGTTTGCCAAAGACCTACACATTAGCACCTAAATCCTGCCTTCCATTGCTCCTGCAGCTAGTCTTGCTTTTTAACCGGTATAAAACTTTTTTTTGGTCCCATTGCATATGGCTGTACAAGGGGACTGACACACACTGCTTTATTGTCTGCATTTCCTGAGAGCAGAATTTGTGCCTCGTGGAAAACACAGGTCTTTCAGCAGACTGAGGCTGAGCTTGCCGACACTGTTTATGCCTGTATTCTGCTTAGTGCCAGATTGGGACAGAACAGAAATACAAGCAAAGTTGTTCAACACAGACAAGGGCTCACTGTGCCCTGTCCTTTCCACTGAACAAACTTTGGGAGGGCTATTAGAGGTGGTAAGCTAATATTGAAATGCACCAAGAATGAAAGGCAGCCATTGAAATGAACAAGAACTTACCTATGAGTTGCAGAACATAGGAAAAAAATAAAAAAGAAGAGGAAAAAAAGGACCAGAGAAATTAGTTAATGTGGTAGTGGTAGAGAAGAGAGCAAGACAGAGGAAGGCAAAATCTGTTGAATAAATCAACTAAATTTTTGTACATTGTTTGTGCTCCATTTATGGAGTTCAACTTTTTAGCAATATGCCTAGCTGAAGGAAATATTTGTGCAAAATTGCATATTAGTGAAAAGGAATGAAAAATAAATTAAAAAAAAAATATCAGTGGTTATGCATGCTCTTAAGGAAGCTACTATGATGTGACACCAGACTAAAACACCAACTAATCAGCGCCTCTTAAGCTGCAAATATGAAATCTTTACAGCAAATTGTTTTTCCTGGGGATTTGCACTTCAGTAATTATGTGGTGAAATTTAGCAAAAGCTCTCACTATCAGATAAACTCAAGCCAAATTTGCAGGCAGAAGTATGCACAAGTGAAGTTTTTATCTTTTCAGAAAGAGGTAATGAGGTGTAAATATCTACAAAACATGTTTGACTTCAAAATCCTTTGAGCCAAGCTGGGTCCTGAGCTAGCTGGTCCAGAGGGCACCTAACACCACTGACAAATCTCTGCATCCCAGCTCAGATCCAGCCATAGCAGTATTTCTATCTAGGTACAGACTGGGGGATTTTTCACTTATCTACATTTATTATTAGAATTTGACTATTTAAAAATGCAAATTACCTGCTGACAAAGGGAAAAAGCAAGAGAAGGATGCTAAAAAATCAGAGCTTGAAATCTCAGCATAATCAAGCTGCGGTCTGGAGTGACTGGAAAAGGAGCATGATGAAAGCTTTCCTTGGAGGTGTGCTGCCTGATTACAGGTAAAAATTGGAAAACTGTTGCAATTCCTGAAGCTTCATTCCTTTTCTGAGGCTGCTACCTTCCACCCCAGATAGCTCCTGAGCTGTCTCCCTGCAATTCATAATGATTCAGGTGCTTTTTCTTCGGCTAGGAGGAAGAATAAGGCGTTTCCACCCAGGCTGCAACAAGTGATGCTGTCTGTCCTTTTGCTGCTGAGGTAAATCTGTATTGATAAAGCATTTGCAAATCCCTTCCTACAAACTCCCACAGCAATTCTACTAATAGCTGATGGCTGTTAACAGGCTGTCAGCATGGCATCAACAGTTTACTCTGCTGAGGACCAAAATGTTTTAATCTAGCACATGTTCTTTTTTGGCTGTAATATGAGTGTATGTGAGAGAAATCAGCGACAAGTGGCATTCTGGTCAGAACACCTGATCAAGTGTCCCTTCTCATGTTAAAATATAAGAACTATAATTTTTTGTCCCAAAAGAAAGAAAAAAAAGCAGCCAGGTAGAACAATGAGGATGCTCCTGTTAATCTAGCGATTTTGTGTTTAAAGTTTTTATAGATGATGCAATTCTCTAAATAATGATACTTGAATTAATGATTGTATTAGATTTAGTTAGACAGTGCTATGTTTGTTGGAGATTTCTGTGACTGGAGCAGTAACTGAGTTTCTTCCAACTCCCATCACTTCCATGCTAATAACGGATCAGATTACAAGTGCAAAAGATTACTTTGGTTTAAAAGTTTATATAGGCAACTCCCAAATGAGTTTTGGTGCAAGATTAAGAATTTATTTTATAAATTTAAAATCTGTAGAAGTCTGGAAAGGGTTGACAGGAATCATCTCCTTAAGAGTAGTACTCTCTTCCTCTCTCACCACTGGAAAGGCACAGGGTCCCCTATAGCACAGCTATAGGGCAGGACCAGGGCAGTGCAGGGGGACCCAGGGGTTGTGCAGAGGGGCTGTAGGTCCCATGGACAGTGACATCTGCTGTCCCCCAGGAACCTGTCATGAACAGGCACCTCAGGCACAGCACACATGGAGAAGCAAAGTGTATTTGCTCATACCTGCTTTCTGAATCTTTGCTTACTGCCAAATATTTTCCAGTGGGCTATGACGCGACCACGTCACAGAGAAGTGTTGCTTCCTTGCTGTCATCCACCCACCATCTAAATTAGGTGTTTTATAAATACTTAATCACCAAAGTATCAAAGCCTTTGCCCAGTCATGTTCTCTGGTTATGGAGCCCCAAAATGATGGGAATCACAGGCTGAAGTTTGCATGGCGTTAGAAGTGAATGGACAAATTCAGAATGAAGCCTCCTCCATAATGACAGACTGATAAATCACATCTGTTTTCCTCTACAATACAAAGAGGGAAAAGGCAAAAGAATGACCTAATTTAGTCATGGAGATGAATGGTGTGACAGGAGAGTGTTCCTGAAAACACACATAAAATGTAAATCCTCCTTTCCTGTGAGTGCCTGGGCAGCAGTTGACTTCTGTGACTCACTTAACAGAAATTCCATGGGAAAAAGGTTAGGCTTTCTCTGGGATGAAAAGAACAAGAGTAAATGATATAAACGGTGATTGTAAAGCAAACTCGTGCCTAATATCCCCTGTCTGCACCATATGAAAAGCAAACACAGCCACTACAGTTTCGATTGCTGCAGTAGGTTCCCTGTCTTTGGAGAGGTAAAGAGGACAGGCTCCACAAACAGAGCTCCAAGGCTTTGAAGGTCAACTGGAGAGTGCTGATCCCTTTCAGAAGAGAAAAGGAGTGCATCTCACCTGAGACTCGTGGTGTGCTGACTGAAAACCATGGACATTTAACCAGAAGCTTTTTCCTCACTGCACTCAGTCATTGGTGTGACGTGGAATAAGCTGCAGTGGAGACACAGCCAAAACATTTTCCCCAATGGGATGCAGGGAGAAAGAGTCAGAGTGGAAAAAGTGTGTGGATGGCCTACGTGCAGTTGAGTTCCAATTCACAGCGTCTGTTTATGGAAGTTTATATTCAGCGACATCATCAGCTGTCTCAATTACAGTCCTAGAACACAGGGGGAATTAAAAGCTAGAATTATGTCTGAGGACTAGAGAATTGTTTGTAATAACTCAGCAGAACAAATGTATATTGATAAACAGCAACTGAGCTGCTCATGAACAGCAGAAGGAAGATATGAAGAGCAGGATTAAATGGCCTGCTCATACTAAAACAACAAGAATCGTCATCTCTCTGATACTGATTTGGAAAAAGACACATGAGATATCAAGAACAGAAAGAGGCTGTCACTCAGATTTTGCAGAAGCCTGACTTTAGCAGTGTATGACTTCTCTTGAATATCTGTGATTTAGAGAGGATTTGTTTTCTGCCTTTATATTGTCTTTGTTAGGCTTTGGAAATTGTGTCATAGTGTTCTCTCTGGCTTTGGTAGCTACTTTGAGCAGGGTCCAATTTAAAGATTATATTTTGTTTTGGAAGCAAGTGATTTCTACTCTTTAGACTGGAAAGCTGGGGAGGTTGTCACTATTACCTCTTGGGGGGTGACCTTATAAACTGGGCAATATGAATAGCCTGCGGCAATAATAATACCTCACAATGGCTTTATATAGTGATTTGAGGAGTCCTGATGGCTCAGTAAATATTTAATAACAGTCTCAACATCATCATTCAGATTGCTAGCCTCCTGCTAGCCCAGGCAGTGCTCAGTAGGCTTTTGCAGGCTGTCACCACAATACTGTGCACAATGTGTCTGACCCTTCTCTGGAGTCAAACAATACCGTATTTACCAAAGTGATATCAATAATAAAATCCAATTAATAATAATCTACTAGGATTACTTAATGTTTCTTCTGAGGAAAGATGTTTACTAAATACTTTTTGTTCTTGGAAGAGCTTCTGTCAAGAAGCATTTTGAAAACGAGGATACATGAAAGGGAAATAATATGACAATAACTGATGTAAAGGTAATTTTTTTGTTTATAATTTATATCAAATATCTCTGATTAGGAAGAGTTTAGTAGCTTAACACAAATGTTTACATAGCTCTTCCAAGCAGAGTAACAAGAGTAGTATTACTGACTTTTTTTCCCTGAATCATGGGTACAAATCCCACTCTAGGAACCTGAATGCAGGTAATAATCAATATTCCCACTGCATGTGGGGAGCATTATAGCTGAGCCACAGTGAGTTCTGCAGCCATATTTTCAGCTATATTCTAAATTGTAGCAGGCAAAATGTAAGCACAATGGGACAGCCACCGTAATAAGACTTTCCTTTATGTAAGTGTTTTGCAGAGGTGATAATTTGCTAGACAGCAGCCTGCCAGAGCTAGATATAGGAGCTGCAGGTTTTTCCTTATTTCATTCTGGCTATATCAAAGAACACTGTTAATGTGTAAGTGTCTCAAAGGCAAGTATAGCCTTACATTGGTACAGGGATACAAGGAAAGGGAACTTTTGTCTGCCCCTTTTCTTTGCTATGACAGTAGTTTGGCTTTTTCCTGGCCATTTAGTGGGAGCCTCCTGGGGATGTGTGCTCTGTGCCTACCAAGTGTCCCTCCTCCTTTAGGTACCCTGGAACAGAGGCTGCCTTCACAGTTTACCTGGGGATACTGTTAGGTTGAGTACTGTAATTTTCAATCTTCTAAACCCTACAAAAGAGATTTTGGCTACAGCATTATATACTACACATATCCTCTTGATGGAGTGAAGAAAGACTGAGGAAGAGGGAAAAGCAGAAGAAGACAGGGACCCAGGCTCATCAGCATGTGATGTTTCGTTTATGTGCCATTTTGGCCACTTTCTTAATTCTGCCTGGAATTTTATGAACAGCCATTCAGAGTGGTGGGGCACTGCAGGGCTACCTGTGACTCCTGCTATTCATCCATTACAATTTTCTCTCTGCTCTGGAGATGTTGCTGCCTTCTTCCAATACACAAAGTAAGTTTGTTTAGTTTTCTTTAAATAGGAAGAAATTTCTTTCCATCGCATTCCCTAATGCAGAATCAATCAATGTGTATGTTGCCTTGAACACTACAGGCTTTGGATTATCTGGATGTGAAGCAGGCAGATCACCTCCAAAGCTCCCCTCCTAAAGCCCAGACTACAGGACCAAATGTACTGCCAATGTCAGGTTTTGCCAACTTTGACAAGTCCTCAGAATTATTTTAGTTAGAGACTTCATCTTCTTGAGCACCTAAACTAAATAAGCACAAATTGCAGTCTCTGAATTTGAAGTAGCCATCCTTCTGGCTTCTGCTGAGTGATGTGCTAAAAAATAATTAAATTTCAAAATCTTTTGAGAAGACTTCTCTTGAGGTTCTGTTGGAAGTTCTCAATTTATTGCAGTCTTTCCATGAACAGTAGACAGAACACAGAGTGGATAACATTCGTCAAAACTATGCTGCTATTCAAAGTTTGCTTTCCCCACACCCCTTTCTGTGTAAGCTGAGAACAGTCAAGCTCCCAGCCTTAAAAAAAAGGATGTGTGCTTTTGCTCACTGGACTAAAAAATACAGTTGAGAAGAGCCATTCAGACTAGATGTATTTCCCTTTCACAGTACACAACCTGCAACCTAAAACTTTTTCTTTCCTTCAGTAACTCGTGGCCATTTTAGTGTTAAAGGTCTGACCCTGTTTTGCTCTCACCCTTGCCCTACCAGCCCCCGAGGGAAGTGATTGAGTACACAAGTGTGGGTTTTCAGTTGTGATGCCTGCTCTGCAGAGAAAGTTTTCTAGTAGTGATCTGAACATAACATCCCTTCATATCCCCTTTTACCAAGTAAAACTATGTGCACACACAGTGCAAGGTGGGAGAAGAGGATGAGAAAAAACCCTCAAAGGTGTAAAGCTCTAAATGTTTCTATGTTTGAAAGCACACTCCCCTACTGATTGAGTCATGAGATTTCCTTGCTTGTGCCAGGGACACTGCTCACAACCTCTGCTTTCCTGGTAACTGCATTTAACTGCTTACTTAAATATGCTATTTTTACTCTCCTTGTTTTTATTGGCTGCCACCTTTTATCCCTGTAAAAGGTTTTTTTGTCAAGAGGCAAAATAGTTGGGTATTGAAAAGCCATATAATATTTCGACCAGCCTCTAAATTAAGAAAAATCTGTGGTTCTTAGCTTTCCCTCACCTTTCCTGGGGCTGCTCTTTTGCACAGTGCTGGCTGAAAAGTGGGACCTGAAAGGCTCCGTGCAAGGGGACTTTGCAGCAGCAAAATTATGGCCAGACCGGTCTCCTTTCTTTTCTCTCTTGAATCCAGTGCTCCAGAAATGCTGCCAGAAGTTGTTTTGGGGCCATCTGGGATTCCTCATTTAGATCATACAGGAAGTAGGAATAAGATTAATTTAATGGCAATTTTGCTATAAATCAAACTAAATTACTAAAAAAACCTACATGTCAAAATTAGGACAGCAGTTTCTATTTACCTTAAACAAGTCAGCTGGAGAGAATGAGATCATTGTGGATAGACAGAACAGACATAAAACTCCCAGAGCAGGGGAAGGAAAAGAAATTTTGACCAAAACCATTTCAGTAACAGAGGGTATGAAATCTGATGTCTTCCCGTAGGGGAATACTTGTGGGACATGCTTCTCTTCTCCAGTGGTTTTCCCAAATTGCCACTCTAGAACTCTCCTCTGGTCTTCTGAAATCACAAAAATAGTTGGCTTTAGGGGAACCATTGTAAAACACATCATGAGCTCTCCTCCCCTGTTGGTCTCACACATGTGACACCCTTTGGCCTGCTCGATACCACAGGCTTACTTCAGAGGAACACTTTTACAATGATGGGTTTTTGACAGATGCAAAACTCCAACTGATTCCCAGCTCCAGAAAATTTCTTAAATGCATTTTTCTACTAGTTTCGATTAATCCCACACAGCAAATGTTTAAAATTATTTTTTTCTTTTTGCCAGTTTTCTTGAATGTCGCTTTTCTATTATATTCTTTTCTGCATCCCCAAACTATAACAAAAGCAACACTTTAAATTAGTCATGTTGATTAATTGTGCATTTCAACACCTCTCATTTGAGGCTCTGGGAAGCATTTTATAGTTTATTGGGTGATGGGAGTGAAATCTTGACAAGATCAACCGTGATCAGCAGGGATTACCCTGCAGGATTTAATTCTCAGTTTCTTTGCCTATATAAATCACGTAAAAATGAATGCAGTGGAAGTGAAAAATGAGGATCAGACCTTTGTGTCCACCAGAAGAAGGAACAGAGGTCTAACACATCTGGTTTAAGGCCAGGTCAGCAGGATTACCTCTTACGGTGCTCACTGACTTCTGTAGCACAGGATAGGCCCTTGAGGCTGGAGCAACCATGTTCTAAATGCTAAAGGATGGGCCACAGACAAATACTTAGCACGGCTTTTCATGGGTATTCATGTTTTGCTGCTCCCATCTCAGTAAAAGAATGCAACTCTCCTTGTAATTTCAAAGCCACTCATTCAATCTCCTTGAGTAATTATGGGATGACAGCCGATTATACCCTGGAAATGCTTGCTAGCCCTATTAATCTTTTGCTCATATGGGCTGTTTATAGCTATAATTATAAATGAGTGAACGAAATGAAGTAATTTCTGATTGGGTGGTTTGGGAAAGAAACCATGACTGTAGCCCAAAAGGTTCCCCCGGTGCTCCACAGTGAAAGGTGCTGAGCATCCATGGAAATCGGCGGGGGCTCAGCATCCCTGAGGAGCACTCAGCACCTCTTGGCCATGGCTGGATCACACCCATAAAACAGCACTGGGGCAGCAGCTCAAAGAAACCTTCTGATTGGAGCTGAGGATAAATTAAAGGGAGGCAACCGAAAAGAAACTATTTTCAGAGAGTGAGACTAGAATTGCAGTGCCATTTAGCCTGATTCTGTGGAAATAAATTGTCTATGGAAGAGTTCTTATTAGGGTTGAAGTACTTAAGAGGCCTTATTACAGGCTTGCACACACATACTAAGTCAGACAATGTGATGCACATTTAAATGCCTTATTATTGCCAGATGGACTTTCACATCCATATTGATGTTTTTTTGAAAAAGAAGAAAAATTAATTCTAGTTTAATGCTAGTGTTTCGTTGGCTGGTGGTCAAATTTAAACAACATCAGGCATCTAAACTAAATATATCTGAAGAAGGTTTTTTCCTATGACTGACAAGGGATTTTTAATTATTTTATTAATTTGGAATGTCAGTTCCTATTAGTATTATTCTATAATAGCAAACATCTATTTATAGCTATTCTATAATAACAAACATCTGACTCATGTAAAATACTGACATGTGTTGAATTTACACTTCAAAACTAGTATTTTCTTTTTAGAAATTACACAAGGTAAATCATTTAACTGGAAAATTTGGTGTGACTTAGTATCTCAAAGGTCTTTTATTAATCTAGCCTCAAAAACGAACTCATGTAACTACTTTGATTAATGAATTAGATCCATGATATAAGAAAAAAAACCCAAACCTTTTATTTAAATTTATAGTTCATATCCACTTGACCCAGGAAGTGAAATCACAGCTGTAACACAAAGGGAGGACAAAATTTATGCAACAAGAAAGACATTTGAGAGGAAAAGCTGGAATAGGAGTCAATTTATTCATTATAACAAAGAACTAATGACTGCTGCTATTGCAAATACATGGGGAATATCTGATTTTGCCCAGACAAAACTTTATCATCTGTTAGAAAACTATGATCTTTATTGAGTTAAGCGACTTGGGATCCTTGCATGATGATTTTATTTTATTCTTGGAATACTACTGCTGGGGAATTGTTGAAAATCTCCTGTCTGTGGCTTTCTACAGACCAATCTTGTTATTTTTCTTTTGTTTTAATTACTGTATAATGAATAATTTCAGTGTTACAAGGTTAGGGAAGGAAGTTCATGTGGCCAACACTTCTCCATTTTAGCATTTGTGGAAAATATATTCTAGTGGGGCTCCAGAATAAAAGAATGGCTTTTGAGGCCTAAATGCAAGGTGAGATGAGTTCAAGGAGAGGAAAAGCACAGCAACTACACAGACTGTTTTTTTTTTTTTAAGGACAGTGAGATGAAGAGTAGTTAGAGGATGTGAAAAAGGTCTCATACGAAGTTTCTGTGGTTTAGAAGGTTTTCTGTGGCAGGACCTCCCTCCCTTTGACTGCAGTGGTGGGCTGGTACTGCAATGAACTATCTTCGTTTCCATTCCACGTGGCATCAGCTACATGCACTTTGAAATATAAAATTGGTGGTGGTTTGAGGAAGATGAGTTTCTAACCCCATGATAATTCCCTACAGACAAGGGAAAAGGAGGTACAGACGGGCAGATACAGACAGAGTGTTACTGAGACCATAAAAGAACTCTCTAAATATCTAGGAAGAGCTGCTGAAGGAATCAAGATTAGAAACAGTTCAGGAAGCTGTTGTCTTCTGCAGAGGTCTTGTAGAATTTTGGTAACTATGAGGTTAGAAAATCACTTTTCACAGTTATTTTTGGAAGTGAGGACTGCTTGCAGTTGCTCCCATTCTTGTTTTCCTCACTAGTGCTGTAGTTTTAGGACAAAAAAACTCCTTGGGCTCCCACGTTCAAAGCCTCACAACTAAAACTCTCTGTCCTCCTCCATGCCTATTTAACAAAACTGATTCATTTATTGTGAAGAAGAAATCGCCTTATTGCAGAGAAAAGGGAAAAAGGCTCAATAAAGTCAAAAGTCAAAGGAACATATAGTGACAATAGCAAGAATGTGAGCCTTCTGGCTGTGGGACATCTGTAGGAATTGCTTCAGGAGTTAACCTCTGTAGCATAACAGGCATGCTTGGACATTTCATTACACACTGCCTATGTTATTCTTTAAAATTATTTTGATTTGAGGGTAAGTTTCAGCTTATGAGCTCAGATATCTAAGTGTTGCAGATACTGAAACAGTAATACAGTACTGAAGCAGTTTGCAAAAGCATCAGGAGAGCTGAAGACCCTGCTAAGCACCATCTGCCAGTTCAGGCCTTGAAGTTGGTATTTGTGCACAAAAGCAGCGTTTCTAACCCAAGTGTCTGTGAGGGCAGGGCAAGACAGAGCCCCCGGGCACTGCACAGCTGGTGCAGCTCAGTTCTGGAGTTTCACAAGCATTTTCCTTTCCAGCAGCCAATGTCCAAGTGAAGCCTCTGGGGGTAAGAGATGTCTTGACCACATCTGTCACTTTGAAAACAGTGTTTTGGGTAGCTTTCAGCTCTGTTTTCTCTCTGGGGACAAAGCTTGCATTTTCCAAGAACAGTCTAAAATTGAAATTAGCCTTCAAGAGACCATGGAAAATGACAAGTAAATGCATAAATTTCTAGTCCAAGTCTGGGCTTGCACTTAGAGGTATGAGCTGTGTTTATATCACAGTTCTCTCAACCCGTTTTCCTCCTGCTTTAGAAATCTGTCTTTGCCAGCTATTTCCTTTCCTTTCACTGTTGCATATTTACAGAGTTCTTTCACCAATTCTTTTCATTCTTCCCTGCTTCTGTTTACTTGTACATTTTGATAACAAAATGCCTCTTAGGATTCCTCTTGGATGCTCTCTCATCTTTATGCCCATTGGTTTCCACCTAACAGTGCTATTTCAGGACGTGTGTATTTTCTCTGGTGAAAGCAGCTGCTTATGACTGTGATTTCTCAAAGTGCTGCCTATGTATGTGACAGTCACTGATGTTACTCTCAATTCTTGGGGCTGAAGTTTGTCTGATTCCTGTTCCATCCCTGGCAGCCATGACATCATCTCCATGGCATTCTGAGATTATACCCAATGGTCCTGTTGTTTTCCTCTCAGGCTTTACTGAAGAAGTCTGTAATTTCTTTCAGGGTTGATGGTACTGAGTGTGTTCTACATGTCTTTTGTGATTTATTCTCAATGAGGGCTTTTTTTTCTCCACCTTTGCAATTACACTTTCTATCTCCCAGTACAAGTGGTTACCATTAAGCTGTTCTGGACCTGAGATGACGTTTGATCTGTTGAGGACTTCTTTTGAAATGCTTGTTCAAACTGTTTTTTACCTTAAAAGTACAGCTGTGATATATTAACTATTTTTTCCATAAGCCAAATTTCTCGAACTTGTTTATTAAAAAACCAAACCCAAAGATGGATGTACTTGCAGGATCATCCCAGTCATGGCATTGCTCACTTGCAGCTAATGTGGTGAGGTGATCAGCAGCAGTGGTGCTTGGAGGAGTGAGCAGAGGCTGTTCATGGATGTGTGCCTTAATGTGGTCATACTGTCTGCATTCAAAACATATTTGTTCTCTGGTGAATCTCTGCGTGCCTGGGAGAGGTGGGAGGAAAAAGTACATCATGAGTAATTGCCCAAGAACTGAAGGATCTTTTTTGTTTCTCCATCAGTTGCATGATTACATTTTTAGTTCCCAACTACTGCTTTCATGGGCCTCTATGCTGCAGGAGCTCCTTCAGACCAAGGATCCAGTCTTTTGATTTGGTTTGCTCTCCATCCCTCCTGTCTGTGCAGTCTGAACCAGAAAGAATGAGCTCTCCCAATTAACCATAAAAGCATCTGGGAGCATGATGCAGGCTCTGATTTCTGCCCTGGGTTCCAAAGAACAGCACACAATTCTTACAGCTGTAGTAGCCCAGGTCAAGTTTTCTCTTTTTTTCCCTTTTTTCCTGTTCTCTGTAGCTCCAAAAAAGAACATCTGTTAAGCCCATAGAGACATTTAGGATAAAAAATGAGGTGTCTATTTGATGGTTATATATGTGGAACTCAAATACATGAATCTTACTTTCACTGCTAATTTTTGTTTTGGATTATGTCTTTAGTCTTCAAATAATATTTCCAAGGTGTAAATCTACACTGATTCCAAGAGGTTTACATCTGCTTTTATAATTTTATGTCACTTTTAAACACTTACGGTATTTTTTTTAATATACTTTGTATCACAACAAGAAAAAGTGAAGGTGGGCCAGTACACCTCCTTTATCATCACCGTGCTTGCCTTCAGTGATTTTTTTGGCTATTCTTTAATGTTAAAAGTGTAGTCTTGTGTGTTTTGATTAGACAAACGAACTGAGTTAGCTGAATGCTGAGGTGATGGAGTGTTTGACAGACATGTCCTTCTCAAGCAGAGTGGATGGGCAGCGCGGTCCCGATTCCGACAGGGCATACAGGCGGAAGGGTCGCATCGTTTCTATCGGCTCACGGCGGAGCGGCTTCAGGTGCTCACGATCTCCCGAACAAAATCACATTTTCGGGAATACGTTTATCGGGACATAACGGCCAATGAACGCACCGAGCAAGTGTCTGGCGGGGCAGGGGAGCGCAACTGCTTGCACAGCAAACACGGCAGGGCTCCCCGCCAGGCCGGCCCCGCACTCGGCTGGCCGACCCCAGCCAATCCCCCCGCCAGCGCCCGGCCCGCCGCCCCCTCCCCGAGCCGCGCCTGTGCAGCGCCGCACCCGCGGCGGCGGGGCCGAGGCGGGGCTTGGCCGCTCGCCCCTCCCCGGCGGCCGCGGCACCGTGCGCCGGCAGCGGCTCCTGTTGCGCCGCCGGTGCCCTGGCTGCGCCGGCCCGCCCACCGCCATATAAAGCCCGGCGCGGGGGCGCGCTCGTGGCTGCTGCCCGCCGCGGAGGAAGCGCGGTGTCTGGCTGGCCGCCGCGGTCCCCAGGCGCCTTCTCCCCGCTGGTTTTGCACGCCCGCCCCTTTTCCCCGCTGTCGGGGGCTGGTGGCGCGGGCAGGCCGGCGGGTGCGGAGGGCGAAGATGGCGTGGAGCGGCGCCCGGTGGCCGCGGCTGCTGCCGCTGCTGTCGCTGCTGGCCCTGGCGCTGCCGGCGGCGGCGGAGCGGCGCCCCGGCCCCGCAGGTGAGCGCGCTGCGGGCTTCGGGGTGCGGTGCGGGGGCTGGGACGCGGTGGCCGTGCCCGCGGGAGGTGCGTGCGGGCGGCGGGGATGCGCCGCTGGCCGGGCGGCATCGGTCACCGTGTGCCTGCCGGCTCGGCGACATCCGCCGGGAAGGGGACGCTGGGACCCGCCGCTTTGCCGGGTTATTTATTTATTTATTGCCCACCGGCCCGTCCCTGCCCCGCACCGTCAGGCGGAGCGGCTCGGCGCTGGGGGAAGGGGCCGGGGCAGCGCTCCCCAGGTTGCCGTCGAGACGAACCGCTCGGCTGAAGGTGTCGTAACCCGCCCAGGAGTTCATAGATGCCTAATTCCACTTCAGAGAGGGGAAAAAAAAAAAAAAAAAAAAAAAGGATTCCTTAAGGGGAATTGAGACGCGTAAACTTTCTCGTTGCCCGCTCTCCCCCCTTTCTCTTCCGTCTCCGCGATACAAGGTGTTGATGAACACATTTTTCCAGTGCTGGGAAAAGCAATAGCATCAGTCTGCTTCTCTGAACTTGAGCAACTGCCGATGAGGTTTCCTACTTCGTGCAAAATTCAGCTGGAGACTCCAGTGCCCCTTCCCGCCCCGCAGAGCCTTCCCTGCCTTTCACTCACTCATGTTCTCTAGTGGCTTTTGTTTCAAGGAGCCGGGAGGTACAAAGCAATTTTATCTTCAGCATGTAAAATAAAGAAATGTATACAGGAAATTCCCTCAGATAGAGGTGTCCAAGTACATGTATGTACAATATGCCAAAACATATTTTTTGCTCAAATACTCTTTAGAGTCTGTACTTTTGTTTTCTATTCTAGGCATACAAAGATATTTCATCCCACTACGTTATTACCACATGAAATCCAAAATAGTTTCATTTCTTGGCTTGTTTTCTCAAGAGTGTAATCAAGTTATTTTTAATATCTAGCTTAATTTCTTCTGGGCTGAACAAGGAGGCTTCTTTATTTGAGCAGCAAGTTTTGTCAGCAGGTTCTAGCTTTGATATGAAAACTACTGATTTGGTTGATAAGTAGTGTAAAAAGTTAATATAAAAAAATGGTGTCAAAGAATACCAGACTCCTCTCAATGAACTTCTAGTTTCCAGTTTTCTTAATACTTTGCTACTTTTGGTCATTCAGAAGATTTCTCTGAAGGCTATGGTGTGATTGCTGTGTGTTGGAGGGGGTGAGCGTTACCCTTCAGCCTTTGCTGTCCCTCGGAATGCGCCACCCGGGGATAGGTTTGAGCAAAAAGTTGAGCTCCTGTCCCTGTTTTCAGGGCAGTGAGGTTGTAAGTCAAACTTCTTTGGAAATCAATTATGGCAAACAGTTATTCTCGCAAACATATCTATTCAAATAATGGGGTTTTTTTAACTGTGCTCTTGAAATGTGGGCTCTGACTGGTCTAAACTAATAGCTGGCATGGTAAGGATTTTTCTTTAATCCTGCTGCTTTTCAAATGTGTGCAAAGCAGAGTCCCTATTCCAGACAGCACCGTATGATTCAGCAACCCAAAAATAGACCGCTCTGTCTATATCAATAATAAAAATGATGCTACACAAATCTCAGTGCAAAAAAACACTGAAAAGTTTATATGTAGATGTTCATGCAGGAAGACCTTAATTGTTTTTAATTTAGCCATGAGTAGCCTGAATTGTAGAAATCTCTGCTGAACTGAAACCTCTGAGAGTAGTTGCTTGACCTCAGACACTGCCTGCTGTGTTACTTGTTTTTATTCCAGTTTTAACCCTTAAATGCTTTCCCCGAGTCTATGTTGTATTACTTGAAGAAAGGCAGACCTTATGGTGCCTCTGTTTCTAGAAATCTGTTAATTTCTAGTCTCCTAATACTTTGTACAATTCAGTGTAAAACAGCAGATGAAGGCACAATTTACATGTCAGTTTTTAGCGCAGTCCATTAGTGTAGCTTTCTTGAGACAAAAGCTCTAACAAGACTGTCTGGAACCAGCTGTCAAGCTGCATCTTTATTTCTCAATAAGACTTTACTCAGAAAGGCTTGGAAAAATAATTGCAGGAGAGCTGCCTGTTGCTCAGCACTGGTTACAGGGAGCAATCAGTGCAGCCCTGCAGCAAGCTGTGTTTGCAGAAATCCCTCCGCACTCCTTCCCTGGCCGCAGGTTTATGTTTCTGGCAATCACAGAGAAGAGCACTGTTGAGCTCTGGAACACTGGCTCCTGTGTGGCGAAGATGCAAAAGTTTCTGTGTTAAAGCATCAGCGCTGAAATATTTCCATTGCACCATGCTTGCTGCTTGCAGATTGCTTATCGTGACGCACAGAAAGTCAGTGGAAACAACATTTGTCATTGTGTGAGAAGCAGACACTCTCTTGGCAGCAGATGTAAATGATGTTCTCACCTAGGATGTTTTATCAATCAGCTGTTTGCATGGGAAATGACTTTGCAGCCTTTGAGGTTGTTCTCCAGAGCAGCAGTGGGGACTTGGCCGGAGCCATGCTGAGGCATCGGGGCCCAGCTTGTAATGGTGGCAGTCGGGTGGGGTTTGTGGTGGGCCCCATGGTTTGTTGCTGTCTGTGTGTGCTCCCAAAGTGGGAGGGGTGGCTTGGGGTGCCCCAGCAGCGTGGGTGGCTTCCCAGAGCAGCTGGGCTGGGAGGTGTGGCAGCTCAGCTGGCTGTAGAGCATTCTGAGCCACTGGGCTTTCCTCCACCTCGGTGTCCCTCAAGTGCTGGTCAGGAATGCTTCAGGCAGTAATTGCTGGCTGGTCTAGCTCTGCGAGGACTCACTTTGGGATATGGCATGTACTGCTGCCATTTCTGTTAATTTGGGCTCAGCCTAAATGGTCTGAGTGACAGCAGTCGATAGGCCTTTCCTTCTGGGTCACCTGTGGTGCCCAAACAAGAAAATTTAGTCATTCAACCATCCTGACATACTTATTAGAAGTACTGACAGACTCGGCATGCTTGGTGGAGGAGAGGCCATAAGCACAACACTCTGTGCCTGCCTCTGTCTCTCTGCCCAATTTTCTGTCTCTTGCCTCTTTACTGGCGCTACTTCTGTCTCCTCTTGTCACCACAGTACCTAAAACTGCTACATAAATCTGCGTTGTGGAAAAACCTCCTCTAGATCTCTTGAGAGTTTTGTGCCTTTTTTGTGAGGACTGTATGAAAAAGCTGCCCCTTAGAGGAGAAGGGTAAAAGCAGAGGGTGATGAACCCAGAACTGACCCTGCAGGAGACAGCTCTTGGGCTCTGTGTCTGGAGCACGTCATGCACGTGCCATCAGTGTGCACCACTTAGATGGGAATTACCTACTCATGGAGATATCTTTAGCCTCCAGCTTTGAAATAAACAGTGAATGACAAATGGATCAGTGTGTAGTGGGGGATGTGGGTGTTTGGAAGTTAGTTAAAAGTAAGCAAACATTGCTGTAGAGGTGCAGAGCAGCAAAGCTGTGCTTTCATCACATATTTTTCCCTGGAAAATACTCATCCTTGAAGACACCCAAGGTTTGCAGTCTGTGTTCTCTGTAGCGCTTGGGTTAGAGGCCACACAGTGCCAGTCTCTGTGGCAAAATTAAAAAAAAAAAAGTAGATTTGTTTGGTCTGGCTTTTCTTTCTTTTCATAAGGGGAGGGAATAATTAAGCTGTGGAAGTACACCACAGGGTTGGATGTGACATTGCTTCTCTCTGTGATATACAGTAGAGTTACTGTAATTTTGACTGTAAAATGCATTTCTAATGAAAGCAAGGAGAAGTAAAACAGTTGTGACCTTTATCATCAATGTTGGATGCTGTAAATTGCACTGAAAAGGCTCAGTGGAATGACCACCGTGTTTATCTGAGCCAGGGGTGGTTTGTGTGAAATGTGTTTCTGTCAAGGATCTAAACTAACATTATTTCTCAGGGTTTTCTTTAGGTTGGTGGCATATTCTGGAGAGTCATAATTTATGTGCAAGTTTTTAGCTTGTTCCCTCACTGCTGCTTACATAAGCACACGTGACTTTTTCTTTTCATGAGGAAGTTTGTCTGTTGAATTAGCACTATCACACTGTGTAATCAAAAGCAATATCTTTCCATTTGTGTAGAGCTGCCAGTCTGAATTACAAATTACTTGACATGCTGCTCAAGTGAATTCCCTTGTTGTGGGGAGTAAGTCTGATCACAGGGTGTTTTCATTTATAATGTTAATTTTTTTATAGTTTCTGAAGGACCAGTTGCAAACAGATTGGAAAGTGAAGAATATTTTTGATCCCTCTTAATTTAAACAGTAGCAGGGCTCTTCCAGCACAAAACATATCTTGACCAAACAGATTAGCAGCAGGTTTGTGTCTCATGTGTGGTAATGTAGCTCTAGAGAATAAATGATGCTTAACTATCAAGGAATACAAGCTTTCAGTCGCAGCCTGACACTACAAGTAGCTGTAGGATTAGTAGAACTACTTCTAGATTTTTCCTTAAGGCGAATTCGGTTTTTAAAATATGGATTGTTCTGGTGATAAGGAGACTAAATACATAAAGTTGCAGTTTTTTCCCAGATATCTGTTCTTGTAATGAAAGAGCAAGTATGTTTTTAAAGCTGCAGTATTTGTAGTTAATGGAAACAAACTGTAAAGAAACAAAGACAAAAAAATGCTAAACAAAAATAGGCTTGTCATTTAAGTGTCGCTCCTTTGAGAACGAATTCTGTACCTGTGGGTCTGTGTTAGTGTGCTGAATGAGCCCATTCTTGCTGAAATCAGCTGTGCAGAAACTAATCAGTATCTGATGGTGTTGCTCTTTAAATTTTTTCACCTTTTTTTTCAAAAAAAGTAAAAATAGATCGTTTGGTTTTTTAGTTCATGTGAAACTTTGATACTGTGTCTTTGCTTAATTCTGTGTTCCATCACTGTAAAGCCATTGTACATGTGTTGGATCAGAATCAGACCCATAACTTTAATACCTGAAGTTGCTGGCTGAAATGTATGATGTTAAAAGCATCTTTAAATATACATCGTACATGACATGTCATGGTGTCTTGTCTCCCAAGTAGGACAGAAGTTTTTTTTTCACGATTTGAAAGACTGAGTTGTACAAGACAGGGCACAAGTGTGAAGTTTAAATTTCTTGTTCATACAGAAAGGGGAGCTTTGAAAAATGTGGGATTTCTTTTTATTTCTGGGGTAGTGTCACTTGTGTTTGTGTGAAGAATTTTACATGTCCGGTGTTTGGACATGGGGCCAGATGTGAAGCTGCAGGGCAGCTTTTTCAGATGAACCGACTGATCGGGGTGGTAGCATCTGCGTACAACATGAGCCACAGTGCAGGCACGAAGGACAGCGAAGGGCAGCTGTGGCTCTTCAGGATGGTCCCACTTCCAGCTTCAATGTTTTTTTTTATTTTTTAAGACTAGTCTAAGGAGAAACCACTATTGCAAATCTTAACTGCTGAGTTTCATTGATGGATTGATTAACTGTCAAAAAATTGACTTTAACCATGCCTGGTGCTGTGTGTGACCACTTCTGTTTAAACAGCTGGATTTGTTAAACAAC
The DNA here is from genome assembly GCA_014706295.1 of Lycocorax pyrrhopterus obiensis. Lineage (NCBI taxonomy): Eukaryota > Metazoa > Chordata > Aves > Passeriformes > Paradisaeidae > Lycocorax > Lycocorax pyrrhopterus. The sequence goes on along the minus strand of JACSVZ010000016.1, from coordinate 12,428,002 downwards.
AGCCTAAGAAGAAGCGTGCTCTTCTCCAGATACATATTTATGAGAGAGACAAGACAGGGCAAGGCTACAAAAAGGCAGAAGCTGAGTAAACTTTCTCACTTAGCCAGCTGATGCTAATTGTGTCCTGCTCTCAGCTGCACAGCTCTGATGACAGTTTATAGCAGGGCTGTCCAAGGCATGCGTTCAAGCAAGACACAGCTTGTGCCATGACTCCATCCTCTCCACTCTCAAGATTTTTGTGGTTTGATTTCTATCTGGGCACCCATAAACAGCTGTAACCTGATCTGTTCCCCATTTGTCAGGAAGTTAGGCAGCTAGGAGTTCCTTCATGCATGCCAATGATGTCATTTACAAACGGTTGATTTTAATTTTTTTCTTAGTTTGGGAACTAAGGAACATGTCTTATCTTTGCTTTACTACAGAATAACTGACTCAGTACATAGGGTCTCATCCAAGTCCTCTGAAGCTGATGGAAAAACACTTTACTGCTGCTTGTATTTGGCTTTGTTCAACTATCAAAACAAGGAAATTTTGCATTGGAGCGAGTGCAGGCCTGAGCACTGGCCAGCGCTGCACTCGGGGCTGACGTGTGTGATTGATGAGTGCACATACAGTTCTTAATGAGCTCTTGTTGACTGTATATTCAATACTACTAAATTGAAAGAAAGTAAGTTAAGAGCTGAGACATAATCGGCTTTCAAATGCTTCCTGAAATTAGTTGTATATTGGGAGTACCTGCTAATCTTTGAAAGTGTGTGTACGTATGGATAAACATATACAGAAAGAGCTGTGATTTGTGGGTCATGAGTTTTTATTTAATTGGGTTTGAACTGGCTCTGTTCGACATTTGATCATTTTACTGTAACTGTTTTAGATGCTGTATCAATGTGACATCAGAAACGATGTGATAAAAGACAGCAGTGAGCAGCAGCTCTGCACACTTGCCATTTGAGTCAGTCTGCATGGAAGAGGAAAATGCCTGTTCACACCACTGCGTGCTGTAAATTAAAGCCTGAGGGAATTTCAGTTTGTAGGAAAAAAAAAAAAAAGAATTTTAGTGTACTGTCCAGGGCCTGTGTGTTAGCAAGTGCTAATCTAACATAGATTCTGTACTGTGAGAAAATTCAGAGCAGCTCTTGCTTAATGTACGGATGTGTTTCTGCTAACTTAGCTTCTTTGTTCCTTTAAAACACGTGAGAAGAGGGAGAACTCTGCAACAGGCAGCATGTACAGGCTGAGAAAGTTGCAACAATACCAGGTTTTTGAAAGTAATTGAAAGTGGGAAATGATACTTTCTGTATTTCTTTCCCTAGAGAGCTCCTGAAAGCTTCCTGCCTTTATTAGGTCTGTTCCCTGGCTTGGGACAGTGTTGGCAGCTTTGATACTAATAGCTATTGCTCTGTAACTTCAGTAAGGTTTACAAATAACATGGAAGAGCATAGAAAGAGTTATCCACAGACAGCCCATGCATTGAGTGATCCTGATAACCATAAATGCCAATTGTGGTTATAAACTGTTTGCAACAGCTTAAAGACAGAAGTATTTTTTTTTTTTCCTGGAGGTTGAACCAATATAAAGGTCAAGTGGTAGCAGAGGTGATACCTGTCTACCTCCATTAGTTCTGCAATAATGTTATAACATCCCAAGAAAGATTTCTACAAATCTGTTAGTAACTGGCCAAGAAGAATCTCACAAGTTTTTGGAAATTACATAAATAATGTTTGTGTTACTCTTTGTATTTTGCAGTGACATGTATGTATTGAAGTGCAGTGATTAAAGGGAGGTTTGTGATACAGAGGAAAACAGATCAAACTGAGGTGTGTACAGTAAGGTCTGCTTCTTCAAATTCTGGCCCTTAAAGGCATTGATTCTTAGAAAACCTTCTCTCTCACTCAAGAATTGTATTGGTGTAGAAAATCAGTACGTACTATGTGTTTGGCAGTCCATGACTGCTCTTAATTTGCTATCTGTTAATTCTAATTTCATCTTTTATTTTCACTTGTGCCACTTTCTGATCTTTCATGAGTTTTTCAAGTATATTTTTCCCCATCCAAGGATTGTTTTTAGCATCAATCCAACCATGCTATTGAACTGCAGAGAATCCAATCTTCCTATGTGATCATGGCTGTGGTTAGTGGGACTTTGAAACCAGTCTGCGTCTCTGGGAAGCAGTGAAGTGTGGGATGAGTGAAGGCATGCAGCAGTGTTCTGTGCAGAGCGGAAGACGACTGTATTGTATGAAGATCAGATTAAAAAAACTTCAGGACTCCCAAGTATGAAGTAGTATTGTTTTAAGCCCCAGTCATCTTTCCCCCTCCTGCAGTGTAATACACATTTATTTCCTGGGAAAAGAAGATGACCGTGTTTGCTATTTCAGCACATTGTTGTGTTTCTAAAGAATCCTAGGGGGAAAATAAACAGCTGTCAGATGGCTCTGTCTTTTCTCTCTTTATGCCAAAAGTTTTATTTGACCAGAAACTCTTCTGGTGGCTTACTACTTTATTTGAGCATACGTACATCATAAGCGCTCACTGGATGTGTGTGTATATATATATATATATATAATGTGTAAAACTTATGTTTTTCTCGTTATGTACTTAAGATCTTTGTTTGCTGTTGGATTACATTAACCAAGTATATGTCTGTAGGTACAGCTTACAATCATGGTTACATTGTAAATGATGGGTTTTTCCCGTCTCCAGGTGTTTGACATATTTTCAGAGTAGGCGGATTTTCAAATATTTTGACACAGAATCTTAAGTTTAGGCAATAACTCCTATTCATAGTGAAAAATCCAAATTTCTTTTTGAGGAGTCTGATATTGCCTTTGTGAGTGATAAGTGGAAGATTGTGTTGTGTTAAAAGATCTGGGTTTTGAAAGTGCTCTTTGGTATTTTAGTTGTCTTAATGGTTCTTTGGATTACTGTGTTGAGCAGCTCAGGGTGGGATATAATTTGCAAACAGGAAAGTAGGCTGTTTTATGTAGACACTGGGGTATGGATAAAAATGTATTACGAGTACCAAACATAATTTATTTACCATTGTAAGCCACTAGTTTTAAAGACAGAGATAGATTTTGATGTCATAATGTGGTACCACAAACAGATGTCCTTTGATCTTCCAGCTCACTTCCACTCCAGAGGAGTCTGTAGTACTTGAATCCAAGGACTAAATGTCAGCTTCCGTGTGGCTGTGAGCAATATCCTCAGTTTTGGCTGCTCTGAAGCTACTATACTAGTGCCCACAGCCCCTGGTAGAAATTATGTAGTAATCTCTGTGAGTGTTCATTCAAGATAAACAAGAACCATGTGGGCGTGTGAGGAATGACTGTAGTTCTTTGCATGCTTCTTTGCCAGGATACAGGGAGAAAGGTCACTGCTATGGCATGGCAATTCCTGGCTGAGACCTTGCCAGGCAATTCACTGGAGACAAAGGCTCTGATTTATTGATCTTCTTTCTGGAAATAAATATTTATGATGCAGTCAGGTCCCTGAAGGTAGCAGAAAAAAAAAAGAGTGGAAGAGTGAGTTGTTTTGATAAACTTGCACTGGATTTCCTAATGTGCTGCATGTGCTCTGTGTGTGGTGTTGTTGTCTTTCACCACTTGTGTTGTGGAATTAGAGGGTTTCTAATTTGCATGTAAAAATGAATTCTGTTTGTCACTGGATATACTTTTCTTGGCTAAATGCGTGCCCTCTCAGGCTCGTTTTCAAAACAGAACAGCTGTTTTGTGGGTGTAACTATCGGAAATCTGTCTGACACAATTTCGTCCTAGTAACTGAACACGTACCTGGCATGGAGCTCTCGGGAGATTTTTTTCATGCCTTCCTGTTGAACTTCAGTGTAGGGTTTACATTTCCTTTTTACACAAACTGACTTGTGGAAATAAATGCCAAGCTCAGCAATCCCCTCCAGTGGCTGCCAAGGTGCGTCTGGCAGGCTGTGTGCGGGGGAGCTGGCGGCTGTGCCCTCTGTGGCCTCTCAGTACCCTGCGAGTGGGGAGGAGTGGGACCACCTGCTGTGTTCTCGGTCTCGTGGAGATTTGCACTTTGAGGATGCTGTTCGTGTTGGAAGACACTCCCAAGGTTGTGTTTGCCCTGTGTGTGGGGGATAGTCAGACTTGAACTGCAGAGCTCAAGCCTGTGTGTAAGATCACACAGCAGAGCTCCTTAGGGTGGACACCTCGATGGAGGGTAGGAGCTTGTGGAGTGGATGGTGAAGCAGGAACAGTGTCCAGCTGCAGCTGGAATTCCTTGTGGGGTTTTTGCAGTGCTCTCACTGGGGAGTACCAGGCCACAGTGGTAGCTTGGGGTCTGAGTAATTGCAGCCATCCTTCCGCTGCTGTGCCTGGGTCTTCATTGCACAGCTGGAGACAGGGATGCTGCTGGGGGCTCTGGGCACTCACTCAGCCTCTCTGTGCAGGGAGGGCTCTGGTGCAGCCCTGAACCTCTGCACCCACAGGGCTTGTCCTGGGGCCAAACCTGCTCTGCACAGCAGGGACACTGTGGGTGGCAGCAGCTGAAATAGCTGAGCACATCCTGAAATGGAAACGACACTTGGATAAACTTACTCCCTTGGAAGTGCTGTACTTCACATTGACACTCCTGTGAGATCATGAAAGTCACTTTGGCTTCATGTTGCTAATGTGATAAGTGTTCCAAGAGGTTGTTGTACCTAAATGTAGTGAGCAAGGAATAGATTTTTCAAAGTGAATGAAGTTTAAAAGGTAAAAAAGAAATTAGCAGAAGTATTTAGTGGTCAGAAGGATTTTCTTCTCTCACTTCCACTGGAAGAAACAAGCATCTCCCATGCTACATATCGTGGAAGCCTGCCAGTGAAGCTGTGCAAGTTGTCATGTCTAAATATAGTCACAGCTACCTACAGGAATTAGATTAATATTTTTTATTAGCTGGAGGAAAATGGTTCTGCTTTCCTTATTTGGTTAATAATACCCTCTATAACGTGCCAAGATAACTATTTTTTAATGCACTTTGCATTGTCTCTCCATATATACTATGTATAGAATAAAAGCACATTTCTCTGCTCTTTGGTCAGATACAGTTTACTTAAAAAAGAAAAGAACATACCACCCCACAAAACAACAACAAAAAAGAGACCCCAGCAAAGACTAAGTAATCTATAAAGAAACTCTAATTCTAAAGGGACTTCAAATGCTATAATTACTCTTCTGCTGCACTTAAAATTATTTAAGTACCAACTGCACTTAAAATTGTCAGTGATGCAACAAAGACATGAAATAAAACTTTTTAAACTTCATCTCTAATTAGAAAAAAACAAGGAACATGGTTAAACATGTTAAAAAGAAAGCATTTCCAGTGTAAATAGTACCTTTAAAATAGCTTTCTTTTGTTCTGTGCTTCATTGTCCGTTGGTGCAGTACATGGTCTTTTGCCATCTCATGTCAATATAAACTACATTATTTTTCTGCTCAGCTTTCTTCATTTTGTGTAGTTCACGTTGAAATCCCTTATGATTTGGCACATTTTTCTCTTTCCTCCCGTTCCACAAAAGTCAAGTAACATACCAGACTCCATAGTGAATCTTGAAATACGTGAATAATGTGTATTCCATTAAGAGAGAGTAACACTATCCCATAAGGAGCAGTAGATTATTTTTGCTTGCCAAACTGTACTTGTATGTTACTTTAATACTTTGACTTAGTAACTGTGGAAGGAATCTGATGCAGCCCACATTTTGTCATTTACATCATGTTGTCAAGTACAGATTTTTGAAATCTTGCTCTTAGCATTTCTTAGCAATGTGTAGGTGTGAAATATGCCTACTTCAAACCAAATTCCATGGTTATAGTCAGTGATCTGGTCACCTAGGAAACTTTTAACAATGGATTTAGTTGGCTTGATGATGCAGTTCTGGTATGATCAGATTTTTCCAGTTCCCTGTAATTTGAAAATGTAGTGCTTTAACAAAAAAATAGTCATAATTTCCTTCATAGAGGAAAACCCTCCTCTGTCCTCAGTCCTGTTTTAGTCATAGTCTAAGATATAATGTTCTTTATTCATTTTGTGTTGACTTCAGTAGAATTACTTGAAATTGCATGATCTTTAGAATAAACTGTTTGGAAGGTATTGAACCATTGTTTCTGTTTGTGTCTCTGAGTCAATGTGAATTCATTGCATTGTGAGGTCCTCCTGTCCTTTTGAGATGTACTTGAGGGATTTTCTTCTGATTCTTCCCTACAAAAGTCTGCTAGCACTTAAGGGGGGGAAAAAGGTGGAGCAATTAATCTTCCAAATCTGTCTTTCCAAAATTTTTGAATGTTTGAGTTGATGGAAGCATTTACAATGTTTCCAGTTTCTTCTTTGTTGTGTATTGTATTGCAGGAGTGTCAGTCTGGTTCGGTAGAGCCAGCAGTTAAAATTGTCTCTAGGACTGTTGAGGAAAAGGATTGTCTGCTGTTCCCCTGTTCACAGACATGCCTCCCATACACACCCCAGCCAAAAAAACAAAAAGCAATGGCAGGATGTGAGAGAAATCCACAAAATTGTGTGGGGAGGGCAGGTAGAAATGTTGTATGTAGCTGAGGAATTTGGGCAGTGTCAGGTAAAATTGCTCAAGGAAGATTGTTTTTGGTGGTGTAGGTACCGGGCACAGGGTGCTGTCACTGCTTAAAGGTTGCCTCTGTTCAAGGAGTGGCTAGGGAAGAGCAAGGTCACAAAGCAGATCAAGTGTTCTGGAATTTGCAGAATCACCACCTAAGTCAGGAACGCCCTTAGACTGAGACCAGTAGAAAAAGCAGAGAAAGTATCCTGTGTATTTGTCTCATCCCTGCTCTTCCTCGTGTACGCCAGTACAGCTGCTGTAGAGGATGGAGTAGCCAGACCACTGTCTGACCTGGCAGGATGTTCTGGAACTGACCTGTTGGCTGAATCTGAGCTGTACTTCAGCGGAAACCGCGCGGGTGCCACCTGAGACTGGTCTCAGAGTTTGTCTGTTGTGGCTACTTCTGACAGACTTGAATTTCATTAGAATAAGGGGTTTTATGTTTCTCTACAAACTGTGTCTGTACTCTGACAGGTATTTTTGCCTGACTGAGCCAATACACTTGAAGTATTGGCTGCAGAGCATCACATGAGTAACTTGCAAGGTGCATTTCTTCTACAAAGTGGGAACTGGGTCATCACCTTTTGTCTTAACTTTTGCTGGTGTCACATAAAACAAAATGGCAAGTGGTGAGTGGTTTGAATACTCTCAGGTGTCTTCGGTGTCTGAGGGCTGCGAAGCCTGTGGTGGTGGACAAGGCTGAAGAGTTAATAGGAATGTTTTCCGTAGCAGACACTTCTAGCACATGTTACTGGACTGAGGAAGATAAATCCAGAGGATGTTTTTTTGGCAAGTAATGCAGTAGCAGGCACTGTGTCTGGAATACTCATCATAGGTGATTAATTTTATTTTATTGTAAGGATTGATCTCATGGGCTCTGCTTAGAGGGCAGCTATTGCTTGAACTTGGGCTGAATTGGGGAACTGCAATGTACTCTGGCATCCAGGCTGGTCTGATTAAATACTTGAATTTAGATAGGGGTAGTATCCTTCTCATAGCTTCAAAGTATTTAGTTTGTTTATGCAGCATATTGCATAGGGTTCTAAATGTTGTTCAGTAGTGTAACTGGGAAGCTATTTAGTGGGAATTCATGACCCCATTTGAACTGTGTTAAAAGTTCTGGAATGTGAAGAGGAAATTGGTTGCATGGCCACTTGGCTGTGTGCAGTAAGAGGGCAAAATTAGCAGTGCTGTAATGTACATATGCTCCGAATAAAAAACCAACCAAGCAAACTCCTTGCTCTTTCGTCTCTGCCCAAGGACTTAAAAGCACTAAATGCTGTTTGTTGAGGGACTGGTTTCAATGGTAGGGGTTTTTGGACTTACTTTCATGAAGAATATGCACTGTTGGCTTTCAGGGGAGCTACTGAGGTTGGGTAAAGTTCTCTTAGCACCACTCAGTCCTGTGGTAAGAGGTAACAGGATTAGCTCAGACTGAAAAGTATTAAGTTATTTTTGTTTTGAAGACTTCTTCCTGTCCAGTAATCATACTAGCTTTGTTTTTGTGAACTAGTTGTTTACAGAGTAGATAGACTTATTTGCTTCCTCTTCCAGAGGATAATTTTAAATACAGCACCTTGTCCATAGCAGTTGTTGTTTGCTAATGTCTCATACCTATACTGTGACAGTGTATTTGCCTCCTCTCTTTGAATGAGATACAGAAAGTCATAAAGCCCCCGATCTAGTGCTGTTCATTGCATTTTTTGTTATAAACTGTGCCCTAAAAGCATGTTAATACATGTTCCTTCTTTTTCTTCCTCAGATAAACTACTAGTCTTTACTGTAGCAACTAAAGAAACCGATGGCTTTCACCGTTTCATGCGAACTGCGAAGCATTTCAACTACACAGTAAAGGTATTGTGTGTTTTGTACCACGTGTTTGTACTGTCCATGCTGTAAAACAGCCAGTAAATGGTAGCTGACCTTGCCTTGGCTTCCTTGTGTGCTGGGGCAGAGGGAAACACCAGCAGAGCTGCAGGGCAGGTAGGGCACTTGCTGCTCTCCCTGTTGTGTACCTGCTGATGCCCCTCTGAACCACCATGGGAGGGAGGTGCTTCCACTGCCTTAGGAACTGCTTTAGAAATTTGTAGCTGTCGTGGTCAGCATCGCATCCTCCTCACTCACAGGTTCTGTCATATTTTATCACAGAGCCTTGTTTTTCAGTGTGGCTGGTTTCATCTGCATGAATACTTCTGGGAGCTCTACTGCACTCAAGAACTTTGGATCTCTTTCCTTAAGCAAGGCTGGAACACTGCTGCAAGGAAGGAGGGAGGGTCACAACTGAAAACTTCACTGTGTTTCCCAGGAACCTGTAATTTCTTAGGGGACAATGTGTTTCTGTCATTCTTGCCAGCCTTTTCTGCCTTGCTCCACGCCTCCATATGACACGTACTTAGGCTGGCCTCTGCATGACCTTGGGAAAAAGGGAGGGCACTAACCTTCCAAACTTTCCCCACAAATTGGTTCTGCCAAGAGAAAATCCAGGAATTCAGATGCTGTTATGAAATTTTTCTGCTTACTTACCACAGTGCCTGCACTATAAATAGGAAATTATTTGGGTCTTTGACTTCTGCCACTGAATTTGGAGGACTGAGAAGACCTTTCCTAATATGATGAAGCTGTACTAAAGCACCTGAGCAGCCTGAGCTCTGGATACATCTTTTAGCTTTGCAGATTTGTCCAAAACATCATGCAATGTAGTTCTTCTGGGCTTGATGCATTCCAAGAACATTATGTTCAAAACAGATAAAGAGCTTATTTTTTTCCTTTCCTTTTTTGACATGTAATCTGCTATAGTGCTTGGCTGGAGAGAAGTTTTATGTTTAGCTGAGTTTTAGCAGTGAGCTGTGTACTGGGAAACCTATCCCTCCCTTTTTGTACAAAAGGATTGAAGCTTGCAATTTCAGTTAGTTATACCTTGATCCACCAAGGTCTTTTGTGCCTCCTGTTCCTAAAGTGATTTTATTGAATTTTAAAGTTCTCATTCAGAATATTTTTCAAATACAAATTTTGAAACAATCCTTAGCTTTTTTTTCCTGTTTTTTTTTCTGAAGGAGACACATTTGAGTAAGTGGCAGTAGCAGGCAATTGCTTGATTCTTATTTGGTTAAGAAATGTCTCTCTCATGTTTTTGCAATGATGTCATTGTGATGAATGCTGCTTCAGACATGGAAAACTTATGATGCTGGAAGTGCTGGCTTGCTATGCTTTAATGTGTTGCTTCTGCTTTAGCATCTGTTTTCAATAAGGGTCTGCTTTAAAAAAGCCTCATGGGTTTGGGTACTAGCAAAAAGTGCCTTTTTTTTTTTTTTTTTCCTTTTTCCAGGTTCTTGGAAAAGGTGAAGAGTGGAAAGGTGGTGAGCTGCCCAACTCTATTGGCGGAGGGCAGAAAGTTCGACTGCTGAAAGAAGGCATTGAAAGCCATGCTGATCAAGAGGACTTGGTTGTTCTATTTGTTGAATGGTGAGCAAACCTGGCTTCTTGTCTTTCTATTTCAGTTTGGGTAGACGTGCAAAAGTAGCTGCTGTGACTTGCTGAAAGTTGCATGATGCTTTTGTTCCTCTCTGTTTTATTTGAGTGTTTGTATCTTTTTTTCTTCATTCATAAAAATAGTAGATTGCTTTTGGAGCAATTGTTACTTTTTAACAGATTTACAGCTGTAAGAGTTGTTCATAGTTCTGCTGCCTCGAGGGGATAAAAAAATGTTACTGGGCGCTGACAGGCTTTTAGGCAAGCATTTGTCCTCTCCCTGTTCAGCTGCAGTGAGAGCAGGATGTGGCTGCAGGCTGGGAGTGTGGATGGGAGGGGAAGCAAAAGCAGCTCCAGAAATAAAGTGACCCATAGGAACCAGAGGCATAATCTTGTTCCATGAAGTAACAGTGATATGGAGGAAGCTGGAAAATGGGTCGCTGAGAAAAGCATTTAACAGGAGAACTTATTTTACATGTTAGAGATCTGAAACAAGAGGCTTGGTGTGAGATATGGCCTGGTGCCTGTGTGATCTGTGCGATGGAAGGATGCAGAGACAGTACTGCTGCAGGTGCCAGAGTATAGCCCATAGTACAGCTATGCTTGAACATCCTCCCTGGAGGCCAGATAGGTTTCTCCCTGGCACAGAAAACATGGAGCTTAAACATGCTCACATCACACTTTCTCCATTGATTCCCTCTGCTTTTTCTCTTCCTCTTATTTTCCTCCTGTGACAGCAGCAGGGTCAGAGTAGCTCAGAATCCAGCTTGCAGCAGACACCGGGCTCTTCCATGCTTACGTTAACTGGAGCAGGGTCACAGCTCTGAAATAATCCCTGCAAGGAAGGCGTGGGACCGAGTCCTGAATCAGAGACAGGAAGCTCCAATTGCAGACAGGCAGCCTTGGAGAGGGGTAGCTGAGTGCGAGCTTGGAGAGGGTCACGTATGAGTCCACCCATGCTGCTGTTACCCAGTCATGTTGGAATGTCTGCTCCAGAGTTCTCCTTCAGCTTTTAACCTGCTTTATTTATTTAAAATTTGACAGCTGAAGAGATTTAGGGACACTTTTTCAAGGCAGGAGCTCGGCAGGATTTGCACAGCAGACATCATCACAAGGCGACGTGGCTGGACAGTGGCATTTTATGGAAAGTTAATTTGTTGTTTTGCGTAAGTTAACACTTCAGGAAAGCTGAAGTAGCCTATTAAACTGGTAGCAAATTCAAATATGTTACTCAATTTTCTGTTCCAGTTTTACCTCTTGTGATGAGTTAAAGAAATATCTAGAAAGCAAAAAATCTAAATAATTTTCACTAAATTATAAATAAGCATTATAAGGGATGCTTATTATGCTGAATATTTTCTTTGTCTGCTTAGGTCTGTAAAAGTAACATAGTTGGGAGGTACACATTCAGTTTTTTAATTTCTTATTGACTTGATTTTGCATTTACTGAGTGGAAAAAGTATCTTTCTAAAAGTAAATACATTGTTTGTTCATAGGGTTGTCCTACTAATCATACAAGAACTGAAACTTTTAAAGGTTTATTTGAAAGATTTTGTTCTGTACTAAAGCTCAGATGAATCAAACATTTCCCAAATGTTTTCTACCTACATTGAATTTCTTTGTTTCTGAATTTATTATCCTAATTCATAACTATTTTCTTCCTATATGGAAAAATATGCAAATTTATTATCACACTGGTACCAGGGTCTAGCTCAAATTTTTCTCTATCATAATTTACTCTCTGGAGGGGCAGGCTGTCTGCTGGCATGGGTGAGAGAGTACAGAGGACCATGTGTGTTGAAGTGCAGAAGCCATAATCTTTCTTCCCATGAAGAATCCCAGGGTTTAAGCCTCCCAAGTTCCTGAGGTCTGAAATCCCAAGTACATATTTATTTAAAGCTGGTGGAACTGATTCCAGATAGGAGAGAAAAAACCAGTTTGCTGATTCTAGCATTATATTTTAATTCTAATGGGCTTTTTCATTTCCAGAAATCCTGATTTGCAATTTAAACATTGATCAATGTAGCAGTAAGTTTGGAAAAGACAAATGTCATGAACTTCCTTTCTTCTTCAAGTGTTTTTTATTATATTCATTGTGAAGCATTTGGAATATTAATCTTGGGGGTGGGGAAAGGAAATGTCTGGTTTGCTTACTGTAACTCGGCAAGTAATTTCTAGGGAACTGTTTACTTAACAAACTTAGTTTCTTGGTTTTTTGTTGTTTGTTTTTGGGGGTTTTTTTTGAGCAGTTTGTTACATGGCTCAGAATTCTGGAAATAGTTTGAACTTCTGTGGACAGCTTGTGCCTGTGTGTAGATAGCAAAATGCCTGCAGATGGAACACTATTTAAATTAGGCTTGTTTTTGCTTGAGCTAACTACTGGTTTATTTTGGACCATTTCAGATTGAACTGGCTAATGGCCAGCATAGACTGGATAAATTCGTTGGTGCTGTGAGTGTTCATCCACAACTCCCACAGCCATCTCTTTGTATCATGGAAGAATTTTGAAGCCTCTCAGTTTGTTGTTTGTTTTGTTGTATTTTTTTCAACATTTGTCTGAAACTAAGGGATAATTATATTTTCTATATATCTCAAAATGGCTAAGGTGGGATCCTGGTGGGGATACAGTATAAGTGATAAAATAGCTGTGTGGCTGCCATTGCTAGTCACTAGTAGGCACTCTCTCACTCTTGTTTTGAGCTCTTAACCTGCAGCTCCAACAGCAGCAAGTTCTCACTGTTAAAGTTGTGGATGCAAAAATTGCATGGTCAGTTCTAGAGCATCTGGGTCTCCGTTGTTGTTTTCCTGTGTTGCTGGGAGTGCAGGGTGCATAGCCAGGATGCTTTGCTGCTGCGAAAGAGGGGGAAGGAGGGGTGGATTCCAGTCCCAAGCATCTGCCATCTGGGAGCTTCAGGAAATGGGATTAGGTTGTGGAAACTTTCTGGGTTTTGGTTTTGGTTTTTTTTTTCTTCTTGCATTCTACTTAATTAGAAGGATTTATGAAGACTAAATAAAAGAGTATCTGAGCTTTTCCTGGTTGCCAAGGAAGCCTGCTTTTTCCTGCATATATCCACACTCTTTTCCCTGTCAAATTTAAAGTCCTATTTAAAGTAAGCCATTGCATCACCCCTAGTAACACTGTAAACTGTCAAGGATAGTCCTGGGACCTGTTTTGTGGTGGTCTTAGTGGTGTAGACCTGAAGTGAATCCTGCCTTACAGCAGGAGGTGAGGTTTGAATAGGCTGAATGCAATCCGACATAGCAGGTAAACAAGGCAAATGATGCATTTACAGGTGTTCAGAAGTTATCTTTTTGGCTGGAGAGAAAAGTGTGAGCCTCATCAAGCAGCTTATGAGGACACTGGCAGCAAGGGGTGGAAGGCTGGTGGAGGTCCTGCCCAGGAAGAGGTGTGGTGACAGTATGTCACCTCTTGGCAAAACAGAGGGCCTTCAACATTAATGAAAAATGTAGGTTCATGCTGGATTAATAGTGCTGCATAATATCCATTGCAGTTTAGCAGCTCAGCCCTGGGTTTAGGATTATAAACTGTGCTGTGTTAAGTAGCATATCCCTTTCACAAGCAGAGCCTGTGGCTGGCCCAGCATGTTGCTCAACTTTGGCTTTCTTTTACAGAATGACAGTCCTTGGAAGCAATGTTCCAGGGTGTTTGGTTCCTTCCTGCAGCTGTAAGTCATAGCAGCAGCAGCACTAACCTGATCGCAGAGGAGAAGCACAGCCTGCCATAAACTATTAAGTTAAAGCCTCAGACAGATCTCTTTTTGTCTGTCTTCAACGTGTCTCCTGTTTCTTGTGTGTTCTACAGGCTCAGTCTGGCATTGAGTCAGGCTACAGAAATTCAGTGGAAAAGGGAGTGAAGTGTATTCCCGTAAATTTGGGCAGAAACAGGCATTTTTTGTGAAACTGGGGAAGGTCCAAAATGTACAGTTTCTTTCATGAGTTCTTCTGCCAAAGTTGCAGAAAAACATAACAGTGTTTTCAGAAAACCACTTACTTATATAGACTACATAACACACTTCCTCTCCAGGGTTCATACTTTGCTTTGTGGTGAAAATCTTTTTTTACATTTGTAAGCCAGCTGTTGTTCAGTTCTCTTAGGCCAATTTCATGAAATCCTCTTTAAAGAAAAGACATCTTGAATAATTTCAGAACTGTAATAAAGGAGTACCATAAGTTAGTAATGGTTGATCTGTTGGCACTGTTGCTGGGTAATACATTGCAATGCAAAGTGTTCTGTGTACTGCAGGTGGAGTCCTAGTTAGCTGCTGTCCTAGTTAGCCCAGCTAAAAGGCTTTGCAAGAAAAGTCTTGGTTAAGGTTAGACCTTGGTTTTTGGTAGCTATAATGTTATAAGGGCTGGTGATTTTTAATTTCTAAGGTACTTGTGTAGAGTAAGAATATTCCTGCATTCAGATGAGGAAACTGCGAAGCTGAGATGCTGCCATGAAAATATTTTGCTGCTTCAGCCAGAGACTAATCTGTGACGTGATTCCAATCTCACTGTGTCATTCTTCATGCTGTATAAAGAGAACCTTGAAGTGGGAAGCATTGGCACAGGTCACCCAGAGAAGTTGTGGATGCCCAATCCCTGGCAAATTCTGAGTTCCAGGCCAGGTTGGATTGGGCTTTGAGCAGACTGGTCTAGTGTGTGGCATCCCTTCCCATGGTGGGGGGATTGGTTTCTTTGCTTGGTTTGGTTGGTTGTGTTCCCAACCCCCTGTGCCTGCCAGGCATTGATTTAGATTTGATTCAGCCACAAGAAACCACCGGGCTTGGGATGCTCCATTCTTACAGGACCTTGGCCAAACCCAGGCGGGTTTTGTTCTGGTTTGGCACACTGTTGACCTTTGGCTGTGGGTAACAGCCAAAGATGAGCCCTCCACCTTTAGGCCTTTATCCTCAATAGGAATTGAGACTCAAATCTGATCAAGCTGTAAAGGCAGGTGAAGTTTTTCCTAAATAGAAACTGTGGTGCTTTGAGCCTTTAAAGTCTGCAACATGTTGAAGAGGTTGAAGAACAAATATATGTATTGTCAGGATGTAATACACTTTTTATGGGCAACTAGATTTCATTGAGATCTAAGTACATTCTTGATAAGGCTTTTCAGAAGAGTCAGCACTGTTGTGTTTTGGAATAAGATCTAGATTTTCGCAGTGAAAATTACCCAAGTCATCTCTCAGTCCACTCTTTCGTTTGTTAAGGTTTGATTTCTTTTTTTAAATTGTTGTTCTTGAAAACATAGAGTTTTCTAAATGGGAAAAACTTATTTTTTTTACTCAAAATACCTGAAATGGGAAAATCAATTTCAGGTAGACAAAATCTGAAGAAAAAAGAATGTCCAAAATTTGGAAGGTTAAAAAGCAGAAGGGGTAACTACTTTGGATAAATAATATTGATTGAAGTTTCTCTCCTGGAAGGGCATAGAATTTTTACATGGTGGTTAAGTATGATTTAGTTGAGTCATTTTTCAGAATAAAAGGGCTGTTTGATTTTTAAATTTGGATAGTCCAATGACTTCTTTTGAACACAGAAACATTAAACTTAAAAACACAGAAACATTAAACTTAAACTAACCTAATGGATGGATTTTCTTTCCTTTTAAGCTATGATGTTATCTTTGCTGGGGGCCCTGAAGAACTGCTAAAGAAATTTCAGGAAACTAATCATAAAGTGGTGTTTGCAGCAGATGGACTAATTTGGCCAGATAAAAGGCTGGCTGACAAGTATCCTGTTGTCCGGAGTGGAAAACGATTCCTGAACTCAGGAGGCAAGTGTGATCCTCAAACAGTTGAACTTGAACATGGCCCACCTCTGTTATCTGTTCTGTGTACTTTTTGTGTGTGGAGCTGTTCCTGAACTCCCCAAGTATAAAATTGAGGACATAGAAATGCTGTCATCCTCCTCCCCTCTCTTCCCCTCCTCTCTCCACTTGAATAGCTCCTCTTCTGTGCTCAGGCATAGTTTTCATTCAAATTTGCAGTGTGTGTTTGGCAATAACTTGCAAAAAGCAGATAAATATAGTAAGGGTCTAGCAAGCAACTGTGCGTGGCAGCGAAATGCTGTGCAAGGATGACCCCATTGCTTCAGAAACAATGCAGAGTGCAAGCCCAGGCAAAGCAGCACGTGCTATTTATAGGCACAGTTCAGCCTGGTCACAGAATTCCCTCACTCAGCTGCCTGGTTCCTGGAGATCTCTGCACGTGGGGAGGATGTGCTGGCAGCTCTGCCTGGCCTGTCAGCATGGCTTACACAGCTCCTTCTAAAAGCAGTGGGAGCTGCTCCTGTTAATCTCAATGGTGGGTTAATTCTGGGATCCTCCTTTTAGTGCCAGCTTGCTAATAATTTTGCACTTGATTAATACATGCACTGATGTGGATACTGTGCTCTGTAGCAGCTTTTGAGTGTGTCATTTCTGGGGCACCCTTCTTCAATGTGCAGATCTGGGACTGTCCCTGTTTCTTTCCCTCATCTATCTGCCCTATCATTTTTTATTTTGGTGTATATTAGTTTTGAGTTGGACTCTCACTGGATTTCTGGCAGTATTAGATTCAGGCACCTCTGCTAGTAAGAAGTGATTGATGAAAATGAAACTTTTTCCACAGATGGGCTTCTTGGGAAAAGTGATAGTCTGATATCATGCTTTGGTGTTCTCAGGACTATCCTAGGCAGATCAGATTTATTTTTTCCATAAAAATACCATTAGTATAAAAATAACCATTAATTATTAACTTTTTGAAACAGACCTGTTACATACCTCAGGAAGAAGACTGGATTTTGAGCTAAGTTTAATAAATTTCATACTTTTTCTCTGCTGGCACCATTCAGAATGAAGCCCCTGATTGGTAGACAGCATTGGCAGGGTAATGTTTTGTATGGAAATAACCTATGTGTGTGTGATGTTGCAGGATTTATTGGTTATGCTCCATATATAAATCGTATTGTGCAGCAATGGAATCTGCAGGATAATGATGATGACCAGCTGTTCTACACCAAAATCTATGTTGACCCATTGGCAAGGGTAGGTAGTAACTCGCTTTCTCATTTCTTTCTGCTTGAAATAACATGCTGCTCCTCATAAAACACCGGGGGATGAAAAGAAAAGGAATGCTGTCTCTTTATACTGGAGTGCCATGTTGACAGTTGTGTTTGTTCTCCTGAGGTTCCTACTGCTGGAATGATGAACAGGCTCCCAAAGGGTCATGACTTGATATATTATTTCAGGCTCTTCAGACCCAGGCAGGTTGTGCTTCATTGTTAGAAATAACAGCTCTGAGGTATATGATCAGACACATTCATCTCAATGAGGGTACCATGTACTTGGCAGTTTGATGGCCAGAGAATGTGGCATTTTTCCAGGGTGTCACTGAACTGCTTGCTGAATCCAGTGTTTTATATTTTGGCTTGCTGCCATTTCAGATCCTGCCTTCAGCTTTTTGTGCAAATATGTTCAGTAAAGCTGCATCGTAAATTTTTGGTGAAGACCTTTCTGTGCTCTCACTTAACAAAGTCCTCTGCTGGGTAACACCATTAAAGCATGACAGATGTCAGAGGCATGTCCCTGATGCTGGGAAAAGAGGGATAAGGAAAGTTAACAATATATTGGTGCAAAAAGGTCTTTAGAAGCTGATATAGCAGAATTTTGAGAAAGATTTTGGTAATTTGTATGCTTAAGGCAGATGCAAAGTTCTTGAGATATATATGTGTTGTTTCTGGCATAACTTAATGGAAAATTATTACAGATTCAGAAACAGAATAGAATATTTCTGTTGGAATGGAGCTACAGTGATCATCTAGTCCAACTGGCTGACCAGTATGGGACTAACCAAAAGCTAAAACGTGTTACTAAGGTCATTGCTCAAATGCTTTTTAAGCGCTTGACAGGCTTGGAGGTATTGACAACCTCTCTAGGAACTGATCCAGGGTTTGACTACCCTCTTCATGAAAAAAATCTTTCCTAATGTCCAGTCTGAACCTTCCCTGGTGCAGCTTTGAACCATTCCCACCAGGTCAGCCCCTCCGTCTCCCCTTCTCCTCCTCAGGAGGCTGCAGGGAGCACAGAGATGGCCCCTCAGCCTGCTCCTCGAAACTAGACAAACCTCAGCTGCTCCTCATAGGAAATTCCTTCCAGCCTTTAGTGTCTGAATTGCTTTTATGCAAGTTAGGTCAGATGCCAGGTATGCAATTGAAAAGACAGGTTGTAAAGATACTAAAGCTGATTCTGCATCCAAGTCAGGAGTAATTTAATTAGTTGTCTAAATAGATTGTCTTCTAGACCAAGGCTGTGTATCTGTGCCGAGCACTGCTGCACCATGGTTCAAAACACTTCCATGGTGCTTACTGTACGTCACCACCGATTCTTTGTATAGTCATAATATGCCCAGTGCTATAGAATACGTAAGAAAATCTTGGAAGACCAAAACAAAGGATATGTAGGGGTTTTTAAGTGTTTTTTAAATGTTACATACTTGAATCAACATTTTAAAAATGGTGAAGCGTGGTATTTAAAGTAAGAATCTAGCTAGGATTAGTAATACAACACTAGGAACATGTTTTAAATTTGACTTTTGCATTTTTATGATTCTGAAACACAGTATGTTTTGTTTCTTGGCCAAGACTTGTTAATTTTCTTTAAGACACAAATTTTCTTTGGCTTATACTGCTAAATTGCAGTTCCTGTGGAGAGTTATGACCTTCATCCTTGAAGTTTAAAGTTTCTGCATGTGCAAAACCGATTGCTATACAACTGCACAACTTGGGAGTACAGAAAAATGTAACAATGTAAAGAACACGTAAATCATTTTCCCCGATTCCTTGCTGCCACTGTGGTATAACTGCAACGTTGCTGTAAAAACATTGGCTTTAGAACACCTCAACATCTTTGGTGCTTTGATTTCAGGAGCGCATGAACATTACTTTGGACCACAGATGTACAATTTTCCAGACCCTAAATGGAGCTGTTGGTATGCGTATGATTTGCACATTGTGTGTTTGATTAACTGTTATTAACACTTTTTTTGCTTAACCATGAATGTAGTTCCTTAAATATATGCTTACTTTAAGGAAATATTTGGATGGGTAAACCTGATCACCAGATTAGTTACAGGTCTTTGGGGTTGATTATTAATTGAATTCTCTCATTGAAAAAATATTTGATTTAAAATGGGAAAAATAGTTCTAAATAAATGAAGTTGGCAATAAATACAGAGTTAAGGACCATTTTTCCATCTGCCTTTCAAAAACTTAATTACAGGAGTAAGATTAGTAATTAAAATTGCATTTTACATGCAAATGGCTATACATAATGAAGTAGAATGTGGAATAATGTGGAATTTCCTTTATTTAACTGTCATGAATTTAAATGGAGAAATGCATCTGTGCAAACTTCCTTTCTTATATTTGGCCTCCCATTATGGAATAAATTTTTGTAGTCAAATCATATCTGAAATAACTGATTTCTCTATAAATAGCATTTGCGCTAAATTAGAATTACTTTTAAAGCAAATTTTATTCCAATACTGAAGCTGCTGATGAGAAACTATGAAGTTTGATGTGACCTTATTTATCATAAGGAGCTTAGAATTCAAGATCTAGTTTAAAAAAATGAACAAAAGCTTCTAAATAATACTGACAATGATTGCAACAGCAAGGTATATTGTATCAGCAAGGACTTAAAGAACTCTGAAATTTGAGCTTTTATTTATGAACTTACTGTACTGCTTTGTTGATTTGCAGATGAAGTCCTTTTGAAATTTGAAGAAGGAAAAGTAAGAGCAAGGAATTCAGTGTATGACACCCTACCAGTCACCATTCATGGAAATGGTCCAACTAAAGTGAGTGACAGTTTGGTTTTATTTTCATGTGAAACCACAAAATTATTGGAGGCAAAAAACCAACGATAGAAGAGTATGAAACAGCACACACATTTCCATTTAATGTTATTAGTAATTGAGAGGATAAAACCCCCATTCTAATTCATGTTATTCTGCTGTCAGTGTAAGTTGATAGTGTTACTGAAACAACTAATTCTGCTCCCAAATTCATTGTGGCCTGGGATATTAGAAGCAAGTAAGCTTTTGTTAATTTGTTTACTAACACAAAGCTGTTCTTGAAGCTAGTGAAGAATGTCTATCTGGTTATTAAATGGCAATCAGAAGAATAGGGGGGAGGATAATGTCACCAGGAGTGACAGGCTGGGATACAAAACAGTAACACATCTGTTCCTACCCTAGACCCAGGTGTGTTTATACACATATATAAAAAAATAAATTGTATTTAGGCAAAAGAAAAAGCCTCTGTGTAAGAGTATGTGTAAGTGTGTGTGTATCTGTCTAGGTCCACGTGTGGCTGGCTTTTGCTGTTGCCTTCAGTGTCACTGATCCCTGCCATCAGTGTGCCCGTGGCTTGTCAGCTTTGGGCATGTGGTAGAGCACTGTCTGCCCTGTGAAGGAGCTGTTTTGACGGATTCTGTTCATGTGTAAGGATTCAGTGGTTCAGAGGTCCCTGAACAGTTTCTCTGAGAGAAATGGCTGTGTTTTGGTAGTATGGTAGTTGCACCTTCTTGTTCTGAGCCAAAGAAGCGTAAAGGTGTATCTTTTAGTGTCTGTTGGCTGAAGGATTGGGCATGGCTACTCTTTGATTTCTTCTGAATAAATGTTCCTTACTTTAGCTCCTTATTTTCAGAAAAATGCCTTTCAGAAGAATGAAGTAGAGTTTGAAACTCAGGAATATCCCAGAGAATGTTTTTGCACTCGTATTTTGATTTTGTTATTGGTGAATATAATGATGATTTTATCTGTTTGGCTTATAACTACTCAGTAGAGGTGAAATGTATGAAAAATTCCTTCCATATTGCTATTTTTGCCTCAGTTAAATCCTCAAATTCTGTTATCACTGGCTTTGCTGACATGTTGCCAATGAAAAGAAAGATTCTGTATTTTACATTTGGGCAAACAGCTTAGGATGGACCAACTTCTACTAATCCATGTGTTATGGTACATTAAAAAAACTCAACCTCTGCCTGTAGTGATGTTTTAAAAGCAAAGAGGAAGCTCTTTCTATGCATCACTTTGTCAATGTGGTTAAATTCTTCTGTTTAAAACATAGAATTGAATCAAGAGGATGACAGTGTGCTAGGGTTGGAAAAAGTTTTCACCAGTTAGTAAATAAACCAGCATGAAAATAACTCCCAGAATTGACTCCCAGAATTAAGTTTTTTGTTTGTAAGATACTTCTGTTTTGTATTTCATCTCTCTCATTTTCAGATTAGTAAATTGCATTGGTTAGATACACTTTTTGAAATGGATACCAAATTATTCTCACATTCTGACACGTAATACTTTTATTTTTCACCTCAAGTGCATGTCATTTTTATGAAATACTCATTTTTGTAGATTTCATGGTACATATATAATCTGTTTTGTAAATGGAAAAGAATGATTTTTTACCTGCTGATTTTGTGTGTCTTGTGTTTCTTGTCAGTTGCCTTTAGTTACAAGTGATTAAATGAATAAGCCTGAATTGTTTGAAAGGTACAGATCATCCTTTGCATGCATCTGTCATTAATTTGAATTGTTCATTTATTTACCAGATTCACCTGAATTATTTGGGAAACTATATTCCTAATGCTTGGACACGGGAAACTGGTTGCAGTATTTGTGATTTAGACTTACTGGACCTGTCAGCAGTAAAGGTAAGAACACTCTTCACTGGAACAAAGCCCTTTTGGGTACAGTTGATAGGTGTTTAGTGATTTCCGAGCCCAAGTGGCTTCCTTATGCACTATTGTTTTACGACTTTCAGGAATGTTTTTGTGCATGTACTTTAATATAGGTTAAAATACTGAAGATGATGCCATCCCCAAAAGCCTTCCAGATCTTCACCTCTGTTCAGTGAGGGTGAATGAACAATTTTTGAATTGTGCAAGGTTCGAGAGAATAATTAGAATTTTGGGAGAGGTAGAAAAACTGTTTAGATATTTCAGATTTTTAGCAGCAGACCTAAAAAACACTCAATATGCATCATTTGAACAACTTTTGTTACAAATAGATTTTAATAGTTAACTAACATGGTTACAATTACTGTTTTCTGAGATTAAACAATCAAAACTGCTTTACCTTGTAGAGGACAATACAGATATTTGTACTGTATAAGCAAATGCATTTCTGTAGAAAAATCTGATGTAATTGAGACTGGATTTCAGTAGAGTTCTCAAAATTCTTGTAGGACAAACGCACACATACACATGGCATGTGTGTATTTCCAGTACTTGGCGGCTTCGGCTCTTTCACTCCAAGCATGATGTCTTTCATGTCTCTATAAATATTTCAGCTTGTACACAATTAATTTGAGGCAGAGTAAATTCTAAGATCTACCATGTGGAATTGTCAGACTTGGACGAAAAAGTCAATTTTGATTATTCCTAACAGGCTTTCCAGCAGCTGTTTGATTTCTGTTCTGTACTGAAGATTTGAATGAGAACAGGGCTTAGAAGGTCAAGTTGAGGATAGCGTGAAAGAAATAGTGGCTGGTTATCTTTATAACGAAAGGAAAAAGTGAAAGAATTTCTGGGCAATAAGTTGCTAATGGACTGGAATATAAACTCAAAAAGTTATTTGCTGGAATTGTAATGACTTTCAGATTCTTTCTATATTTTAAAATTTTATTTTTGCTTTTAAGATTCATTTGAATGGGGTTCTAATTAGATAGTGTTTTCACTCCCATCATAAAATTTACCTGAGGAAAAGATGTTGTCAGAGTTTTTTTTCCAGTAGTGTTGGTAATTAAGACATGGTTTTGGAGCAGTTAAATCTGAAGGCTGCTAAGGGGGATGCAATGATTTACTGAATAGCTTCCTATAGTTTATGTACATCTGCTTGGAATGTGTCTTCTTTACTGTAGCGCATTCTTTGGACTTCACGCCTCGCTCTCTCTCGCAGCAGAAATAACAAGGCTTTTCCTTGGCCTCAGTGGAAGTGTTTACTTCAGACATTTCTGAGTACCTGAAGTATTTCATTTTCTGAACGTGCTCTCTGTTCAGGCCTGGCTGGCTGCTACTTAATGAGAAATTTTCAGTGAAAAGAGCAGTACCTGCTCTGTGCCTCTAATAATTTTCTCCATATCGTTTTATTTAACTGCCTGCATTTATACGCTAATATCTTCTGAGGATTTTGCTTGTTCTTTGGGGTTGCCAGCAAAGGAGCCGAGAGGTACATATGCAGGGTCTTTTGCTCAGTTCTTGTCCTCTTGACAGAAATAGGATCTCCTGGGCTGTGATCATGGCTGAGATGTGGAAAAACTCAGTAACTGCTGTCTTATGGTAATGTCAGCTGCCTGTGCCACCCTCAAATTAACTGCCTGTTCAGGTAGAAGCAGCATAATGGAAAATAAGTTGAAGAGTGCACCTGGACTCAATAAGTGCAAATTTTTGCCACTTTCTTACGGGATTTTTGTTTTGGCTTTTGTTTTTTTTCCTGAAACCTAAATTAAGTTTGTTGCCCAGTTTAATCTCCCTTGAACTGCTTTTAAATTCTAAAGCTTCTTACTGGTGTGGAGACTTTCCAGTGTGGCTGAAAAGGATGACCTTGCTCATCTTCTCATTTCGCTGGCAACTCTTGCGGAAAGAGATCCTGGACTTTGCGCTGTGTAATTGTACTGAGACATTGTCCTGTATTTCTTCCAAAAATTGTCATATGCTCAACTACTACTTATGAAAAAGTAAACTTTAAAAAGTCAACTGTATGACCTCACTGAAAATGAGAAAATATATCAGAGAAAATGTAGCATCTGGGTGCAGACTGGGTATTCCCAAAGAGGTTTTGCTGAGAGGCGACTTCTGATTTCATATACTCACAGTGCTCAATGTGACCTAGATTCAGATTACGCAGTGACAACTCTTTATGGTTAAACCAGGGTCTAGATTGATGAACTCTGTGCTTTGAGGACATGCAGTTTACAGGAATTCTTACTCCTAATTTTTTAAACACTATTTTGCTTTGGTCTCACTGAGATTTCAGTGCAGACCCAAGCGGTTCACATTTCAGTGTACTGAAGCAGTGTCAGTAATTCCTCATTGTCCCTACAGCCTTTGCACATTCAGCCTGAGCCTCATTCTCTTTCCCCTGGAGAATAAGGGGAGAATGACTCAGAATTAGAAGAATGTACAAAACGCAATTACTGCAGCAGTTCTTCCACTGGTAGCACACGTGTGTGCTCAGCTTAGCCCGTGCAGCTTTCCTTGGCCCTGGCCATCAGTGGGACCAGTTCCTGTGACAGCCTCCGGGCGGTGGCTACCAGAGAGTGGCACAGGTGCTTTGCTGGAGACACATCAGTGCACTCTTCATCAGTTGTTTTGGAGTTATTGGGGTCTCAGTGTGGCTATACTTTCCTCCCAGCCCGTATGAGGTTTGCAGATGCAGCTGTGAATAGGAGGTCGTCAGGGTAAACACTGGATGTTTCCGAGCTGGGGCATTCGCCAGGATGTTTCTGGGTTCCGATGTAGACAGTGACACTGTGAAACCTCAGCATGTGTTGATGGTTTATCCAGACACTTTTCAAGTGGGTGTTGGCCTGCTTAAAAAGCTAGCTGGCAGTCTTTTATACTCGTATAGGGTTTCTCTCTGAGCCTTGTAACGGATTAGATTTTTATAGTAATTGTCTGGTTTAGAGATGGAAATAATTTTTAGTCAGTGTATTTCTTTGTGTGGGAGTTGAGGCCTTTGAAGGTTAAATTTCTTTGTCTTGCATAGTGCAATAATATACTTTAGGACTACAACAAAGTGCTGTCTGTGTTTCTTTTAGTGGTCAGGATCTCATGATCTCTATCAAGCGCATACAAAGCAGCCAAATACCATCAAAGGATGTGAATTCACATAAAAATAAGGTCCATAAAAGTTCAGTATTCTTGGATGTAAGGAGAGGAACTCAGTTTGTCAAAGGTTTTTCTAAAATCAGTGAGTAGGGAAGTAATGCAGAGCCTCCTTAAAACGAATGGGGAGAAATAGTGCATATACATTTATAGAAGGGTAATGCAGTCTTTGGCCGAAAGTACGGCTGAGTAAAATATTTTGTGATATTTATTCTTTAATTATTTTTTTAAAATTGGTCTCTCCTATATTTTCTTGTTAATGTAATATGTGTATGTACCTTGTTTAAAAAAAAAAAAAGAATTTGCCATTCTGTTCTTGGTGTATTTCCTTAAATGATTCTTGTGCTGTTTTATAGTAAGAATTTCAAAAACCATAGTACGTTATTTTCTACTTCCAGTCTCTGTTATTAAATTCAAAGGGTTTCATATCAATACTAAATCCATTATCTTTGCTTATTTTGTGAAGCCAGTGAAAACAAATGGGGTGCATAGCACTTTAGAGCACGCTGATTTTGATTGTTTGAAAGCTGGGTGGACTAAGTTTAGTACATGACATTAGTTGCTCTTTACTATAAGTAATCTTAGAAAAGAGGCAAGTCTTATTGGTTGTGTCAAAATATCGTTTTTTTTAGGAATATCCAAGAGTAAAAATTGGTGTTTTCATTGAACAACCCACTCCTTTCCTAACTAAATTTTTAGACAGACTGTTGACTCTGGACTACCCACGGGAGGCACTCAGTATCTTCGTTCATAATAATGTGAGTATGACTCTATCACTGTACAAAGCTTTGATTTTGCAAATTATGCGATGGATCAAAATGTGTAGTATATGGATTTGATATAAGAACACAGTTAAAATGCATAGGAAGAGATAATCCTTCAGAGTTTAGTATGCAGAGCTGGAAAAATTAAATGAAATTGTGTCAGGGCTTGCTGAAGTCTATTTAAAGAAACTGCTTAGATTCTTTTACTAATGAAAAAAATGTATTTTGTAGTGTGTGCTGCTGGAGGAAGTACTGACTGACATAAAGTAATAGAGTAAAATAAGAATAGAGCAGTTCCAGTTGGAATTGGCCCACACTGACCATCCAGGCCAGCTGCTGACCACTTCAGGACTGACCCAACAGTGATACCATAGTATTAACAACTGTCACCTGATAGTTGACATGGGATTTCCTTTTCATCTTGCTGATACCCCTAATACCTGCTGATACCACAAATGCACAAATGATAGTACATTTGTGTTTCTGTTGGCACTCCTGCTGGGTCCCATGGAAAGATTGGTGTGTTCAGATATATTTTGACTGGCAGTGCAAATAAGTTGCTTTTGAATACTCCCTGCTAATTACCTGATGATCTGGCATTGCTGATACTTCCCCAGTGCCTTCAGTCAGTATTGCTGTTTTGAGCAGCCTGGTCTAATGGGAGCTATCCCTGCCTGTGGCAGGTGGGTTGCAAGGAGATGATCCTTAAGGTCTCGTCCAACCCAAACCATTCTGTGATTCTATGATTTGAGAGAGTGAGATGTCAAATGTGTGCAATTATTTTGGAAAAAAAGGTGCTGGAAGAAAATGGGAGTAAAATTTAATTGTGTCCTTTTTTGGTGTGCATGCATTGCTGTTGATATGGTAGCACAAAGGGGATAAGGAATAGAAGTAGAGCTTATCCCTAAAGTCTTCATTGTGGTTTTGTAAGGGGATTCTGAAGGTATAAATGTGATGTGCATGCGGGAGTTGCAGGCTGTGTAGGTTTTGTAGCTTCATCCAAAAGTTTTATAGTGTTTGAAATGGAATATAAAGACTGAACAGCTTTTTATTATAGAGGGGGAAAAGCCCTACCCAACATTTCAGTTATTCTAATGTCAGCCGTAAGAGGCAAAAGCTGCAATGAAGGCACTGGTTTGGAAGTATTGCCTGCAGCTGAGAGCTCTTAAATAGAGGGAGGGTAAATAGAAATTAAAGGAACGATCAGCGTGACTGCATTTTAAAGAAACAATGGCTGTGCCTGCACAATTTGGTACAGGTACAGCTTCCTCTCTAAAGTGATTCTGAAGGGGCATAAAAAACTCCTGCGTGCCACTGAGGTTGTAGGATGGGTTTCAAAGACTGTAACATGAATATCCTGAAAAATAATGCATCGATAGTTTGTGAATCTTGCATCGTTGTACAACTTTAATTAATATTGCTGACGTGTTGGATTGTGTTCCTAAAGTTTTGGACAGAGGAGGTTCATTTTAATGACAGATATACTGGAATATCTTCAAACACTGGCGTCTGTTTCTTTAGGACAGAATACAGTGTGTTCTTGGACACTGTGTTTATGATTCATAGTAATTTGTGCCTTACATTTGCTATAAAAAATGTTAATATGATTACAGGAGGTTTACCATGAGAAGCACATCAAGAAATTCTGGGAAAAAGCCAAGAACATTATCAGAAATATTAAAATTGTTGGACCTGAAGAAAACCTGAGTCAAGCAGAAGCCCGAAACATGGGAATGTGAGTTCTAATTTATAAATCTGTTACATCGATGCATACACTCACATTTTTTCATCTTGCATGTGTATTATTTTGCATCTTTACATTTACATCTTCAGCTATGAAAATGGGAGCTTTTGTGTGAGAAAAGATCTAGACATAAGATATGAACTGTTGAGTGATTTATGATTTCTGTCTAATATAAAAGGCTGTTGATCATTATGAAAAAATCTCTCTGGTTTGGGCTAATTCAATAGTTTGTCGTCTTGTGATGATGGCATAGGCAATGCATAGTGTTTATTTTATTTTCCGGCTACCTTTCTGCAGAATCATTTTCATTTTTGTGTTGGATATGCTTTTGTTGTCCTAGTGCCTGCTCTGTTTTCTTTTTTCTTAAGTGACGTTATATTTAAGTAAACATATGGTTAAAGCTTGACCTGGATGTACAGGTGACTGAATTATTTTTCTTCCTGTGGTTCAAAGAGGCAGGAATAGCCTTTAGAAGCGCTCTAGCAGGAGTTCCTGCAAAGGCAACTGACTTATGCTTCATCTTGCTTTTTTCTTTTGCTCTTGCTAGAGTATCCAAAACTTTACCTTTTAAACCTGGCACTTTTCCATGCCTAAAGTTGAACCTTGGAGTTTGTATCCCATGTCAGACCTAAAGGCCTCTTTAGTGGCTGCAGCACTGGCTGTTCCCACAGAGTGTCTTGTGGCTCTCCCAGTACATCAGTCCAGTCATGGAGTTTCTCAGCCCAGGATCCCACCAAGATCAGGAGCACCTTGCTTGGCCCTTGAGCAGGCTTCATTCCGTGATAGTTTTTTCACTCACTCTTCTACCAAATCTTCCATGAGTGTCAGAGCAGAGAATTTAATTTCCAGAGGCCATTTTCTGTTCAGAGGTTAAGAGCATAGGCTGTTCATAGCCTCAGCTGAAAGAATGAAGGTCTTGAGTCTGTGGTGTTCTTGGAAATTTGTTTGAATGGGGCTTTGTTGTACTGAAGCCACTGGAAAACTGACCTCTGGCTGAGGTCCAGGCCTCTCCCCTCGCCTTTCTAGGAAATGCTGCAGATGTCCTGTGTTAGGCTAAGCACCCATTCACATGTATGTATCATTCTTTCTTTATTTCTAATGCTCTCTAAAGCAGATGTACCACGTTGGCAAACTTTTTGTAGTGTATGTTATGTGTAACTGAGGTGGATTTTCTGGAATTGCCTTTTCCTCTTTGTTGTTATATAGACAACATAAGGCAGAATCTTCAGTTTAATCAATATCTATAGTAATACTAAATCTCACCCAAAGACCTTGAAACCTGTCATCTTTGATAGAACCTACTGACTTGTAACATGACAGAGCTTCTGATATATGGTCCTTGCTTGATCTCTGGATAAAAAAAAATAACAGTTTACATGTGTATTTCCACAAAGTCATTTCAAATCCTGTTTGAAAGGCAGGGAGATAATCATATGTGTGATGTGTTATCCATGGTATGGATATAATTTGACCCACGTTGCTCCTGTTTTGAAAGGCCACTTTGATAAAGATTGTCCTAAAGAGATATGTAGAGAAAACCTGAAGCAGTGTGTGTGGAATGACACCATGGCAAAACACTGAATCATCCAAAAAGTATGAACCTTAGTACTGGGATCTTCCAAGTGAACAATGTAGATGTAATTCAATGGCTCCTTTCAATTTGTCTGAAGCAGTCAGTTAATCAGCTGCTTGCCTTGCACACCTGGGGGACTTGGCTGCTCTTGTGAACGTCACTGACCTCACTGGACTAAACACATTTTGCATTTCTCTAAAAAGACTATCTTGGAAATCTGGGATGTTCAAGGTGAAGGCAGTTACTCTATTATTTGCTTTCAGCCCTTCATCTGGCTCTGATCATCATCAGCTCATTTGTTTCTCGCTAACACTGCAATGGGAATAACTTTAAAAGAGTGATTCTTCAAACTTGTTTGTTGTTCTGATTTAGAGATTGATATTCAGTTTTTTGACTCATTTTCTCCTGCCTCTATCTGTATTATTGACAGATAGTTCAGTTCTGTCTGCCTCAAATACTTGCTTTCTCTCCTTCTCCAAATCTGCTCTTAGTGTCTCTCTGTTAGTTTCCAGTAGATTTGGAATTAATTTGATCTTTTCACTTGCACATTTCACACAGAATCTATTTAGTTGAAGAAGCCTAACAGGGCTCAGTTAATACAGAGGAGGAACTCAAGCATTGAAGGTCTAGTTTGTTTTCAGCAGAATACTTTGGAGTATATAATGAAGTTTGATCAGTTTTCTCCTTGCCTCTCTTTTTCTTGTTTTTGGCTCAGTAAAAAGTGGTGATAAATCACAATGAGATTCTCAGTAAATGACACACTCATGTCAGTATAAATGTGAGAAAATAACATTTATTCAATTTCACTCATGGCCATGAAGCAAACCTTGGTCTACTTTTCTCATTCACATAATGAAGAATATTTTGAAGCATTTAATTTCTTGCTTCTTCCTGACATGGAAGGTCCTCTCCTGTGCTTGTGAAAGTTGGATAGGTATTGGAAAGGATCCGAAATTGTGCAGTCCGCAAGACTTTTTAGAATTCAACAACACTGGGAACCAGGAGTGCACAGCTTTCCTTGTTGTGGGCTGAATCAAGATAAAAAGGAAGGAAAACTAAATAGAATAAAGAGAAGGAAGGTTTAGCTGCATGTTGTCTCATTATTTTCTCTGCATTTACATCACTTGAAACACTTAAATGGCATTTCCATGTCTTTCTTTTTCTTTAGCCTTTGTCTATAAGGTATGAGTTCTTACAGTTGGTGCTTTTTTTCTTTAAGAAAAAATCATCTGTGGTTTTGCCTTAGTTGCAGATGAGATTTCAGCCAGCTGTTACAGAATTTGTTATGACAGAAAACATAAAAAGCAATTAAATATGTTCAAGTAATAACAGAAAGTCAGGAAATATTTATCTCATTGACTTCTCAGGTTTTATTTATAAAAAGTGTATTTTCCATAATGTTTTTTCTCCCAGTACTTACAGGCTTCAGGGTTTCTCTTTTGGGGGAGTTGGTTCTTTTTTGTTCCTCCCTCAAATTATTAGTAACAGAACTGGGTAGGAATTTTCCAAAAGTTTATTAAAAAATGTCATTTATTCAACTTTTAAGTGGGAATGTGCACATTTTAATGAAATTTTACTCTGAAAGCTTTCAAAAGTTTCAGGAAAAATAGTAGATCAGAATCAGAGTTCATTGACAGCACTGTTGAATTTTGAGCTATGTTTGGGGTCTCCTATGTGTTTCTTGAAGGAGGATAAGTCATTGTCTCTGAGTTCCCATTTGGTATTGATAAACGATGGCCTGGACACAGGAGGGAGTAGGACACGGCCTTTGAGCGGGGCAAGTATCTTGGCTGTGGGGGAAGGAGGAGCAGGGATTAAATCTTTCTCTCGGAGGTCAAGTGTTTTATGTTAGAGACTTGGATTTTCTGAAGCTGCTTTCCTGAACATTTCAGCAGTTTTGGTTTTCAGTCTCAGAAGGAGGAGGAAAACTTTGAGTGTTGCTGAAAAGCATGTTTTCCACCCATGTCTGATTTCAGTAGCTTCCAGGTGTGGTAACTGTGCTAGCAATACTTATGCCCAAGATGCAGAACTAAGCATTAGTGCTTTATTTGTTTCCTGGCTGCATTTGCTTGTTTTTAGTGATGGTTGATACGAATGTGTTTATGCTTTTGTGGCTGTCTGGAGAGATGCAAAATGTAACTTTAAATGGCAGGTGATGTCACCCAGGCTTTTGGTTGCAGATTTGTATCTAGAACACCTTTTCCTTCAGAGGTCTGTCAAATGGTTTAAGTAAATGGTTTAATGGTAAAGGCTCTCCCTTGGGGCTTGCAGTCCACATTTTGAATTGTATTTCCAAACTGAGGGGTCTAAAAATGATAACTTGATTAATTGCAAGTTCAAGCTATGTCTAAAAAAAAGGGTGGCTCAATGGTAAAGAAATTGGGTAGAAAATATGTCTCTGTTATAAACAAGTAGCCTCTTGGAATATTTCAGTGGAAAGTGTGATGAATGGAAGAGCTGTGACACTTCCCCATTTTCAGATGAGGTCACTGTTCCGGATGGACTTGTGGTTTCTAAATGCAGTCAAACATCACTCTGATTGTAAAATACTTTAAACTGATCTGCTGAGCTTCACACTGCCAACCAAAAAATCTTGGCTTTCTTTTAAAGTTTTGTTAATTACTACACTGAAATTGCTCTAAATTATGTACAAGTACACAGCTTTCTTTCCAATGTTTGGTCTCAGTTTAGAGCAGGTGGGGTGTAAAGCCAGTAGATTGAAGGTTTTAGCCATTGAATTTACATGAGGAAGCATATTGCTATACACGTGAGCTTTGCCAGAAAGCACTTTCCACTTGTTCCTTAGAGTGACCTGGATATACATAACAAATAGTTTCACATATAATCTGGGATTTCTGCATCTGGAGAGGTTAGCCTACACTAAGAATGTAATACTTAAAGCATGAGAATACTAAGGGTTAAATTTATTTCCTTGGGCAAAGCTGCTGGGCAACACTGAAAGCGTAAAGGGAAGATGCGTGAATTTCTTGAGAGTGTGCTTGCTTTATTAATTTTGACTGAAACTTCTATTACTTTCTTCCCATATCTGAAACCTGTAGTTTTTTGAGGAGATTTTTGTTAGTGACCTTAAAGTGCAAAGGATCACCAAATGGCAAAATTTTATGCTTGCAGCATGATTCTTCCAGCATTTTCAGATACCAGTCATCATGTCAAATGTGAAGGATAAGTTCTGCCACGTGGTGATCCAGTCTTCTGTGTTGTAGAGAAAGAAATAGGAGGAAAAAATAAGTCAGAATGGTAACCTTGACATTTCCTGTCTATTTAAGACAGGAATGCTTTCAGACAGCTCTCAACAGATTACTGAATGACTGAGTGTGACTTACACCTAAACTTTTAATTTAGTATTTTGTGGTTTGGATTGCTATATGAATGAAGCACAGGAGGGTTTCTAACACTAAGCACATGGGACCAATTGTAATGGAATCCTCTGGTTCTGGATTTAAAAGGGGTGGGAGACAAAAAAAAAGGGCAAAAGTTAAAGGACAATGCATTTTGCTATTATGTAATTAATTTTCCAGTTGTATTTGCCTATGACTAAATATAAATTTGTTCCACTTTATGAAATTTTTATAATTAAAACCATTAATTCTATTCGTCTTTTTGGTAGCAGCAAAAGGTTTACTTGCTTTTAGGGCAGTGCTGGCCAGTGTTGTGGCTGGAACCCTGGACTGGCATCGAGTCTATTGGTCTCAGGTCTGTTTTCCTCACTAGAATAAGGATAAAGTAGCTGAATGTTTTTGGAAGAAATTTAACATCTAGTGCCAAGTGCAATATAAAAGTCAGGTTACTATTAATAATTGTAATTAAGCCAATGGTAAAGCTACATGTGAGTTGTGTTCAGTGGTTGTAAAGCTTTGAACAGAATGGGTTAGTAATGGAAAATACCATAAAGACTGAATTGCAGGACCATGTTATGGCGAAAATAAAACATGCTGTTCAGTTGGGGCAATTATGTGAGAAAGTGCTGATTAAGGAATTTGTGTCATAAAAATGTCTATGTGAGGTAGAAAATTATCAGTGAAGATGTCAGTTAAGGCAAACCCAGAGACTGACCTGAGATTTAAACTGTGGGTGTGTGTTCAAACACAGT
Organism: Lycocorax pyrrhopterus obiensis; assembly: GCA_014706295.1. Classification (NCBI taxonomy): domain Eukaryota; kingdom Metazoa; phylum Chordata; class Aves; order Passeriformes; family Paradisaeidae; genus Lycocorax; species Lycocorax pyrrhopterus. Next base: position 12,394,879 of record JACSVZ010000016.1, on the reverse strand, counting down.
TTTAGCAGCAGTGGGAAGGCCATTCCTGACACATGGGTATTTTAAAAATTTGTCTGAAATTATTGCTCCATCTTTAGTGATCAAGCTTGAAGAGGAAGGATTGCTTAAAGTTATGGAGTAAAAAAGCTCTACCTTCCACTATGATTCTAACAAAGCCATACCTCTTAAGTCCTTTGAGCAGAAGAAAGTTTGAACAGAAAGACCCAAAAGGTGTTGATAAGTACTGATCCTGATGGAAGATTTAGTGCTAGGTTTGGAGGAGGATGGAAGAAGAGCAGGCAGAAAGCCATGCCAGCCCTTACCTTGGCTTGTATGTAACATGTCACATCCACTCTTTATCAGATCTTCTGAAGTGACAGAGATCTTTGCCTTTGCAGAAAACAGTCACAGTCAATCAAATCAAGTGGAACTTAAACTAAAGCACTGTTTATAGATACTTTAAAACAAGAAAGTAAAATAGTGTTTCAAGCTGTTACGGTGGAATTAAAATAGGGAAAATAGACAAATTCAGTAATACCACCTGCATGATAGGAAGCTATTGCTGTAATACTGACTTGAGGAAGTTGTTCCACTTTCTCTAAAAGTGTATTTGATTTGCTATAATCTCCTACTATGCTGATGGCATAGGAAAGCGGAATTCACTATACCAAGTTTTGGCCTAGCAAGTGCATCCTGCCAGAAACATACAAACACAGTTTGTGTAGCTTTCATATTTATAGTAGAATGTATTTTCTTTGTCTTTCTCTTGAAGGCATGGGAATTTGTGCAAATAGTTTATTCTTCTGAGATCAAAATCACAACTGATAGAAATAGTGTATGGGCACATTCAGTTGCTTTCTCCAGTATAAATTCACTGCCTTTGCAATCATTTTATATTTCTCTTTACCAACTGCGTTGCTCTTGTAGATCAAAAAGACAAAGAAAAGGTCTTTAAACATATATTTATAGTTTGTGTCCTGCACTCTCCATGAGGTTTCAATTACCATTCAGATCAGCAGATTGCATCTGTGGAATCTTTTTGCAAAGACAGCATTACAGCCACATGCAGTTACTTGCTAGAGGAGCTTACTAAATAAGGTCATACTTCACTATTAAGTGATTGTATTGATACCCACCTATATAAATTAATGGCATTTTCCCCCTGCCCCGTTTTCCGTTAGGACACTGTATAGAAGGTGTTACTGGACTTGGTACAGGCTAGAGGCCACTTAGTTTATTAAAAGAAAAGTATAAGGCATTCGATGCATGTATTTTCATCTTTTAGTTAATCACACTGTAATCTAAAGTCACCTTTCTTTACAATACTGTGCTGCAGAGGGCTTTTAATGCAATGAATCTGTTGAGTACTTACTTGTGGTTTGGGGTTTTTTTTTAAGTCTTTTTGTTGGTTTTGTTGTTTGTGAATTTCTTCTGGACATGTGTGAATTAATCATTCTTTTTTGTCTTTTTAGGGACCTTTGTCGCCAGGATAAAACATGTGAATATTACTTAAGCATAGATGCAGATGTTGTGCTGACAAACCCAAAAACTTTAAGAATACTGATAGAACAGAACAGGTATAGTAAATCTCTTATTTTGTAGAATTTCCTGTAAATTGAAAGGATTCTCTGGGGTCTGACCAGAGAAAATAAGATCTTGTTGTTTTTGCAGAGTTAAAGCCTCTTTGTTTACTTGTGGTATTTCATTGCCATGGTTCATAGTGGGCTTGGAGGCCAACAATTCACAAAGCATTTTGTTCCTGTCAAACAGCAATTCCTGATGTGAATTTCAAATGCTTCAGAGGTTCATATTTTCTTATTCAACGTGTCACTTCACAGAAAGATAATTGCTCCGCTCGTAACTCGCCATGGGAAGCTTTGGTCCAATTTTTGGGGTGCTTTGAGCCCAGATGGTTATTATGCTCGATCAGAAGATTATGTGGATATTGTTCAAGGGAACAGAGTGTAAGTAACTGTAAGCTAATAGCTAAGGTCAAGGCAACCAGTATGGTTGTTAGGTTGTTAGCAACATATTGCATGAAAATATAAGAATATGGTATTATTCCTGGAGAGCTTAGGTTAGTTCTATTGTTTTGTATTTTCTATTTCATTGTTTTTTCCCATTCATAGCTAGAAAAAAAAGCAGTGTTTAATGTGATGAGCTGGTGTTAGTACTGGACACAGTCATTACTGGTACCTGTCCGGTGTCTGGTTGCTCTAGCAGTGTACAGTGCAGAAAAAGGCAGGACAAACAAATAGCAGACCCAAAACTCTATAGCCCTGGAACCTCAGCCAAAAGGAATGGTTGTTGTATTCATCAAATGACTTTGTCATCTCTTTGGGTCAAATGCTTCATCAGTGGAACGGCTATAATTTCTGTGTGTGTTTCATTCTGTATGTTATGTCAGGTATATTTAAGGAGCTCTTCAGTAATACTTTGGTCAAGGATAAACTCTTGGGTTTATCCCTCCCCTGAATGAATGTGATATTGTTCTAAGCTTGGCTGTTCCACTTGGTGATGCCTTTTCTTTGCCCTGGAAGAGCAAAAGGGTCTGAAACAGACTGCTTCAATAGGACTGGCTTGTCTTCAGTCCTGCTATGCTAAAAGATGTGCTTGTGGCACTGAGAGAGGGGAAATCTGCCGAGGAAGCGTTTCGAAAGCGATGCTTTTGTGTTGATATTGGCCCGACTCACATAAATACATGCCCTGCTGTGGTCCGTGGGTATTTGTGTGAGGAGGTCAGACCAGCTGTGTGAAGTCTTTAAACTCATTTAAAAATCTGTTTTGGAGTTACTTTCTCCATCTGGTAGTGTAGAATAATATTATAAGAGAGTTTGACTGATTGCCTTAACTATGGAAACATGAAGTACATGTGTAGTTAAAACTCTACAGAGAATTTGACCTTGCTACATTTTTGTAACAGTATTTCATAAAAATTGAATTACTGCCTACGCCTACATTTGAGATGTCCAGATGTAGTTTTCCAAGTGTCTTGGGAACCTTTCAGCTTCTTCTCCTTGCAACTTGCTTAGTCTTGTCAGCAAATACAGGGATGCTGATTTAATAGAATAGGCAACAAATTCGTTTTCATAGTTTTAAACTATTCTTGAGTTGTATTTTTATTTTCAACAGAGGAGTATGGAATATCCCTTATATGGCTAATATATACTTAATTAAGGGACAAACTCTCAGATCTGAGATGAAAGAAAAGAACTACTTCATGCGTGATAAGTTGGATCCTGATATGGCTCTCTGCAGGAATGCCAGGGAAATGGTAAGGTGTATCTGTAACAGCTTGCTTTCAAATACACTCATTTCTTTGTGTCCTGCTGCACTCATAGACTGCTTTACTTGATTGATCTTGGATATTATATTTTACTTCTAATTCAAAGTACTGGCCAATTTTTGTGTGATAAAACCCTTTAGGTGTGTTTCTTTAAATTGTTGAGGACAGAGGTTTTTTTTCAAGGCCAGTGCACCGATGCACTGACTGCATGGTGGTTTCTAGTTAAATTCCTTGAAAATTTCTCTTGAGGTTAAAATACCTTTCTTGGCACAACCTCAACAGATGAAAGAGGGCTCAGCTTCTCTGCTGTGTGTATGACTTAAAACTTACCAGTGCATTTGGAACATCTCTGTCATGCTCATTTCTATACAGTGTGAAGCTTCTAGCAGACTAAGTTGGAATATTTTGCAATTTTTTATTAAGTAGATAGATATTTTAACTAATGATGCGCAGTGTTACATAAAAAGCCTAGGTGATTTAAGAAATGGTAGGAATCTTCTTAGGATGCATGGGTTACTCATTAATTTGTCCAGATAGATTAAAACTGTATCAGATATGTGTTACTTGCATTAATCTGGAAATAATGAGAAAACATATTTGTACTGTAAAGTTATGAATCTGTAAATCCATATTTCTACTGATATTTACACTAGTTTCAGCACAGAGACAAATAAGACCTAAACCAGACCTATTTCCAGACACTATAGCATTGAAAAATATTTTTGCTGAATTGAACAAGAAAAGTTGGCAAGTATTAATTTTTTTATTCCCTCATAACAAGGCATGATCTCCTGTTTGTACTGATTCTTCAGAACATCCCTGCCCAGTCCTGTTGTATTCAAACCTCCTCAGCATCAGTTCCTGCAAACCTGTGCTTTCCATGTGCTCATTAAACTAATCTGACTGGCTCATCAGAAAATTGCTTCTTCTTTTCCTCTGTCTCAGTCTGGGCTGTAGGAGGGTTTAGTACGTGCTTGTTTTTGTATTGCAGCAGATAAGAAGGGGCTGGTGGAAACAGCTTTGACATGTGTATGAAGAGCTTTGCTTGGAGATGCATGTTGTCTGTAAAGGCATATCAGCTTTTGATCAAGGGCTGCTATTTCCCTGATGTAACTGTGGAAACCTAAAGATAGTCGGAAAAAAGAGAGATTGTGTCAGAAAACTGATGTGATGATTCTCCTTCATTTTAGACTTTACAAAGGGAAAAAGACTCCCCTTCTTCGGAAACATTCCATATGCTCAGAGCCCCAAAGGTGTTGCTTTATTTTTTTTATTATTACATGCAGTATCATTCTACCACAGGAAGATACTTCTCCTCTGTCCGCTTCCTCTGATGAAATACTGCTCTGGCTTTCTCTTCAGTCTTCTAAGGTCCAGGTTTTTGCCAGGGACAGGTTTTTCATGCCCAGCTCAAAGCATCTCAGAAAGGCTCTTTGTTTCCTCAGGGGGGTTTCTCAGTGCTTTTAAGGTCAAGGTGTGCTGACACTGTGCTTCTGTAGCTAAAATGGATGGAGCAGTCCTAGGAAGGAGTAAAGCTCAAATCACTGGTAGGTCTGCCAGGCCCCCTCAGTGACCACACTGTCACTTAAGCTGTTTTTCTTGACCCAGGCCCTCCTTATTCTCTCTGCTGCAGATATTTTATGATTTGGTAAGTGCCCAGAACTGGGCATGTTTAACATAATCATTATCTTTCTAACAATTTAACTCTTTTTCAGACAAAAACATAGACAGAAGTACCAAAGTACCCAAATGGTAATGTCTTCATCTGCTACAAATCCAAAAGTCACAAACATTTCAGAAATAAAGTTTTAGTCTGAAAAACCTTAAACTAAAGAAATCCCATAGCATCTAAGTTTCTTTTTAAAAATACTATTTTCTGCTACTACTTCTAATCAAGAGAGTTCTGTTAATACCTTCTGTTAGTAGCTTGATAATAAAGCTGTATCTTACCACACTTGATCTCTTGCACATAATTACATGAACAGACTTCAGAGTGCTCAGCTGTTTTGGATGCTGATCTGAATGTTCTTGTGTGCTGTATTTGCCAATATCTCTTTATTTCAGGCCAATTCACCAGATGGATCATGTAGTGAATACTCTGAAATAAGTTTCTTGTTCTGACTTTCGTGAACTCTTTGATTGTTAGCTTATTCTTTCAGTTTTGAATTTGAAACTAAACCCTAGATGTTGGTTTTCTTGTGTGTGAGCATTTTCAGTTTAAAATCAGATGCTTTCAGTGTGTCCGCTTAGGTTTTCTGGAAAACAAACCAACCAATCACTCCTCTGCTTTTTCCTTTCTATAACTCTACATGTGTTCTCAACAATATGTATTTTGGTTTAATGTGTTTAGAAAATAAATGCAGACAAATGCTTGTAAACAACAAGTTATGAAGAGTAGTTGGTGATTAGAGTCAACCATTTGAAAATTAAGATGCTGAATTAACAGCACCTTTATAATGTGTACAAATGTGATTATATTTTATGAAAGCGCAATCATGAACAGACCTTTTTAAAACTTTGTTTTGGACAGTTTTGCTAATGCTGCTTTCTCTACTTGGTATAGGGTGTTTTCATGTACGTTACCAACAGACATGAGTTTGGAAGACTTCTTTCTACAGCCAATTACAATACCTCCCACTACAACAATGACCTCTGGCAGATATTTGAGAATCCTGTGGTATGCATCTAATTATTGATGAAACAGTTATTTTATTTTTTAAAAAGTATAAATTTATATAATATAAAGGACTTGAAATTTAAAGACTTTACATGGAGAACATTTGTTTACTGTGTGCTAAATACTGATTATGTGCTAAAAGCTGTTCTCACCCATCTAAGCAAATGATAATATATCATATCAGTAAGCCAGCTGATGACCAGAGTATGAAGTTGGAGATATGGCCCTGAGCTAACAGGTTTTGTGATTTTTGACATGATGAGAACCACTTTGTTTATGAGAATAAGAAATTGTTTAATTGTTTCCAGTGCTTTCAGTAGAGCAAATGAATAGAATATAAATAATTTTTTATCACTTATAAATGTCTTTGGTCTCTTACAATGTTTTTAAATCATGGTGTTTTAGGACTGGAAGGAAACTTACATAAATCCAAACTACTCAAAAATCTTCACTGATAACATAGTGGAACAGGTGAGTACAAGCAGTTTTTAAAAATTTGTGGGACTGACTGATAATAAATTGGCATGCAGTAACTATTTCCATGCAAATGCTGTTTTGGTCTGTGACTAAACAGATTTTTTGCTGTTTTGGATCAGAACTGAGTTTTTGCCATTTGATATAGGCTGCCTGCTTTCATGCAGCTGGTCCAGACAGAGCACTTGCTTTGGATGATCAGTTGTGACAACTAGGGACAGTGATTTAATGAACTTTGCTTCTATAAAAACCTGAGATGAATTGTTTGTGTTTAAAGCAGTGTTAAGTTTTCAACTGTTTCCCATATTCACCTGTAATGTGGAAGGACCAGGGTTGTTATTTAGAGCCTTAAGGCACAGAAGGTGTGGGGGCACTGACATTCTTTGTGCTGGGTCAGGGCTTAGAATGTAGCTCAGAGTTTTTGCTTTTGTGAGAATGTGCTCGAGGATCACATTTTAATTTTTTTGTTCTTCTTTTTTTTTGTAGCCATGTCCAGATGTGTTTTGGTTTCCCATATTTTCTGACACCGCCTGTGATGAATTAGTAGAAGAAATGGAACATTTTGGGCAGTGGTCTGGTGGAAAACACCAAGTAAGTGTCAGCCTATATAAACATAATCTTAATGAGTGATCGTAACTACTTTTACAATAGTAAGTCACAGTGTGCTGCAACAAACAAACATTCCAGCAATTGCCAATGACCTGAAACATCTGCTCTGTGGTATAAAGTGCTTAATTTAGTCTATCATGTAGCTGCTTCTTCAGTAGACTTAGGGGCATTCTTCAGTTAATGTTGTGGTGTGCTGACCCTGGCTGGAAGCCAGGCCCCCACCAAAGTCACTCTGTCATTGCCCTCCTCAGCTGGACGGGGGAGGCAAAGTATAAAAAAGGGTTTATGAGCTGAGAGACAAGGATGGGGAGAGATTGTTCCATTGCCATCACAGGTGAAACAGACTCAACTTGAGGAAATTGGTTCATTTCCTACTCTGGTTCAATTGGTAATACGATGAGCAATGAAACCACTTCTTAAAAACACCTTCCCCTCACTCCTCTTGTCCTCTCAGGCTTACATTTACTCCCTGTTTTCTCTACCTGCTCCTCCCCAGCAGTGCATAGGGATGGGAAAATGGAAGATTGTGGTCATCACACATTCCCTGCCACTCCTTTCTCCTCAGGGGGAGGACTCCTTACCTTTTTCCTCTGCTCCAGTGTGAGTCTCTTCCATGGGGTGCAGTCCTTCAGGAACAGACTGTTCCAGTGTGGGTCCCCTCTGGGGTCACAAGTCCTGCCAGAAAACCTGTTCCAGCATGGGCTGCTCTCTGCTGCCAGGACCCTGCTCCAGCACAGGCTTCCCATGGGGTCACAGCCTCCTTCGGGCACACCCACCTGCTCTGCCATGGGGTCTTCCAGGGGCTGCAGGTGGATCTCCATTCCCCCATGGACCTCCATGGGCTGCAGGGGCACAGCTGCCTCACTGTGGTCTGTACCAGGGGCTGCAGGGGAATCTCAGCCCCAGTGCCTGGAGCAGCTCCTGCCCCTCTTTTCTTCACCGTGGTGTCTGCAGGGCTGTTTCTCTCACATATCCTGTCTCCTCTCCAGCTGCAATTTCTTCTGCACTGTTTTTGTTTCCCCCTATTTGAAGGCGCTGCCACCACAGAGGTGCTGTCTCTGTCACTGCTGGGCTCAGCCTTGGCCAGTGGCAGGTCTGTCTTGCAGTGGCTGGCATTAGCTCCACAGGGGAAGTTTCCAGCAGCATCTCACAAAGGCCACCCCTGCAGCACTCCTGCTGCCCAAGCTGTGCCACATAAGCCCAGTGCAGACTTTGAATTAGCAAATTAGACACTAACAGTGGTGCAGTTGCTGTAGCAGGTACCTGACAGTTACCCAAGGCTGATTTTGGATAGCTGTTGATAACTGTTCAGACAAGTTTTACTCATTTAGCTCTTAAGTACTCATTTGTCAGACTTGTCCCCCTAAGGAGTTACCCGCAAATGTTATGAGCTGATGTGTCAGTGTTTTCAGAGAATTCAAGGTATTTATTAACTAGCCACTAAAATCAGAGGAATGTTTCTCATATTCATGAATGTGGTGCCATGAGAAACTGTAGTCACAATTGTAGTGCAGGTAGGAGCCTCTGGAAAGAATTTTAACGTACTTTTATCTTCAAATTATTTCAACATTTATTACCCTGGCAAGTTGAGGCCTGTAGACTCTTGATCTGATAGAATTTCAGTTGCATCTGCAGCTCAGTAAATAAAACTTATTACCCCAAGAAGCCCTCTTATTTACAGGTGACCCATCCAAATACTGACTTCTCCTTTAAAAACTTCCAATTTTTAGTCATTGATATCTTGGCACACTTTTTTCCTCGACAGTTAGCTGTGGAATTGCTGTACAGCAAGCTCACAGATGCCTACTGAAGCACTGCTTTGTTGCAGTCTTGTGGTTCTGCAGATTTCAAATAAATACTTGTTGAAATGTCAGAAACATTCCGTGTTCCTGTTTCCAAGCTATTTGTGGTGTTTTCATTAGGACAGCCGCATTTCTGGAGGTTATGAAAATGTCCCAACCGATGACATTCATATGAAGCAAATAGGACTGGACAATGAATGGCTGCATTTCATACGAGAGTTCATTGCCCCAGTAACACTAAAAGTCTTTGCTGGCTATTATACCAAGGTATGGATTCAAAGCTTTTGCACGTAATTACTCCATGGTGTGACTAAATTTAAGTATTTTATTGAATATATCCTTTTTGGTTTAGTTGGGGAGTTTATTTATGACATAGCAGCAGTTAAAGATGAATGTTGTTGATTTTTTATTTTAGCTAAGTTTTAAACAAAATCCCAAGAATCCTGTGTATGACTTGGCAGTTCATAACTTGAAGTCTGACTGTAAATTTCGTTGCAGGGCTATGCTCTATTGAACTTTGTTGTAAAATACAGTCCTGACAGACAACGGTCGCTCAGACCTCACCATGACTCCTCTACATTCACAATCAACATCGCCCTCAACAAAGTAGGAGAGGACTTTCAAGTAAGTTACTGACTTTAAAAATGTTGTCTTTTGGGTATCTAATATTATTTCTAAACTAGAGCCCAAACACATATACTTAGAGACCCAGCTGAGAAGGAAAAGATGTGCATCACAAATTGAGATACATTATGCCTTGCGTTTTTTTGACAAGTACTAAATTTGCTCAATTCAGGATCCAGAACTGTTGATGTAGTCAGGCTGAATTGATCCAACTGGTTTCAGATGGTGGGAGAGAAGGGGTTTGAAGTAAAACTTTGGAGACGTTAGTCATTTCATTTTTAACGTTTCTGAAATGCTTCATTCCTGTACAGTGAAAACCAATTTTTCAAGAGTTTAAATAGTGCCAACTTGACTCAAGTGGCTTCTTTTCTGTAGAGTTTTTTTAATGATTCTTTTTTCAATCAGCCACAGAATGAAAGTTTTTAACTCCTGGATCTGTTTAGGTTTTTTCTGAGCTAAATTATTTTCTAGTCTGATATTGATTCAAATAAAACAGTCCCCAGAGTATGGAGCTAGGCAGTGCAGTGGAAGCAATATCCAACTTTTACTTATAGAGAAATTTAACCTGTTGTGTTTATAAGCCTGTATCATTCACAGTCCTTAACACCAATAAATGTGCTTGCCACACTTAACTGTTTTAGAAAGCACGACTTCAGTTTGAAAGCAGCAGCCAGATTAATTCATTTAAGATTGGTTTAAATGCTGTCCTGGATAGGAGTGCAGTCCTGAAACAAGGCCTGTGAACATGATTTGCTTCTCTCTGGTAGAATCTACAGTAAAGTTATTGAAAGTTATTGCTGCTTGCATGAGTTGTTATCCAGTGAATGCTGAAGCAAGACAAGGGGAAATCTGATTGCAAATGCTTGTCTGTTAATTAATGCTCTAAAGATGGTGTCATGTGAACAACCTTGCCCAGGCATGGTAAAAGAAAAAAAACCAGCCTATTAATAGTAGCAAATTATTTGAAGTGATGGATGTATAAAAAGGAATTTATTGAAACACAAGATAAATGTTTGGGGTTTTATTGTGTTTGTGTTTTACCACAGGGAGGTGGATGTAAATTTCTTAGGTACAACTGCTCCATTGAGTCTCCCAGGAAAGGATGGAGCTTCATGCACCCAGGAAGACTTACGCATTTACACGAAGGACTTCCTATCTTGAATGGCACAAGATACATTGCAGTATCATTTATCGATCCTTAATTTTATTTTTTTGTGTCCTCTTCAACAGCAGTGTTCTTTACATAAACATTTATTTATAGATCTCCTCTGGAAGATGGTGATAAAAGAAACTTTTAAGTTAATGTTCCTACACAGCAGAGGTACTTTGGGCTAAAAGGAGGAAAAACCAGAAAATATTCTAATATTATTGAAGATTTCTTGATATCTGCTCTGAGCCTTGAGTCCCAAAGTAAACATGTCCTACTTGTTTTTCCATTCTGCTGTCCTAAAGAGTGGGTAAGGAGAGAAAATGGAAAAGCACAGTGAACCCCTTTCTTCGTTGAAAAAAACCCAAAACCTAAGGAATGTTAAATACAAAATCATCGGAAAAATTTGTCGTGGTTTTCATTCAGTAAAGTGACACAGCTAAAGTTTGTGTGGTCTGTGTATTTGGTATCAACCAATGACAGAAAAATCACAGCATAAAAACAAAAGCCAAAATCAAATGAATCTTGTTTACAGTTGTTTCTGGTAAGCAATAATTCCATATGCTGGTTTATTCTGAAGGGAAAGCGTCTCCGTAGACTTTTCTCTTAATTCATTGTCAATACTGAGGTGTACACCCTTAGAAGAAAAAAAATAAATTAATTGCCGAGGTGGAACAAGGATTAAATCCTTTATCTAAGGAGAAAATGTTTTATCATTTGTTCTGAGAACTCAGCCTGTTGAAAGCTTACTTTTCTTCAGCAAGTGGCCTTTGTTTAAAGTGAGTTATTTTTCTAAATGTGTAGTTGCACCCAATTGATACTGGAAATTTGATGCTTATTTTCAGAACGCTGGTAAATTTTAATAGGATGTTTTATAGGGACAGTTTTCTACTCTTAAAATTACTTGAATTTTGTATCAGGAAAATGAAATGGTGGCAGTCTCTCTTTGAAGCTAAGGGTCTTAACTTGACATTTATTTTAAAGAAATTGGTTTAAAATATTCCTACTGTATCTACTGTTTGTAATTTAAAGAAACTTGAAGCTAACTGTCTCGAAGTCTACCGTGCCAAAATGCACGACATGTTGGAAAACCTTGTGAAAAATAAAGGGTAATTTTAAATTAATGGAGCAGCTGTTACTTGACTGTATCAGGTAGTTTCTTTGCATTTGCCACTGTTTTTAAAGAAACTAGGTTTACTAACAAATATTTTCTAATGATCTGTAGGTAGGAGGTGGAAGTGTCAGATTTTGGGTTGTTTGCTACTGGAATTATTTCAGTTAGTGCCTGTGTACCAAGCCTTGCATTACGCTTTCAGAACGACCTCGGCAGGAATGATGGTTCTTGGTTTTGTTTTCATATAGAGGCTACTTGATGATCTAACTGTGTATCTTTGAAGAAGCTTTATATCACATTTTCTGAACAGAAACTTTATTTGCAGCTGACAGGATTAGGAGAGAGTTTCAAAGGTTTTTCTTTTACTGAAAATAACCACATCTGCCTATTTCCCTGTTCTGCAGTTTTGAGGAATGAGTTGTAGCCGTATTTAAAGTTATGCTGAAGCAAATACATCAAAGTGAGTTAACCTCAGTAATGTATTAAAATGGGCTGGCTTAAAAAGGAATGGCTTTTGACAGGAAATTTTTTGCTTTCTTTTAATTTATCTTTACGCTGTCAACTTTTCCCCTTTTCAGGCTAGTATTTGGGGATTGATACCCCTCAACATTGTTTCCAGGCATGGAACAGCTGTCTCAGTGTCTCTCAACTGCCTGTGCTTAGACAAACCTTACAGATAAGAAAATCTTCAGGCCTTCAAAATGAAAGCAGCCTTTGTTAATCATCTTTTTCGGAGCATTTGTCTGTGGTCTCTGAGGCTAACTTAGAACAGAGTAATATTTTTTTACCATTGGATCAGTTAACAGACAGTTTGTTGTTCTGAGGAGATTTGTTGGAAAAAAAAAATCACAAAAATACAATCCTGTAACACAGGGGAGTTTTCACAGAATTCCCCCCCCCCCCATAACTTGTATTTTAATTATGTATTCTGTAATTCTCAGCCATATTTCATTTTTTAGTGTGTATTTTGCCCTCAAGAAAACCCTGAGGACTTGATTTACTGTTAAATTTTTGTGTTTGCAACTCTTAGTTCACTCTGTCACGTAGTGACACGTAACGCTGTGTTTACTGTGCTGCACATTTGTTGGAAGGGAAAATGTGTTTGCCATGCTTGAGTTACTAAGGTTCTCTCTTATTTCTTCTTTCAATAAAGTATTTGCAAAGGGTGGCAGATGAGTTTCAGGTGGACAGCAACAGGTATGGAAGTGTTCTCATTAACTTCTTAGGAATGGACACGTGCCAGGAAAAGAAATTTGTTCTGAGCAGTTCACCTGAATTAGTTATGAAAGCTTTGCTGTGCTGTTGGAATGAGGATATGAACTCACACAGACTAAACAGAAGTGAAAATTCTTTCTATATTTCATTACTTTTAAAAGCACTTAGTCCCTTGTGTCTCTTCAACAAAGTTTGTTTTGGGGCATAGAAGGTACATGCATCAGGAGGAAAGCAGCAACCTAAATTCCAGCAGTTCATGAGAAACCTCAGGAGTACAGGGACATAAGGGTGCTCTGCAACAGACGAGACATTTGTAAAGTATTTTGTTTGTTCTGCTTTCGTCTAGCTTTACTTCTCACTGTTGAATACTTGGAGAGACTGTGGTGTGGGTAAGAAAGCAGTATATAGGCAAGAGATTTCTGAAGTCTCCTTTTGGTTAAAAATACTGAGTATAGCTTGGTTTTATTTCGTATTTGTGAACTATTTCAGCTCTACTCCTAGGAAATGTTTGGTGCTTTTGGTCGTATTTCACATATCTAATGTTCTTTAACATCACTGTTCAACAAGTAATCCCAATGTCTATTTGTCAGTTCATTTTTTTGTTCCCAAATGATTACTGTTTTGTGCTTACTGTGAGTGGGTAGGAGTATGACAAGCCCCAGAATAATATAGATTTTTTTTCAGTGAGGCAATGATAATGAAATCTATTTGAGTGTGCCTGTTTCTTCATACTGACTTTCCCCCCACATCTGCTGTATTCATGGACTAAATGCTAATTCAATGCAGGGCTTCCACTGCAGCTTCTCTTTTGCAGCAGATAGAGATATTAAAGAGACAGAAAAGTCTAGAAAGGACCCTTGTACTTCTTTCCTCCCATGTGCATGTAACCAGTTTTGCTTTTGTTTTTCTGCTTGAAAGAACTGGTTCCGATTTTTCTCTTCAGCTACTGCAATGAGATTTTTGAAGAACTTCAGTTTCCTTAGATTTATTTCTGATATGGTCTTCAGTGGATTCAGTTCTGGAATGAGTAAGTATTTTTTTGAGTCTGCCTCCCTGAATCCTCACTTTCTTGCATGGCAGAGTGGGCTGCTCTGCTGTTTTTGTGAGTGAAAGGGACGACAATACCTGTCTTAGTGGCCCCTGTGACTGAGGTGTCAAATAAATTACTTGACTATTACTTTTTTTAATTATGGAATTGTTTTGATTCCACAGCAGAGTATGAATTGGAGGGCAGAGCTGTCACAAAATACATTTGTAAAATTGATACTGGTAGTTCTTAGAGATGAGATTTGCACTAGTAGTGTTAACTGTAGAGTTGCAAGAATAAGTAATTAATTTATGACTGCCAGGATTTTGTTGTACCTAGATGGTGGAAGTGCCACTTAAATGGCTTTCCAACATGGGTTCCCAAATACTTTCTGTATCTTAATGTAAGAAGTCAAGAAGTTACTTGGAATCTAATAAAGCAGATAGTCTTCCTCAACGGTACTGCAGAACCTTGATTCAAACCTTAATTACAAATGGAAAGAGAAGCTTTTACTTTCTTCAGTGAAATATTTGGCATCCTGCCACCTTTTCTTTTCTTCTTTTTTTTTTTCCTTCTCCTGCACATAATTCTCTTCCTATTTGACATATGGGTCAAATCTGTATAAGTGCATCCCACTTACAGGGTGGTGGCTGTCTTCTATTGTATTTCAGGGCTAAGAGGAAGGCAGAATGAGGAAGAGATGCGTGAAAGTTCAGAATTCACCTCACACAATTGTTTTCTTCTGCAGCTGTTTGCACAGAGCTGTGCTCCTACAGCACCTCAATCCTAAACTAACAGGAGGAGGTCTGAGAAGCAGTTGATATCTTGGCATGATGCTAAGGCTGTTAAATGCAGGATCATCTTTTTCTCTTGGTAATTTATTGCTTCTGGAAAGTGAGTTTTCTGGATTAAGCTTCACTTCAGAAAAGCTGTTTTGGCTGTGTTAAAGCAATTCCCCTCAGGATTATTTTGCATGAGGATCAAATGTAAGATCAGCTCTCTGATAAAATCATATTAGTCTTAAGTTATTTAATAGAGTGTGGCAACAGTTCAAAAGCAGGATTTCAGTCAGCATGATTACAGCCTGTATTGGCATCAGTGCAGCTGCAGAAGTAGCAAAGCTGAGAGCCTGGCCACTGAGGGGGGTATTGGCCTGGGGTGATGCTGTGCTGCTTAGGCAGTGGAGAAAACTGCTTTCTTGAAAAACCTGCTTGTGTTTTGGGTCCTGAATATTGATCCCTTTGCAGTTGCCTGCTCCACTTACCTCTGGTTTATGGTTGTTGAATGTCTGAGTGCCTGAGGTTGGCAAGGGAGCTGTATAGTCATATAGGAACAGACTTAGTCAGAAACTGGTCTTCTGGCCTCAAACCACAGTTCTCCTATTTCCCAGAATTTTGCTTAATTGTGAAAGGAGTTGCTCAACTACAGATGACTCTGCACCATTTTGTTTCTGCACTCTGTTGGAGAGAGGGGAGCAGAGAGAGCAGGAAGGGAGCAGAATGAATTTAATTTATTATAAGCTACTTCCTTGCTACAGTGACTGTAGTGTAGACAGAGCATGAAAACGTTGCACTTTCACAGCCTGATTTGGAATGACAATTAGTGTGAGCAGTAATGTAAGCCCATGAGATGGTTTGTCATATTTATTGCTGTAAAACATCAGGACCTACTCTTCAGAGTGAGCTTGACTAACAGTTCAGGCTTTAAGCTTTCTCAGACATGGGTTACTGATCTCTCACAATGTACGGTCATCCCCTGGCAGTGTGTGAAGAGGAGGTTTGCATCCTTGCTGTTTTCCACTTCTCTGTGTCTCTAGCAGCAGGACTAGCAGCACAACTGCTCAGGTCTTTGTTCCTTAAATCAAATTGTTGACTGATAAGTTATCACCCTTGTGTAAGGGGAAGGTGTGTCGAACTTGTGATGTTAATATTTGAACAATAGGTCTTTCTGCACCTCTTGTGGTAGCAGTGAGGGTGGGGAGATGGAGCTGGTGAGGGTGCCAGAGAGAGTGAGCTGCATCCTGCTCTGGTCCCACAGTAAGCATACTGAGAAATCCAGGGTTTGCTGCTAGTTTGATCCAACTTAGTTGCCCCCAGGATGCGTACAAAGAGCTTAGAGAAAATGGAGTGTGCTTTGTAAGGATTAACTCCTCTGATGTTTTAGCTCCTAAATTCTATCAAGTCTCTGAGCTTATGGGAGGTGAAGATTTGGGGGGTGGTTAACTTGCTTTTTCCTCAGAGGCTTCCAACATAGGCACGGTGCAATTAAGGCATTTCTGTAAGAAGTGCCTTCTAAAAGAAGGTACTCCAGCATGAAGTAAATAGAATGCATGAGAAGTTGGGGCAGAAAGTATTAGGTATAAGCTACTAGAAGCTAGTTTTATCTTTGGCAGTGCTGGGAGAATGTATGAGGTGAGCGGGTACACAGTGCAACAATGAACTTCTGGCACAGCTAAATTTAGAGACTCATCATATCTGAATCACTTTTGTACACTGTGATTCACCCAGGGAGCTATTTCAAGCATTTGGTCATTGTTTAAAACACGTACCACGTAAAGTAGGATGGGTCTTGGTACATAAAATAGTGATTTGCCTTAGAATTTCTAGACCCAGCTGTCACAGTCTTGTCTTTGCTGTGCCGTCAGGAATTGTAAACTGGAGATTTTGATAGTGTTACTTGAAAATAGAAGAAATTCTCAGTTCTTATACTTCAACCACGTGTTAATCTGCATGAGAGCGTTTTGGCCACGTGTGCTATGAACTTTTTGTTTTCTTAGACTCGTTGCCTGTGTCCCCATCACTCGGGCATACAGTGCACGTCTGTCCGTCGAAACCGTGCCCCCTTCATGTCCCATGTGTTTGCCAGATGTCAGCTTTCCAGGGACAAAAAATAAGCATGGGTGGCCGATGGCTTTTGCATGAATGGAGGCAGGAGCAAGGAAGACAGAGACAAGGGTTCTTTATTCTAAAGTATTCTTGAAATGTAAATTTTTAAACTGCTCCTTCTGTGGTAATGAAAGATGCCTTAGGATCAGAACTAAGGAGCTGTTATATATCAGAGGTATCACTGAGCTATGCTCTGTAAAAAAGTACTGATGAAGTTTCCTGATTTTTTTCTAGTAGTGTATGCAGCCAGCGGGATGAGACAGACATAGAGGGCTCCAGGCAAGAGCAGTTTCTTGGATCCCATGGGCAAATCCTTCATCCTGAGCAGTGGCACTGCTCGTGGCTGTTGGAGCAGGTGACCAATGCCATGTTTCACTGCTGTGTTTGGTGTGTGGTGAGGGCTTTTTAGTCTTCGTCTCATTATCCATCAGTGTATGTGTATAAACACAGACCCATGCTTGATTTTTTTCTATAGCCTGGCTGTATCTTGGCCTTGTTCTGCAAATAGGATTTTTTCATTGTGCAGCTCATACTGAAAAAAATTATCCCCTCCTTCTGAAAATTAGGGTGCAGAGAAGAGTACACAGGCAGGGCTTAATTTTTCTCTAAATATTACTGACAAAAAGGGCATATGAATATGAACTTTGCATGAATAAATTGATCCAAATTAGTTGTTAAAATAGCAAAAGTAGGAAAAAAATGAGATGTTCTTTAGCTTGAACATAAGTGCATGGGAAATGCTCTGTGTTTTCCATCATTCGCTAGACATAGTTTACCTGAAGTTACACAAACAGGAAAGGCTGAATGGACATCCCAGTATGTTTCCAAAATAGCTGTGCAGGTGTTCTTGAAATGTTTTTTGAGCAAATAAATGGATCTGTTCCTGGCAAGCTGTTCCCATTTTTATTTATTTTTAGTCTGAAGGGAACAAAAGCACATTAATGTACTGCTATAGCAGCATTCAAATGCTGGGAATCAGAAGATCAAAAAAAAAAAATAGAGATTGTTTTGCAGAGGAGAGGAAAGCTTTGCAGCCATTAAGACAACAAAGATATTCCCTACATGGAGTACTCTGTGACCAGAACCCTGAGATGGCACTTGAGGAATGTCATCAAAATACCGCAGCCTGAAGACCAATTTTTTTTCTTTGTACAATTTTATCTCTGTTTAAAAGGAGCTTCTAGTTGCAGACTTTGTTCCTGAAGGGCCTTTTGTTCGTGTACAATCAGAATGAGAGATGTCATTAAAACATCTGTATTCAGAAATAAAGCCAAACTACCAGCCTACTCAAGGTTCCTTAGCTAAGATGTCCCCATGTGCAATACTCCATGTAGCTCCAATACCTACCCAGTCTCATGCTTGGCATTAAAATTCCATGGCAAGTTCTGCTAAGCCAGCAGGCAAAAAGTAGTCAAGTATAGGGACAGGTGTATTTTGGACAGATTTCCTGCAGAGCTGACACTGATTGCATTTGTGAGTGCAGGTTGCTGATGTAAAGATTAATTTCAGGTAGAAAAGCTTTTGCGCACAGCTTCAGCGTGTCCTCTGCTTGTGGGCACATGAGAGCTGGTAAGAAGCTTCCAAAATACTTGGGCCTAAAGTGCTAATTTATCTATTTCCTGCAAAGCAGGAGGTGTCGTTTGATAGTGAGACCACAGAGGCCGAGGCTTGAGAGAGCATAGGTACACAGTTCTGGTCTCTTGGACAAGCTTCACCATTAGGAATAAGACAATTGTTGAATGAAAGGCTGCTCATCTCAAAGGATGCTCATCTCAAAGGATGCTGAAATTTCACCTGGTCCTTACAGTTGGGAATTAAAGACGCTCTTTTCTTGAGGATGGGAGCAACTGAAGCTTCTCTGTCTTGGTAATTAAGAAATTCAACTAGAGCTCTTTCTGTTGTTTTTCTTGTGAATCTGGGGGAGCAGGATGGCAACTGTAGAGTAGCACCAGGGCTTGATGGGTGTCCAAGGAGAGCACTGAGACAGAGAAAAGCCTCTGGCAGAGGGAAGGCTGATACCATACTCTGTGTTTTTTCCATGGCACTGATCAGGGCTGGATTGCTATGCCCTTTTTATTTGCTTGGTTGTTTGTTTCTTGTTTTTAATTGAGAAATGAAGGGAGATAATACAGTTCTTGAACAATGTAAATCGCTAGAACTATAGAAATGAGAAGTGAACACTTCTTTCTTTCAGAGAAATAGTAAAAATACATAATCTGAGTGGTTAAATATCAAGAAACTCTGGTTGACAAAGTGTAGGAGATCTGCAGTAAGCAAATCTTATTCTTTTTGCTGAAAATGCCTTTACAGAGTTATTTGATTTCTGCAGATAATGGAGTAAAATCTGCTCAAAGTAAAACTGCAGCTCCTTGTTAATGCAAAAGGAATTGGTCTCATAAGGCTGAAAAGTATTTTTTTGCTTCACAAAATAACTTTAGAGAAGGGTACTCTTGTATTTATTGTAAGTAACTCATATATAAAGTCTGCTTCTATAGAGTTCTTTTCTAAGTATTCCCATCTGCTTTTGCCCTTTTGTTTTTGATGTGCTTATCTCCAAGCTGAAGATTTTACGTGCAGCATGCTGTATTGTAGTGCTGCTTCTTTACTTCAAAAGCAAGGCAAGGAAACTCTTTTGGACTGAATCTCTTCCACAGAAAATCTGCTCATGATAAAAACTTGCAGCAAACTTTACTAGATTTTTATCTTTTCTCTTTTAAATGTCTGAGAAGTGATGAGTGTTTGTTGCTAATGATAGGAATGTTTTCCTTTCACTACTGAAGCTTGCAGATTTAAAAAAAAAAACCCTACTAAAGAAAACTGATTTGGGATTCAGCTTCATTTTTAAAAGGAAAGAAGTAAGTTTTTGGGTTTGGTTTTTTTGGGTTTGTTTTTGTTTGTTGGAGTTTTTTTCTTTAATAATGGAACCAAGTAGATGTATATGAAGTTATAAATCTTAATCTATAGGAAATGAGTTTAGGAAAAGTGCAAGGCAGTGGAATTGAGTGAGCAAGTGACAACATTGCATATCATGGTCTATCCTTCATGCTAAAAATAGCATTAAGTGTCTTATTTCAATGCACTTGCCAAGCTGTAATGGAGAGTGAGATATATTGATCATGTCAGAAGTTAACAGATCCTCTGTTGTCTTTCATTTTCTGTTCTGAGGGGCTGAATTCCCAGTAGGCATCTCTGCTGTCATTTCTCACATTTGGCCAGCGGAAACAATAAGCATTATTTATAAGGCCACTAATTGGACCTCATACATTCCCCCACCCCAGCTTGAGTTTACTCTTTGTTTCCTTGCCAACAGCTGTTAGATAAATTTAATTCATTCTTTTTTGACTTTACTGTGCTGCCTTCTGTGTGTGTTGCTTGGTGCAATGTCTCATGGTACAAGCAGAGCACTGAGACATGGCATTTCTCCATCCTTTTTGCCAGCTACTTTCTTGAATCCAGTATTTTCCTAAATGCCTGTGGTCCACTGGTAAAGTGATTACAGAGATGCCTGCAGTCCTTCTTCACTGTTTTATGAAACATTTCATGGCTTCTCTTGGATTCCTGGAAGTTGGTTGTAGATACAGAGCTTCTTTCTGTGTTCCCACCTGGCTTGAGTTCAGCATGTTGATAGCCCTCTGTATAAAGTGGACCTTGATGAAGAGAATATTCTTCCTTTTCATCTAGCTTTCCAACTGCCTAAGTTTTGAATTATGAATGTTTTTCTTTGTAGTAGAGTGGTGTGGGAAAGGAGAAAACAGTCCACGAACATTGCCAATACCATTGGCAATAAAAATTCTACTTAAATGTGAAGTATGGTTTCTTCATGGTATGCTTCTCCAGGCTCCAGTTCCTCTCCCTCCATCCCTCTTTTAGTTCAGAAATAAATATATTCAAACCAAATGCCAAAATAAAACTTTCCTTTTTTAGACTAGCACTACGTTCAGGACTGTCTAAAGGCTTGCACAGATAGTGGACTAACAGCTGTGCACAGTGTCAATTTTGTATTCATTTATCATTCAGGAAGTTATTTGAAGGTGTGTAAAAACTCTTTGAGCTGAACTGCTGCCCTCTACAAGCTGGAGTGCATTATGTTTTGGTTAAATGATAACATAGGAAGCTCAAAGAAGGCCCTCTGAATATTTAATGGTGCTTTCCGTGCTCATTTTCATGAGAAGTTGGGGCAGAAAGCTACTGGAATTCTCAAATTCACTAAACTTAAACCAAGAATAATAACAGCATGAAAAAAAGGCTTATAATTTAGGACTGAGTTTTGGATAGTCCTACAATAGCCTCCTGTCTGCTATGCTTCTGGTCATTTATTTTGCTATCTTGGGTATGTATTGCATAAATATACCACAAGAACATGATTTAATTTCTTTGGTGGTTACTTAAGGCTGCTCACAAGAATAATCTTTAAAATTCTGATAAATAGAGACTAAATAACCATAATTTTGAAACAATTAAAATAGCACTATGTATGAACAATAAAATAGCGAGATCTGTTTTGGGGCCATGCCTGCAAAATGCTGAATTTCTGCATGTTTGACTTAAGCTTCTTCTTGGAAATGACCTTTCTCAATTTCATTTCATGACCTGTGTGTTCTATAAACTCTCTTCTGTAATTTGCTGGGAAGGTCAAAGTATTTAACCTAGTTAATAAAAGTATGAGCAAATAGACAATGGAAGGAAAGAAAAGACTTTATCTATGTACTTTTTCCCTGGTGAGTAGAAGTTGTAGATAAAGCAGTGCCTTTATACTCTGCCATCCTGCGGCCAAAATGGAATTTTACAAATGCTTGTTAAAACCAGGAGGGGGGCTGGATAATAGAAATTAGGGCAGAAATAAAAGGTGCAAAAGTACTTCAGCATAATACTTAAGGTACAGTTATAGGCTTCAAGTCAAGCAATATGGTCATATTTGGACAGTGTGCATTTGTCCACATGTACCTAAAAATGTCATGAATAATACTTGCATACCCCCATTTTTAGGTAGAAGTTGCAATTACAACCTGGGAGAG
Organism: Lycocorax pyrrhopterus obiensis; assembly: GCA_014706295.1. NCBI lineage: Eukaryota > Metazoa > Chordata > Aves > Passeriformes > Paradisaeidae > Lycocorax > Lycocorax pyrrhopterus. The sequence goes on along the minus strand of JACSVZ010000016.1, from coordinate 12,373,025 downwards.
GATGAAACAGTGTCTGGTAGTAGAGCAGCGCTCGCACAGCCTTTCATCTAAGTGCATCAAAGTATTTGATGGGAAAATTGTGGCTCAGGAGAACTGATTCGTTCATTCCATTTGGCAGCAAATCTGGGAAGAGGCTGTGGAGTCTCGGATTCCAGTCTTGGCCATGGCCCCCGGCTGAGTGACTCAGTTGCCAGGCGAGCGTCCGCAATTCCCGCGAGCGCTTCCCGGCAGCCCGGCTCGGGGCTGGGGGCGGGAGGGGGCTCTGAGCCGGGATGGCCTCAAATACCAGACACAGCCCTCTGCCAGCTCCACGTGCAGAGCAGGGAAAGAAAGACAAAACTTTCCCAACAAGCTGATGTTTGGTGCAGGATCTCTTCCCTGGTCCTATTCTGTTACTTTCTAAAAATGTCTTCTGGTATGAACCCAAAATCTGCCGGGCTGCAGGAGCCAAGAGCAACACCCGCCAATGCAATGCCGCAGGAGCATCCCTTCCCTTCCCTTCCCTCGTCAGCAGAGAGGCTCCCTGCTCCTCCTCCCTACTCTGTGCTCAGTCTCTCCTGTACCTGTTTGACATTCTAATGAAATGCTGCCTCTGACTCTCACGCTGTTGTAAATTTGAATGTTAATATATAGAGGTTGTGTTAATACGTGATGGGGCTAATAATGTGGTTAGTGTTTTCCTAGATGTTGGTTGAATGTGCCATTTCCAAATGGTGTACGTGGTAAGTATGAAGTTACCTGGAGAGGTGTGACCCCTTTTCCAAGCCTTTCTGCTAATTATTTGGATAAGAGAAAATAACTGTTACCTCCCAGAAGTAAAATGTCATCATGTTTCTTTGAAATTATTTACTGTTCCAGATACTGAAACCCTAAGTTTATTTTTGTCTTTCTTCAGTCCTTACCAAAACATCGTCAAATGTGACCACTGACATATATGTTTAGTTGTATATTTTCAAAGCCCGGTCAGAAAAACAATATAGAACTTAAAACTATATTCTAAAAAAAAATATTTGCACAGAACCATTTCTGGCAGTTTCTTAACAAGAGGTAGCTGGATAGAGCCATTTTTATCAGCTCTAATTCGATGGATTTGTCTACTCAGTCAAGTCAGAAAAATTTAAATGGAAACTTTGTATACTTCAGTGAATGCAGTAACTGATTATGTGATTTGTAGGCTGCAGAGAAAAATACAAAAAGGAAAAATTATGTACATTTTGCACCTTAAAACTGTATGGTGGGCTATTTTGTTTTATAAATATTCATTGTTAATTTATTTTCTTTACCTGCTCTGGACTAGATCATCAGGCTGCTGACTAATAGAATGTGAAATCTATGTGTTACCTCATAAGTTCTCTGTTGGCAAAGTTCAATTGCTTCAATGTAATTTTATTGTCAAAGGAAGTCATTATTGTCAAAGGAAATCATTATCAGAAGAGGCAATTTCTTTGTGAGTAATGCCAGTTAGAATTTTTTTGATTGGCTTTTGGACTTATGGGTGGGGCAGACCAGAGAATACAACTGCGGTTGTTACTAGAGATTGTTGATTTCCCCTTCTATGTGACCTGAAAAGTTACAGTTTTGAACCACATGGAGCCTTTTCAAGCTGAGGGATTTCCTTTCTAGATGAATGGGAAGAGCATTTTCAAAAAATAACTGGAAAATAAAGGAATTCCTAAACTGGCCTTAAAGACTAATCCAGAAAAAAAATTTCCTTATCTTGTTTGGTGTTTCTAAATTCTTGTTTGCTCCTTCTAAATGCAGCGAAGTAGCGCATAAAGGGTTAAGAACCTTTTTTCCTCTAAGATTGGAAAACGTAGCAAGTATCTTTACTTACCATGGGACTTCTGTGGTTGGTTGAACTGAGTCAGGTTAAAGCAGATTGGTAGGGCAAGGGTGAAAACAACTTTCTTTACAAAGCAAGCAGGGTGTTGGAAATGTGAAGGTGCATCGAGTCACTCTAGTGCCACGTGTCAGCACCGCTTCACACACGCCACGGTGCTGGTCTTCAGCGTCCCGCTGGATGCCCTGGTTATCCTACAGCACTCTGCAGCCACAGCTGGGCTGTCAGTGGTAAGTCATGCTGTGTTTATCCTGAGAGGTCATTCTTGGCTGAGTACAGATCTGGCAGTCCCAGATAGTTTTGAAAGAACGAGGCAGTGCTGGACAGCCGAGGCTTTCATCACATCAGCGGAAAGTTTCGAGATGCGGAGCAGGCTCAGTCTGTGCTTTGGGCTGTGGGCGGTCGCTGGGAGACCTGTTTGTTTTCGTGGCTCTGCTTTCATTTGATGGCTGTCCTCGCTGCAGGAACTCAGGAGAAGGCATGGATGCAAGAGCTGGGGCTGCTGTGCCACTGCCAGGGCATCTGCTTCCTCTGTCACCCGTTCAGCTTCACCGGCCTCGGGTGACATGGCTGGGAAGCAACAACAGAAATCTCCTGTTGCCATTTTTAGTCCTGACTGACATTTATAGCATCAGGCACTGAAGATGTTCCTCACCTCTGAGTGAATGAAGCCTCTAAATCAAGAGCTGTATGGCTGCTAATAAAGCAGCTGCTTGCTCATCGTATCTTGCATCCTCGCGAATTCTTCACATCTCTGGTCAGGTTTCATTTCCTAGATGTATGGGAAGTATATATCCATCAGGGAAGGTGCTATTAAGGACAAGTAAATGTGTGTAGTGTATTTTATTTGAATTGTCATTTGGATGAAGGCACTTTCAGAAATGGCTGTTTAACTGGAAGACTGTTTCAGAGCTGAAGCGATTCAGAGGAAGAATAAAGCCTGTGAAACTCACTTCAAGCAGGGGTGGAAAGAGGCAGTAATTTGTCTCTTGCTCCATTATATAATTCAACAGTAGTTTAAAAGTGCTTTCAGCTGCAGAACCAGGTCTTCTAAAAGCGGTTTGTAGAGACAACAGATTTTTCTGTGTCCTGACTCAGGGTGTTGGCTCCTGTGTTTGCAGCTCCTGAGGAGGAAGCTCAGCTTTAAGGCTTGTGCCAAAGCTTATTCCTCAGGACAGAGACCGTGAGCCCTGGCTGCTGCCAGGCTGTGGGCTCTCCCCACACCGCTGGGAGGCTCAGCCTCCTGCAGAGAGGCATTGGGAGCTGGGAGATGGCAACCAGGCCATGGGTGATTTTGGCAACATGCATCTCTCTCTCCTTTTATAAGACAGCAAACCTGGGTTTTGTTGCCCCTCACTTCCTCCCTTCCAGAACAGAGTAAATATTTGTCCTGAATCTCTGTCTATCTCCTAGTATTTGGAAATCTGCTCTGAAGGTGTGTGGGTATAAGAACTAGACAGGAAATAAGGAGGAATGTTTCTGTTAAAACTGTTGCAGAAGAGAAAAGTAGCTTTTTAAATTTTTTTTCCTCCCTCTTCTTCCTCAGAAACAAGATCTAGCAAAATTACCATTTCAGGAAATGCACGGATTTGCTTTAAAAATTTCTTCTGCTTCAACGTATTTTCTTTGCTGGCTGGTCTCTGGAATTCATCTGAATTCATTGTGTCAGCAGTCACTGTAGCCTAAGCACTACTGTAAAAGTTTTTGGGGATTTTATTAACTTGTCTCCTTGTGTTATGCTGATGCCTAATCAATGGATTGATTGTGGTGAGAAAGATTTCAGAAATTTGACTTTGTTTACCAGTGCATGGTAATTTCTGATTTAAACTTCGTGATTGTTCAGGGAAAATGGTGGCTCTTACAGGCTTTATTGGACAGATGTGTATGAATGCTGATTATGCTATTTATTGTGTAGATCTCAACTGACTGCATGCTAATCAGCTGCTTTTTCCTTAGCTAGCTGGGAGTTGCTTTTCTAGCAGTTTCTACTTTCCTCATTCCCTCGCCACGTATGTACTTTCTCTCCTAGTCGTTTACTCTGCACAGATGCTGTGTTGATGATCTTTGAACACAGGCAGGGAAAAGCCCCTTGTCATAAATATTTTCTTTTTTTTTTTTCACCCCTCTTTGGCAGTGAAGCATTTGGCCACGTCTTCATGTTCTTTTCCTACCAGTATTGCTTCCAGATGTTGTCTTGGTGCTTTTTTCTTGTTTGCATTTGGGTTGTCGCTTCATCATTAGCACTCTGTTTTTGAGAGGGAACCCTTTGACTTGGTAGCGAGCAGACATGAGCCCAAGCCACAATTGTCTGACCTCAGCTTCCTCTGTTTGAGGTTGTGTTTGGATTTAAGATGTTGGTTTGGCCTATGGCAAGTGAGACTCAGCCACAAAGTGCATTTCTGGATTCAGAGGTGGATTTTACCAGTGATCCAAGACTACACAACTTATTGCTTCATGTTGACTACGTGTAGACTCAAATCCTGTTGCTAAAGATTTAACCCCTTTTCTTTTGTTTGGAACACTGCTATGGACAGCTTGCATCTTCAGAGGAATTAAATAGCCTGAAACTCTGTGCTTGATGTGATATTGTTCTTGAGGGCCATAAATACGATGGAATGGAGGACAGTCTCACTCCACAGACTGGAAGTGAGACCATCTCTCCCTGATGACCCTGGCACAGAGCTGAGCTGTGCTGCTCTGGTAAGAGGAATTGAAGGTCAGGTTCTTGCAGCTGCCTCAAACACCTTTTCCTTCCCATTGCTCTGTGCAGTTCTTAGAGGAGTCTTGGGGGAGTCAACCTTGTTGGAGTGACAGATGTGACAGTGTTGGGGCTTCACAGAAAGAATTATTAATTACCATTGTAAGTACGAAAACAAGCCATGTTAACCTGTGTTCCTCATAGCTCTCACTACGCATGAATCAAGAACAACAAAAGGAGTATGCTCTTTTCTCACATAGCCCAGGTGATTCTATCCTGTCTCCTGGCTGTTGCTTCTGGCAAGAAGAAATCCTGTTATTAGCTTCCCAGTCTGTAAGTGGTGTCCGTGTTTTGTGAATCACTGGTTTTGGAGCATTTCCTACTGGTGGGAAATTTGCTCCTTTACCCTACCCTTAGGAAGTGGAAGATTAGCTGGAGACCAACTTAACTGCATGCCATCCCCAAATCAATGTGACCGTGGTTCAGAACACACATAGGCCCCAAATTCAGTCTGGTACAGAAATAGGGACCTGCAGTCCCCAAGTGACAAAACATGGGAAGAATCACACAAGTGGCAAACACTAAACTAACAAGGCTCTCGCAGACAAATTCACCCCAGCCTAGGCAAGAGAGAGGCTTTCATCAATTTCAAGCAAAAATGGTTTATGTCTGGGGGTCCTCAAGACTGAAGCCCCCTACTTGTCACGCAAAGGATGGAAAAAAATTCACTCTACTATTAAAAACCGCTGAAAAAATTGAAGACTTGTTTTTGTTCCAGCAAACTTCGTGTATCTCCTTTCCTCCCTCAGCTGGAGCAAATTCAGCATAAATACCATCTTGTAATCTGTGGTTGATTTGGCAAGATGCAGATGTTTATTCCTATGGAACAGTTTCCTATGCAGCAGATTTGTCCCAAAAGTAGTCCAGAAGTGATTAAATCTGGAGTACAATGTTGCATTTACATGATTTACAGGAATTCAGCTCCTCTGTGCTTACTCCTTCTCAGCTGGAAAGAAGCAAATAATGCGCAGATTTCTCTTGCTGTGGTGAAGGTGTGAAGGAGCTCAAGGGCTCTCCCTTTTTTCGGCCCACAGGAGGGCAACATCGAGCTGCAGCTGAAACAGGCATTGCCAGAGCAGGTGTACAGTTTGCTGATGTAAGAATCAATGAATTGAAACGAATTAGCTAATTCAGAAATGTTATAGACTATGGCTATTTAGTGGTATGTCAGTCTGCATCCTCTCTGGTTTTGGGTTTGGCTGTATTTGTGGTTAATCTGCAACTGCTCCAAATTCCTTTTGTCATCTGTAGCCAACAACATATGTTGTGAAGAATAAGACAAAGTTGCTTGTTAGGGTGTAGTTCTGGTTTTTTTCTTTTTGCTTCTCTTTCCAAATTGCATTGCATAGTTAAGTGTTGTGCTGAGGAAAATGGACTAACAGGGTTATGATTTTGAGTTGTGGCACTATCTAAGAGTGTGTTAAAGGCTATGCTACACAGACTGCAGGCTGAGAATTGCACAACATTGATGGCATGAAGTTATTTCAGCAACATAGCAGCTTTGGTGTTTAGTGCAGGTGGCTTTCAGCAGTGGTAGCAGTGTAGCAAAGGTAGTGGCACAAAGGGTTTGTTTTGCAATAACCTGTGATCTCTGTAAATTCTGATCACACTCTGAAGTGAGGTGCTCTGGGAGGCTGAGACCTGACTCTGGGGGAGCTGAAGTATGGGGCAGATATTCCAGATCCTAAGAGGCTGGGAAACCAGATCAGATAGAGCTTGGCACTCAGGCTGTCTGAATCTCTGCATACATGATGTTTTCAGGTTCACAGAACTATGGAGTACACTGTGTTGGAAAGAACCCATCAGGATCACTGAGTGACAGGTGAGTGAAGGGGGAGAGGGCTTGTGTCTGCAACTGGGACTTCACAAACCTTTCTTCTGTTGTATGCCTTCGGCCGGCAAAGCTGGTATTGCCAGGGGAATTACCAGGGGAATTACCTGAACTCTCAAGGTGTTTCCTCCAAGGGGGGATGGAGACCCACATGGAGGTTGTTATACCAGGCACTAAGAACACTTTTGTTTCTAACCAAAATTATCTGGAAGGATAAACAAGGCAAAGTGATTCAGTAAAGGTGTTGTCTTCTATTAGACTGACTAATCTACAGTCAGGTTGAGGGAGGTTTCAGGTTTTACATGGATGTTAATGGTATGGTTAAGAGATCTTTGTTAAGGCGCTTTGGGTTCTCATAGAGGCAGCATATTGCCAATTAAAACAAAATTTATAGTTTGGAAACTCCCCCTTCCCCAGCCATATAAGCTAAAAGCATTATTGAAACTGAAAACCAGGAGTCTGTAACAAGGAGATGGATTTTTGTGCCAAGTTCCACGGTTCTGCAAGGGGATAATACTTGAATTTCCTTTTTAATGTTCACATCGGAAAAGAATGACCTAGGCCTCCCCCCAGCCCCCTTTTTTCCTTTTTTTTTCACCGGGGGAACTCCTGAAGTCTATTGACATATACTAAAACAACTTTGACAGGACATTATAGATGATGGATTGGTGTGTAAAGGATACATTCTAGTATTTTATTAGAAAAGCAATTGTTTGGATGCGTATCACTTCTAGTTTAGCCAGAGGCAGTTATATAGCTTCATATAGCCAGTAAGATTAACTCTCTGTGAATTGACATTTTGGGAAGCTATCAATCTTGCAAAGACTCAAAAAAAAAAATCTCAAGTAGAAGAACAGGCTTGTGTCCATTTTGCTCTTTATCAGCAAATGCCATTTTTGTGTCCTTGGGAGCTAGACTTTCTCCAAATCATTATTCTTTAACGGAAGAAAAAAAAAGTCAGTCTGGAAATGATCTGGCCTTCAAACCTACTCTTTTGGCCTTCTGTTATTGGATTCTCAAACAGTGGCTTTGTTTGTCTGTGCTGTCCTGGCCTTGCCTGTAAGAAGTGTAGGTCTTTGGATGCATTAGCTCAACTCATTATCAGCAAAGGGTGTAAGTACTAAGGGATACTAAGGGATTAATCAGAATGATCTGTTTAAGGGTGAGTAATAAAAAAGCTTAGTGTTTTTATGTAAAGTTCAATTATGCTAATGAAAACTTAAAGGAACTCAGATAAGTTTTAAGTTTCTTAGGAGTTACTTCTTACAAGTAACTCTAGTTTCAGCAAGTGCATTTGGCTTATTTTTGATGCCTTATGTGAAAGGGGTTTAGGGGGTTTGTCCCACTTATATTTTACCTCCTCCTACTGGTTTGTCAAAATGTACTGGGGGCAAGATACTCCGTGCGTGGTTACAGTGGGAGGGCTGCCCTATAAAGAGCAGTCAGACATATCAAATCCACAACAAAAGAGAGGCCAAAATAAGCAGCTAAAGGTGGACACACAGAAATATGCAGGTGTGGCCATGCTGTGGATGGGCAGGAGGAGGGCTCAGGCCTGTGTCCAGCACAGCACCTTCTCTGGCCATAGGAGCCCCAGTGCTCGGTCAGCCACATCTGCCATGGCAGAGAAGTGCTCCCACAATGGGCAAAGCAATCCCAGGCTCCCCTTCCAGACCTTGGTTTACAGGTAGAAACCCAAGGGTAGGTAAGACACTATTTTAGATGAGCTCAATCTGCCCTGACTTGCCTCGAACAGAGGTCCCACAAGCTTGTTCAATTTTTTTCTCCATCTGCAAATTCCCTTTTCATGCCACCTCTAATCCTTGTTCTCCAATCCCCTTTTTCTCCTCCTAGAGCACTCTACAAACCCCTTCTGATGAGTAATTTCACAAGCTGTGCCCCCTCCAACCCTGCACTGCTGCATTGCTGTGGCAGCCCCAGGTGAGCCTTTGCTGCTGAGGGACTCCAGAAATTGTGTGTGGGATTGGATGAGAAAGATCTCAAAGACATCACTGCTGCTGTGAGAAAGGCCTGTGAAGCTGGAATGTTACATTCTCATGGACAGTTGATTTACGGCAAGTGGGATGATCTAGTATGGAAATACGATATTCAGAAAAATACAGCCCATCAAAATATGCCCCCCCCCCTTTTTTTTCCCCCTCCACCTCCAGAAAGCATAAAGTATTTGGACTGGACCCACTGATAGCACAGGTTTCTACATTAAACAGTGTCAAATGGCGAAACTTAGAGAAAAATTTGAAACCAGGGAAGGAGACAGGATATAGGGTTGTTACAGGGGTTAATATTGTTTCAACAAAAATGTAAAAGACTTCTTTACTCCATAGCCCTGCTAAATCAAGCTTCAAATAACATAAAGCATTAAACAATGATGACAACCTCTTGGACATAGCTGTACACATCCCACCACTTAGGATGGTGCAATAGTTTTCTGCTACCAAGTACTTGTGAGTGTTTTCTGGCTTGGTTTGATTTTTCCAGTTGAAAAATATGAATGTGTTTCAAAGTGGAGCATGTGTTTTTGTATGCATGTAGCTGTGTTTGTGTATAAACTCACGGATTTCAATTAGTTCCCTGGCCTCTGGGCCCTTGGTGTGAATGCCAGGACTAGGCTATGGTTCTCTGCTGTCGAGAGCTGCCGGAGCAGGTACGGATGTGGCAGAAATCCATTCAGCTGCAGTGACTGCCTTAGTCAGGGCATGCAGAGCCTGTCCCTAGGGCACTGGAGTAGGTGAAAGGAGTAGGAAGATTAACTGATGTTTCCAAATTCTGTCACTGTAGAATTTGTTCAACACACCTGCACTCGCATGCACACACACAAATTCTTCCTCTAAAGAGGAAGGGCTCTGTGTGCACTGTGTCCTCTGTATGTAGTCCCTCACCCAGCCCTTGAACATTCATAAATGATTCGAAATTTATTCTCCAGCAGTGACTTTCTACTGTGGAGGAGGAGTCAGGGACTTTACAAAGTGTTCTGGGACTTTTACTGAGTGGCTGTAGGCAGAAACCTGGCTGAGGGTATGTGGAACTTTGTAAAGCAGGGCTATGGGAGGCTCAGGAGGGCAGGTGAGTCAGCAGAAAACCTTGTGGCAGCCAGTGAGGGTAAGAAGCAGAGTTTTTGCAGCTACAAAGCACAGCTCCAACTGCAGACACAGGCAGTTGCCATTAAGTTTTGACAAGCAGAGACTGACGTCGTTCCGCTGTGTCTTATAAATGGTGCAGCTGTGTCACAAAGCAGTGAGCCTCTCTCTGAGTGGAATGGGGACATGGACAGGAACAAACCCACCCTGGGGATGCTCTGAGCTTGCTGCCAGCTCTGTCATTGTACTAGCACGACACTTCTGAGTTAGTAAGTCCCGCAGGAAAGCAAGAATATTTGTATGGGCTCTGTGCTGCACTTGTGGAATCAGATGGGTTTTGGATCAGGTCAGGTGGTTTGTGTCCTCCAGGGCATGGCCGTTGATTCTGACTGACATGGAAAGACAATTTGTTTATCGAACTGTAAAAAAGAATGGGAAGCTCTCAGGTGGGTATAAACACCTTAATTCTCCTGAAGTGCGTGGTGATGTGTCTCCTCTAAACCTCTTAACTGTAGAGTTTGGCACTTAGCATGTTGTGATGAATGGCGTTCTAAATTCCAGGAATTTTAAACTCCTTAACAGCACTAAGGAATTAAAATCTAAAGCTCTGGATCATCAGTATAAGAGAAGGACTGTACATCTCAACTTCAGAGAGCTCAGAGTCAGTTTCCGCTTCTGCAACAGTGAAAATTTCTTTAAGCAGAGGTGTCTGTTTTAGGTTGTTTAAATAACGTGTCAGAAGAGCAGAAGAGTATACACAGTTAGGGGCATGATTGATGAGTGGGTGGAGAATAACTATTACTTTGATGTTTAATATTACAGGCTAGCAGAAACCAGAGACGGATGTTTTCATTACATTTTCTGTCTTCAAAAGATGGTAAATTAAGGGTGGTCCTGGGTAGCAAGGTGCTTTTCAAAATGTGCAAGGGAACAGCACTGAAATTGATGTATTAGTCATTCTTCTTTTTGTCCTCTGAAAAATGAAAATGCTGCATGCTGGATTATGGAACTCTGCTTATGGTGTCATTTGTCATGAAAAACTGTGCTTGCTTTCTGCACCACCTTTTTTAATAATTGATACCTACTTTAAGATCTAAACTCACAGTATTTGTGTAGTGACAGAAAAGAAAACCTCCAATAGGGAGTCGCAGATTATAAACTGACCTTTTCTTATGCTTTTTCTACCGAGATTTTGAGCAGAAATGTCATGTCTGGATAAAATGCTTATGAAAACTTTTAAGAGTGAGCAGTCACAGAGCTGATATATCTGGAAACAGTAACTGCAAGGAGCATGAGATGCTACCGTTTGGGGAGTTTATATGGCCCTACGTATTCACTTTGTCTTAGTTCAAAATATCTGCATTGCTAAAGGAGAATATCTAAGTTTTTTGAAAATCTATCAATCTGATACTTTAAGTAGTAGTCTCCTTCTTTCCTTACCTCTATCGTATCTATTTTTTTAAAAATCACTCAATCTAATTGCCGAGAGCAGTTCTCTGCCTAGCAAATATAGATACATCTGTGCTGTCTGTGCTCCCAGTTGTAAAATTGGAGTCAGGAACCATTAGGTCCAGCAATACACCAATGCTGTTGGTGCAAAGCCTCAGAGCTGGTGTTTGGGTCTCCCTGGGAATTCCTCTAACCAATGGCAGAAGTGACCAGAAATCACTTCTTCACTGCAGGATCAATTATTTGGTGTCACCCTCTTTTCTCAAAAGAGTGATCCATAAGCCTCTAAGCTGTAGTGTCCTTTTTTGCTAGGCACAATCAATACCAGTGTCCCACAAACCCAGTGTCCTTGAAAAGCTGGTAAGATCAAAGGCTGTCGAATTAAGCTGACAGGACTCTTTTCCCTTAGGAATTCTATAAGCAGAAGTACCTGCCTTTAGGAAGCCATCCTAGATTTTTTTTGTTGTTTGAAAAGTTATTCTTTCAGATAGTCGATTGAAAGAAGGATTTCTCTTTCATTTCTTCCAAAAAAGAACTTCTGCCAAATGTCAGCAGAGGTGGAAACCATGAGTTCAGCGTATGCACAAACTGAGCAATACCAGCGCTGGCACTGAGCTCTGGCAGAGGTGCTCAGCTCTGTTTTGAAAGGTCCACCTCCAGGAGCAAGAGGCAAGTTCAACAACATATTTTCCAGTTTTCTCTAAGTGTTGATGATTTTCATACTTTTAAGGCTTATTTCATAAAGCCAGAGAAGGAAATACCAACACCAAATGTCAGTACGTTCTGTTTGCAGCCAGGTCTCCTTGGGTATGGCTGGCTTGCATTTTCCACATCGCAGCTATCTCGGCTACAGCGAGCCATTCTATCCTAACAGTGGAATGGTTTTCAGCAAACACTGGAAAAAAAACTAGAAAAGAACAAGCAGAGTGGATGGAATGCTAGCAGCTCTAAATGCATATTAGAGGAACTTATGTTAAAATTTTATTGGCACATATTTGGATGAAGGCTAAAATCCTAACTCATAGTACTAAGCAGCAGAAAGTACTGCACATTAGTTTTAGTTTAGTGGCAGGAATCTGGTAATCTTCCTCCTCAAAGGAAAAGTAATTTCAGTGAACATACAGGAAGGAACTGCTAATTCTGGTTCTTTATTAAAGAGGTAAGCATCCATTTCCTAAATTTTAAGAATTAATGAATATTTGTCATGTTAGTTTCCTTGGTATCATACCTTCACTAAGTTTTCTCTCTGCTTGTGCCTTCTACATAGATTTATATGGCACACATTTACCAATGAATAGATTTTGGATAGTGTCACTGGTAGTGAAATCCTGTAAGCACTGCCCTCTTTCATAAGTAATTATCCACTTACCTCTTCAGCCTCTAAAAATTAACTGTACAAACTTCACTCATTAAAAATAATGGCATATCTCAATCTATTATCTCCCAGGAATACTGGCTTTTTCCTCTCTATATATTTTAAATATTAAAATGTTGACGGTATTTTTGTGGGGAACATACATTATGTAAAAGTATTTCTGCATTGGGCACATTAGAATCAATCCCTTCTCACTCATTAAAATAAATGCATGTGTTGGCTGGTCTGCACTGCTTGCTGTTAAATATCTTTGTCTTTCTCTGCACAGACTTTGTCTTGAAAGTAAGAGAGGTTTGACTTGTGATCCTTGACCATCACTGAATTCCATACAACTGGTGGAGCAGTTTCCTTCTGATAGGAAAAACTGTTCCAGAGAAATTTACAAACCCTGGATGAGGATGTTACTAACGGATGTGATTTCATATTTCTTCCTATTTCAGGTCTAGACAATGTGTGCATGCATATGTAACAACAGTGAAAACAGAAAAAGCAACGCCCAGGAGTGCAGAGGAACTCACACTGGGGTATCCTTGGAGAATGGCCAGTTTAGCAGAAATAAGTCAAAATCTTGCTGTAACCTTAATTAATTACACACCTTAATAAACCGTTAGGTCACATTTGCAGTTAAATGCCTTAGTATTGATTAGAAAACAAAGTAAATTAAGTATTAAAAATATGTTTTTCAAAACCAAAATAGCTGCTTATTTCTCCTGACATTTTTTGTTCCCGGGATGTACTTAACCATTTTCACATCTATCAATCTTGTAGCACAGGAGGGTGGAGTTTCCTACCTTTCAACATTTCTGTGTGTGTGTTAGTACTACCTGCTGTGCTCTTTGCTAAGGAGAACAAAAATAGCTTCTGATATCTAAAGAGAATATTCAGAAACCTTTCTCAGTGTGTGCTTGCCAAAAGGCATTCAGAATTCCTGATTCCACTTGAAAAAAAAAGCCTAGTAGACACTTTAATTTCAGTAAATAGGTTAATATTTATGTTTAAGACACGAAATTTAAAATGTTTAACTGAATCATGAATTTTTTGAGTGGTCTGGAGGTCTCCTGACATTTTTCAAATCTTTTTCTTAAATGTCCAAATATAAAACCACATTAGTATTCAGAAGGAATTTTTGAATCTTCATGCCTTATTTGCTCAGGCTAAGTGTGCATCCCACTTTGATTAAGACTTCGCTGATCCTGAAGTAAAATCATTAAAGATTCATAAATGACCATTGCTTTTTCTCCTCCTTGAGAATGTACTGACACATTTTATGCAATTATTTGTCTCGAGTAGCTTCCTGAACTTTTAACCCCCTTTACATTCTCTTATGCCTACTTGCATTAAGTCAAAAAATCTTCATTGCAAAGCATTTTTAAAAGCTAATATACGATTCATTTGAGCTAAGTGAAAGTAAAATTATGAAAAAGCACCCTGTCATGGAAGGGCTCATTGCTAATTAACTACATGGGTGGTTTCCTTTGAGGAATAATTTCTCTCAATTCTTTAATTTCCAGGTTAAAACGCCTTTGAGTCTAGGCTCCTCTTTTGGAAAGATGTCTCTAAAAGTGACAGCTGGATAATGTTGTCCTCCAAGGTGAAGTCTGCTATCACATCTCCTGCTCACACATCTCAGCTCCGTGGCATGGGGATACACAGGGAGCTTAATCCACCAGAAATTTAATTTTTTTTCCTTCTTTTAGCTCGGCTTCTAAGCACACAGGACTTGTGCTCCCTTTAGCACTCATCTAACCCAGTCCCTCCATTCTTTCTCATTATTTGTGCGTGGTCTAAGATGAGGGGGAGAGGAACCTTTCCAGGACTTTCCCTGAGTCACCAAGCCCATGCCCAGCCCCAGCAGCCAGGCACCATCTCCTGCCAGGGCATGACCTAAAGCACCAGACCCCAGACTGGTCCTTGGGTGCTCAGGACCTGCCTGAGCACACGTGTGTGCCCATCCCACCCTGTGGGGCTTTCCTGGCACTCTGGAGGAGTCGCAGCGAGGAGAACTGCTCACTGTCCTCAGACCCATGGGCAGTGCCTTTTCCTTCCTCCTGGGCTTTGTGCTCTACCTCAGCTGCAGGGGTAAGAGCGCAGGAGAAACAGATGAGAGCCATTCTGCTCAGAGCCTGGAACATTTTAATGCTGTAATACTTAGAGAGCAATTTGAATTGGTAGGTATGCAAAGCTGGGAGAGTAACCAGCCTTTTTCCATCAGTTATCCTAAGAGTAAAAAATTCATTTTAGATGTCTGTATAAAATGCTCTTGAATATCCAGTCTTGTTATTAAAACAGCTTTCTTTAATGTGTTTATAAATTTTAAATGTGTACTTACTACAATTAAAACTGATGATAAAACCCTCACTGGCTCCAAGAGGAGGGATTAATCAGAATACTTAATTATTCATTACTGCAAAAACACCTGCACAGGATTTTAGGCTATCAAACTTGTCTGCTTTTGATGCTTTGGTTTAAACTCAGTGTGCATTGGAGCCTAAGTAGGATTTTGGTATAGAATAGGAAGGTGATGTCTATATTGGAGAAGAAAGACATTCAATTTATATTCTCAGTAAAAGCTAAATTGGCTTTAAGGTGGACTATAGGTCTCCCTGTATTAACAGTGTCTAAAGCTTAAGCAAGATGTTTTTGTTAGGTCTTAGACATTCTTCCCAGCCACCTCTTTTTCTGCTGTTTGCTTTAGTTAAAGAGCTAATGCATTACTGACATCAGAGATACCAGGAAACAAACTGTTAGTCACAAAGAACAAATGAAAATTTTAACCAAATTATTAGAAACATTTCAGGGTGGCTTGTTTTGAAATGCCTTTTTCTATCAGAAACCAAGAACTGAATAATTTACCATGTGCCCATGCATTCAGAGCACAGGATTTGGAGTTGTAGTAGTCATTCTTAATGCTGAAAATTGGTATTTCTCTTCTTAACTCTTTAAAGAGAAATAAAAATCCTTTTTTTTTTTTTTTCCAGTCCTCCTTCACAGTCATTAAGGCTATAAAACAATTTTTTTTTAAGTGGCAAGTTTGCTTTTGCATATTTAGGACTTTAAGTTGAGCCAAGGGAATAAGAAAATTTCCTCCTACTCCTCTGATTATGTTGCTTACAGTCATGTGTAATCTGAATGTAGCCAGTCTTAGCTGAGTGTGTGAGTAAAAGGGTCCTAATTTCTTTTTCAGAATGAAGAGTGAAGTACATCCTTTGACAAGTTACCACTGACACTTGTTTTCAAACACTTTTCAAAATTTTTTGCCATCAATTGCTTTGCCACCTCTCATCTGTGATAAAGTTAATATTTTTCTAAGTTGTTATATAGTCATTATCTCGAAAAAAGTTTCTAGAAGTTATTTATGTTATTTGACATATAAATATAAATGGGCAACGTTTGGCAATTTTACCAATGACCTTTTCTCCTGGATGAAGTCTTTACTACTACAAATGAAGGAATTTAAAACCTTAAGAGATCACCATTCTTGATACAGCTTGAAAATATAGCTGTTATCAAAAAATTCCCATCATGTATTTCTACTTCCTTCAAGGTTATCTAAGAAAAAACACAGGAAAACCCCCCTAGAAAAGTCAGGATAACCTTGGCTTTGGTGAAAGAAAATGCTTTACAAGACTTCAACATCTCTTTTATATAAGAAAATAAAGCCTGAGTGCTGATTTTCAGTTTCACTCCATTTGAATCACAGGATTTAGTGACATTGTTATTTATAACTACGATATTGTCAGCTGGATATTTATGTATATAATTATCCATGCTTTTTTTTTAGATTAACCATCTGTAAATATAGCTTTAAAAATGTATTCAGACATCATTAACCTGCTAATATTTTAAAGCACCACCACATATGCTCTTTTCCTTGTTTTTTTTAACACATATATTGTCTATAATTTATTCCTTGATGGAAACAAATTCCCTGCAAGTAAAATATTATTAACCTTCAGGGTCTATACGGCAAGAGTAGAATAGAGAACCTCAGGAGATGATGCCTGTAAAACCCTCTTACTGTTAATATACACAAATCTATTAAGACTGTAAGATTGAATTTCACATGTTGACTACCAGTGAAGTTGAGATTGCAAGAAAAGACTTATTTTGGGTGGTTTTATCTTCAGAAATTGCTCCATGATCTTTGGTGATTATGTGTCACTGCTTTGCTGGGACTTGTGTCTGACCTGCACGGATGGTTTGCTGCTTAGTGCCTTGTCAGAGGGATCTGTGCCGAAACAGAGATCTGGGTTTGGAAGGGTTCAGGTGTCAAGAAGTCTGCATGTCTTCTGTTGCTCCATTAATCTTTGGAGGGTCGTTTTGCTTTACTCTGCTTTAAGAGCAGAGTCAATTTAGTGCAAAATTCTGCTTTGCTGGTGTGACTGGAATTGTGGTGCTGGTGAGTGCAAAGCGTTTGTAACCAGCCTTGCAGCGGGCAGCACTCCGTGCTATCACAGCACAACCTGGCTGCCATCCCATAACAATCTAGTTTCCTCAATCTCCCACCTTCTTATTACTGCAGCATCAGAACTGCCTTCCTAAATGAAGAAAATTCTTGCTAGCCAGAAATCTCTGTACTGCTGCTGAGCAGCGAACACTTTTCTGTAACACAACCTGTTGTGTGCTGAGATTGCGATCTTCTCTCTGTCATAAAGCTGTCCAGGGAGCTTCGGGCTGGATGGAAACTTGTGGCAGTATCAAAGATACATTTACTCCCAGCACTCCATGCCCAATCCATTCTTTCTATTGCTCGTGTCAGCACACAGGTTCAGTGATGCTGTGGCTGTGCAAATAACTCCACCACAGTTTCCATGACAGTAAAAGGATCAGGAAAATGTCTGTTTGTGGGTGTTTGCTGGTTTTCATTTAGCAGCTTCTACAGCAATAAATCCCATAATGTTTAGGTGGCCTCTGTGGCAGAATTACTGAATATTTAATAATGATGACAAAGTAGAATCAAGACGCAGGTTCTTTACTGTGGTGAAAAATTTAGCACTTACGTAGCAAATATATGCCGCTGTGCCCTCAAACTGCCTGATTTAGGAAATTTAGTACCTGATTAATGTGCTAAATATGTGGGATATATTTGATCAAAGTTGGGGTATAAAATGTTCATTGAAATGTTTTGAAAGGGTTACAGTAAGAAAGCTTTTGAACATGAGCCTTTTATTTTGGAATCAATATTCTAAATGAATGCATTGAAAGCAACGTTTCTGTCAGTGCAGCAGCATGTTAAACAGGCAAGCTCTATTCTGTGTTAGGTAACACTGCAGACCGATTATAGAAAGCTCAGGAAAATGTATTACAGTAACCCACATTTCCTTTTAGATGCTGCCACTTGGGCACTGTAAAGCATCCACAGTGGGGAGGAGGAATCTGCTGCTCACTTTGAAAACTCTCAGACAGAAGACACTCTGGTTTGTATACATCTGGAAAACCACATGATTCCCTGAAGTGTTTTCTTTCTCAAATAGAAACATTATTTCTTCCTGAGGAGTGGCCTGGTTTTCAGCAAGGAAAAAACACAAAACAAAACAGATTGGAAAATACTCTGAGACTAAGAATAATGACATGTGAAACTGATTGATCAGCATATCCCTGTTTAGGAGGATGGTCCTTTCTCCTTGAAGGGCAGGAGGGTTACATTCTGCTAGAGGAGCCAAACTGTCCCCTCCCTCTGTGCCTTGAAGAAGTGAGGTGCAGATCTAAAATATTTAACTCTATTGCCTGTGTGTAATGTTAATTTGGAACATCAGTCCAGCAAGTGAGAGTGGCAGTTTACATTCAGGGATGACCATGGCAGCTTATTCCATCTGTGCCCTCCTGGAAGGAGAGGGACTGGAAGCACAGGGCACAGAGGTCGTTGCTGATGACTCCATCAGCTTCATTCCTTTTATTTTGCCACAGTTCTGTCTACATGATAATGTAATTCTTTGTTGCAAATGCAGTAGGAACCTGAAAGGAGGTTGTAGCCAGACGTGGGCTGATCTCTTCTCCAAGGTAACAAGTGACAGGACAAGAGGAAATGCCCTCAAGTTGCACCAAAGGAGGTTCAGATTGGATATTAGGAAAAATTTCTTCACTGAAAGGGTGGTCAGGCCTTGCTGCCCGGGAGAATGGTGGGATCACTGTCCCTAGAAGTGTTCAAAAGCAATGGGGATGTGGTGTTTAGAGTCATAGTTTAGTGGTGGACCTGGCAGTGTTAGGTTAAAGGTTGGACTCAATGATCTTAGAGGTCTTTTCCAACCTAAGTGATTCTATGATTCTAGGAAGTGCCTGGCTGCAAATCATCCTTTAACTACTCAACTGAAAAAAACTATTTCACAAAGTATTTTTTTTTTAAGACCTTTAGAAATATTTAAGAAAACCTGAGTTTTGGACCTTAATATCTTACAGACTTTGTCATTATGCTTACTAAACCACATTGTTTTTGTTGGAGCTCATGCTAGTGTTGCAGGAGCTGCTAGACCACTTCAGTACAGCAGGTGGAGAGAAGCTGGAATTAAATCCTCTGTTTCTGTCCGCTGGCCTGCAGGCATAGCTACATACCTCCAGTGCACTTAAGGGACTAACAATAATAGCTTGCCAAATACACTTTTAATTCCTGGTGACTGAACAGATAACTTAGAGGCCTTGCACTGTTTTTTTTCCTGCCATTCCACTTTATATTTTAAGTGATCTGTTTTTCTGTGTTGTTTGCGTTAGTATTTTTTAAAGCCCTGGTTACAGACCAGTGGTGAGAAGCAACTCAGTCCTCAAAATGTTCACAGATGAAATTTTTTGTTATGATAAGGGGAAGAGTAGGGAGAGAGCAGAAGACAGAGGAGAACCTGAAGAGTTCCCTGCTTAGGCACTGACTTGCAGACATGAGATCTGGAGTAAAAATTAAACTCAAATAGTCTCTTTTGTTTTCTTGCATATCAATAGTCTATTATTAACACCCAGTATCTGTGGCTCAAAATTAGTTAAATTAGCCTAATCTTAATAGGATAACTCTAAGTATTCATCTACATTGCCCAGGGACTGCCTAAATTAAGTTGATTGGTAACTGCTTATAAATTGCAAATATGCATTGATCCTTTCTGCCCACCCTTGCTCTCAAGTGGAGTTCATGTGCAGGAAAACTTCTTTCCCATAAAGCCAATCCATATCTTGGAACCGCTGCAGTCAATACATTGACAGCACATGCCATGTGCAAATAGATGAGGATAACAAACAAGTCAGTTTTGTTCTCAGGAAAAATACAAACTCTCCTGGTTGACAGACCACCTTCACCATGCTCCTCACTTCTCAGGGCACAACTCATTTTCTCGCATGTTCAGTTCCCTGTTATCAGTAGAATTGACTGGAATTTTAACACTGAGATAAGCATAATATGTAAATGCATTCCTGCTTCCAAATCCATCAATGACCGTGTTTAGTCTTCTCTGGGCAGGAGTGTAAGGCACTAGAATAAGCCCTATCCCATAAAAGTGGATATTTAAGTTTCCTGAACCAGTTCAATATCCACTCTGAATAGCCCTGTTGGAAACACTCACCACTGACTGGTCACCTCTGAGCTGAGGTTTGTTGTTTTCATGCTCAGATGTGACAGCAGAGGAAGGGACATTATTAGGGACAAGTCTCCTCTGGTCCTATTTTCTGTGACAGAAAGAGGGAGGACATAAACTCATCAGGCCACCAGAAAAACAGGACTTCTTGAGTCCTGCTGGGCTCTGTGTAAGAGCCAGAGTTCAGCAAATGGCAGGGTAATATCCTGGGCTCCTGAGGCTGGAGGGATGAGCTCTGGGCTAGCTTCCACAAGGCAAGGAAATTCCAGCTGGCTGGAGAATTGTTGGCATGAGCACAGGGATGTGGAAGGGAGGCTGTGAGTTTCTTCCCTAGCACACAGTTCCCCTTTTCTTTCAGACCGTGGTACAGCTCCAAGCACTTCGAGCGCCATGAACTCCTTCATGCTGCCAGGAACAATACCGGGAGTAGTTCACCAAGAGTGTGAACAGGGAACTCCTGCATATAATAATAATGCAGGACCTGGACATGTAAACAGTATTTTCAAAAGCAAGGTCATTCAAATATTTCCATTTCTTTCTTATTTATTTATTGTAGGTAACTATTCCTGCTTTGCCATTCTTGCTGCATATGGAAGATTAGGTATTTTGTGTTCTTGAGCTCTCATGGTTGATTTAACCATTTGGAGACATAATGACAATGAAATTAGGTGAAAATCCCATAAACCATCAGAATTACACATCTAGAAGCACGTGGAGTTGAGAGTCAATATTTCTGCTGGAACAAAGATGTAGAGCACATTGCTGTTTTCATTTGGTTATACTGACTTTCCAAATTGCTGACATGCAGTGGTATTAAAAGCATTCCTACAGCTCTTTGTGTGAAATCAAAAGGTCTTTTTCGTATCAAGTTATTTCTCATATATTTTTTACCCAAATTCATTCTTCCAAGAAGTAATGAAATCAGTTTCATGTACCCCAAAGTTGGTTTTGATGCCTTATTGTCAGGGGTCAGTCAGTATTTAGTCTCCAGATGTAGAATGTCCTGGTTTTGGGTTATTAGAGTTATCAGGCAGTTTGAACTTATTTGTGCTTATGATCCAGAGGTCTTAGAGAAGCAGAAAGCAGTAGTTTATAAAGAGACAGATTTTAAAATAAAAAAGAGAAATACATAACTTTCCTGTCTTTTTTTTTTTTCCCATCTACCTCTAAACACTACTTATGAAGTGACTGCTTTACAGTAGAGGTGGTACCAAATGCACGGTGCCATCCATACTCTTTCCTACCCCAGGCCAACAAATCCTGTTTGTACTGAGAGCAAGGTGTGGTATGGACCCACTTCATCCCTGTTCACTTGACCAGAGCTGCTCAGACCTTGCTGGGGCTTTAGTGCCACCTGAGACTTGCTGTCACTGCCTGCTCACCCGTGGTGTGGGGGAGCCTCAGCCGATCCACTGCTGGGAAATGCTCAGGGGGCTTTTTCTTTTCAGTGATGATGTTGTTCCTTCTGCAGAGTTCATCTGCCTTTTTGTTGTAATTCCTCCTTTGCTGGTACATGACCGACAGGAACAGGGTCACGAGGTCAGTTTTTTCATTAATTTCTATTCATTTCTTGAAGTCCTTAGAAATCTGTGACCTGTTTGTGCCCTGAAAGCAAGCAGGGGACACACAGCTGTCCTTCCAAGGAAGCAGTCAGGCAGACTTTAGAGAGGTAAATGCAACAGGAAATGTTAATGAGATTCACTGAAGCATTAGAAGTGTTTTGGCACAATATCCAGGATATTTGTATCACTGATGCAAAAAACTCCCTGCAGCTCCCAGCAGCATATCCATCCCATATCAGAAATACCTGATAACACTTCCTCCCCACCCCCTCAAATGCTTTAAGATATGTTTATTTAGATATTTTGTATCAGGTATTCCTACCATCAGGGAGGCCGTAAATAGATTTCTGAAAACTGTAGCACTTTTTAATGTACATTTTCTCAATTCTTGGCAAAAAATAAACTGATTGAATAGTAAAGCATTCCAGATTTCCATATTCAGAATTCAACAAAATGCTTAAAAACTGTAAAAAGATACACCAGATAGTAGTAGACTAGTAAAAATGTAAGTGAGGGAGGGAGTTCAGTAAAAGAGTGCTGCTTTTTCTTTGTTTTTTGTAGTTAATCAAAAGTTTCCAGGTAAAAAAGGTTTTATATTAGACTTTTATGATGATAGTGATTTTATTGTTGCTGGGATAACCCTGACTGCTATTCACTGAAGTAGTAACAGGCTGCAGGAGTACCCATGCACCCTACTGCGTACGTATTTATTTCTCTTGCGTATTCCTGTTTAGAGACTGAGAAAAAACCATAAAAATTAAAGTACAAATCCTATCAGAACAGAGGTTTTGTGAGATACAGAGAACTTAATAACGCTAAAAAAAGTCTACTTACTAGTTTTAAAACCAGATGTGATAGGCCCCTATGAAATCATTTCCTACTGCTATCATGCTGATTAGCTGCACAGACTGTGTTACTGGGCTCTCGAACAGATGGTCTATACTTCTCTTGCAAACTCCAGAGTTACTGGATGTCAGAGGCATTTAATTTTGAAGTCCTTTAAAAGAAATAGCCCTGTTTTAGATTTACTTCTTGATGAAGATTCACATATTTTTACTACAGAGTAATATTTCTCCAAAGCTCAAATCCCTACTACTTTATTTCTGGAACGATTCACAGATTTGGCCTCCAACTTTTGCTGTGTTATGTTGGTCTGGCTCCCAGTTCCAAGGGCTTTATTATCTGTCCAGTGCCTGCTACACTCCACCCGTCTGCCTGTGTGATTGAAGGAAGGCAGCATTAAGCGATCTTTGCTTACGACAGCATCTTCCAGAAGAGCTCAGATACTTTCAAACCCTCTGTGTTTGCTTTCTTGGGTAAGAAAACAACTACTGTTCCAATGACTGCCTTGAGAACTTCTAGGTAAACATGAACAGTTGCATGAACCAACTTTATGACCATGGCCAGTCTTAGTCTGACACAATGCAGCAATCAAGTACAGAATACGCAGCTCTTTCCCATCTGTCTTTACGTAGCACAGAGTTTTGTCTGGCAGGGTGGCTCGTGCATACATACACGTACGTGTGTTTAAATGCTTCCTGTCAGTATAAGACACAACTGTAACTACTATAATGCTGCAAATTGCACTGAACATTTCATGAACTCAGAATTTATGTTACTGTTTAGTTTTGTTTTGCTTTTCTGCCAGTGTTTTCTCAGAAAGACCTCGAGCTGACAATATATCACCTGAGTTCTAAGTTAACAACTTTGCTGCCTTATTCTATATTTCTAAAAATTATGTTGGAGAATTTAGTACCTGTGAAACTCTAATAGCTTTAGGGCTAAATTCAGTACAAGGATCTATAGCAGCACAGCTAGCACACACCATGACAGATGGATAAAGAAGCTGCAACTCCATTTGTTTGGAAGGAGTTGCATAAGCCAAACCTGAGTACAAAAACTGTGAGTTTCTAGTAAACCTACAGAGAGGCACAGTCCCATATGCATTTCGGGGCTCATCTGAGCACTCTTGCAGCTGCTCCACATGGGGAGGGATGCTTGGTCCCTTCCTCACAGGTAAAATTCAGAGAAGCAGCTTTCTAAACACAGGGACCTCAGCTGTCACAAGAGAGTATAACCAATGTCTCTCTCCAAATGACTGCATAACTTGACTACAACCTAACTCCAGACCCCAGAGCTCCCTCACCTACCACCTTCACGTCAGCTGGCAGCATCACTGCTTTTTCTGTCCGTGCTTGTGGACAAAAAAACGAGTGGCAGATTGGACAGGCATAGTATTTGTGTGTCTGAGATCATCAAGCCTTCATAGATCTGACACAATGAAACATTAATTCATAACCTACCAATTTTTTTGGCAATTGACATTAGATTGATCCTGAGTGTGTATTCACATCTGCTTGAAGGAGCTGTATTTTACACGTCTTGCTGAGCACATAATGAAATGTAAATTCCCTGACTCACCATGTACAAAAATGGCCTACACAAAGGATTTTCTCTTTCTCTGTCATATAATTAACAAACCCAGGTCTCTGCTTGCTCTTTCAGCTGATTTAGCACCCTCTCACTTAGGAGAGGAGACCAGGGAATATACCTTTCTTACATAATTTTTATTACGTTCTGAACCAGCCTCTTAGCATCCTTCCTGGGTTTAATTTTTGACTGAGTAAAGCCATTTGAGACAGATCTGAAGACAAATTCCTACTGACCCCAGAGCCTAGGGAGCCCTTAAGGAACATCTTGATCTTCACTCTGCTGTCCTGCAAGTCCTTCTCTCAGGAAGGGTGCTTAGGCAGTGATTGCAGGAGTTGTAAGTTGCTTTGCCTATTTTTTCACAGAAAGAAATGACATGGCTCTATTGCATTTCTTTTCCACTTTGTTACCAATTTACAACCTTTTCCTACAAATCTGTGAAATCTTCATTAGGTAAATGGACATGCCTGTTCTGCAGCAGAGGATCTGTCTGTGCTTGTAATCTGTGAGAAACTACATGGACTATTTGGAGGCTAAAAGATTTTTTTTCTATGGAGAGAAGCTCAGGGAATGGATGTCCCTCTTTGTTTTATCTACAATGGCTCTCGTGTGCTCTTTGGCATCATTGCTGCTCTCTGTTCCTCTCCACAGGGAGAGTTTCAGTTGTAGAGAGGTGACCTCATGAATTGTTATTAATTAACACTTCCACACGTAAATTAGCACCCCTATCATAGGCATGCAGAGAAGCTGCTGCTCCATGAGAAGTGCAGGCACATAAGTTACCAACAGCTCTGTCCAAATGTGAGCAGTTCCTTCCTACATCTTCTGCCAGGCCAAGCACACGGACATGCATATATCCATCTCTGAGACAAAGGAATATTCCATGCTAATGGGAAAGTAAGTTATATTGCCAGAACATGTCATCTTCAACAAAAATCACATTCTCTCGTCCTCTCAGAGTACCAAGAGCTTTCCAGCTCTGTGAAGCTTATGGTCTGAAAACTCTTCTGGGATGTCTAAATACAGAGAAGTTCAGTGTTTTTACAACTCTGATGTGGGACCCAGAAGTTTTCACTTTCTCTCAAATATTTTTTAATTTTTTCAGTCAATCTATGTGGTTATCTCTTAATATTAGAAAATTTAGAAAATCTATGAGGTTGGTCTACAATATTGTTTGAGTCTATATGCTGTTCTGGCACATAAATCAGATGCTAGAGGGACCAGCTATTTTAGAAATTATCTCAAGGCTGTAAGAAAAGAACCGGTTAGTTTTGAATAAAGCTGTTCCTTCAGCTTGATCACATGTTGTGGATTTATAACCTCCTTGATTCTAAACATTTAAACGTAAGCATTTTCAATACTGTCTGGGGGAGGGCCATGGATCTGCCTGCTATGGGATTGATGAAATTATCTTTTTGATAAATATCAGGCAGTTGGACTGCCAATAGTCAAAAATAGTACTCAGGGAACAAAATAATCTGGCTGTAGAAGAAACATCCTTTATTTTGTATAATAAATGAGGAGAGGAGAGGTTCAATCTCTTCCCCTGCAGTGCCTCCCAGGACTCTGTGTGTTCCAGTCTCAGGGGCTGAACGTTTGCTCAGTCAATTTGTGTGAAATTTTAAACTCTGGCTGCAAGAAGTCTTTTTATTTAATGTACATTTAGACCACGGAATAGTGCCTCTTTTCTTATGGAAACAATCTTGTTGTATGAGAGGAAATGGCACCTATAAACTCAGCCTTCCTAACCTGTAAATCTTATCACAAATGGGCAAAAAGTTTCCATCCTGCTCCTTTTCAAAGGAGAAACAAGTTTGTGGTTAACATATATACAATCATGAGCCCTGTGAGTTTGGCATTTACTGGTGTTGAGCCAGTGGCAGAACCACAAATGTACATGTAGTAACTCCTCTTAGGGAAATGTCATCTCCTTCACCCTCTGAGAGCCAGGAATGTTTCCATTTAGGAAAAACAGACCATCAAGTGGTGTGGTGGAACTTACCACCACAAATGGAGATCTTTGATGAAATCACATGGATGGGTCTGTTCTGACTGTGCAGGATATAATTTGCCTGCTCCACAAATGGAAACAAAAGAAATCGGTGTCAGATGGTCCTTGCAGCCTGGTATTGCATTGTTTGGTTAAATGTATCACATTGTTTATTTAAACAGGTCAATGAATCTGGGGATCTATTGCACGGCTTAAGTCATACTGGAAATAGAAAATGGAAGATAAATAATTCAGCAGTTGAGTAGTAAAAATGCAAATTTCTCCTTTTCTTTTGCCTGCCTGAGGGATGTGGTTATGCATAAACATTTCCACTGGGACCAAGTGACTGTAGCTGGATGCAGCTTGCACTGGCAGCATGAGGCCCCATCCAGAACTAATCTGTTTAACAGCTCAGTCTGAAGCCACTATCAGTACAACTCATCTAAAAAGATATTTCTCATACACACTGATTTTAAAGTAATTATTTAAATTACTATTGCTGTTCTGTTTTCCACAGAGCCTGTCAGAAGTCCTGCTTGGCCTCCACTTACAGCTGGAAAGCTTTCTGGCAAGAGAAAAATCTGCAAAATCTCACAGAATTCCCTGCATTCAGTGCTGTGAGTACTTCTGCCTGGTTTAATCCTACAGGTTCTTTTTTGAAACTCATTATTAATACAACTTCAGCTTCCAGGATGTAGCTGACTCTCAGAGGTACGGCACTCAAAACAGGTAAGAGTCAAACTAATTTTGCCTATCTTAGAAGAAATCTTATAAAAGACATGTAAAAGTTATTAGTCAGAGACTAAATTTTAGGCAGAACAGGTTCTAATGAAACTTAATTAAACTAGAAACATTATTTAGCAACACAAGTTGGTTTTGGTGAACAAACATATAAAAAAGTCAAAAAATCCCAGCACTTTTTAGGTAATAATCAAAATGTTAACCTGTTTGTCTGTGAGCAATTCATAAATAGTCTTGATGATGTACAGTGGCTTAAGTTCTGTAATTAAGCATGGGAAACACACAGCTGGATTTCAATTTTAGTTGAAATTTACGCGGTTGAGAAGAATATAATCATATATCTACTTGTCTTTTTAGAATGCCCTTCCTACTTATTTCTTTAAGGTGTAGGTTTTTTCTGTACCAGTAACTAGGCAGAATGGACCAAACCAAAAAACTTAACCTGACTACTTCACTAAATTTTTGATGGGTAATTTCAGAAAGGGCCAGGATGCAATGGCTCCTTACCAGACCTTTGGGGACTGCCCTATGCTAGGAGTGCAGCTGATGGAACCTTTCTACTTTTGCTTTTATTTTATGAAAGTAACAGACACGAAGCATGGGTCACTCAGACAAAAGCGTGCTATTCAAATTAGAGAAAACTACCAGGCAGTTTTCTAATGCTACCTTGAAGTACTTCCTAAACCTCCATGCAGCTTTGTTAGTGAGTAGTCTCATCAAATAAACGTCAAAACCAGTGAAAGCAAGGCACAACGTGTGCCCAGTAATGAACTGAATGAGTTGGGATGAAAATTATCTGAGGCTAAGCACACTGGTCCTGAGCTGCTGTCCCACTCTACAGGGAGAACCAGTGAAATGCTGCTGCAGCCCCTCAGGGCTCCTGCTCAGCTGTGCAGCCTGGCTTCCGGAGTGTATTGGAGGAGCTGTGTGTGCTCAGCTTTCTCCTTTGTTAATGTGAGTTTGCTCCACAAAGATGCTGAATGGCAGATCTCAAAACAGGAATAACTGCTTACCTTCCAAATGGCAATCTGCCATGAGAGGTGTCTGCTGAAAGTGTGCTGAGAGCAGTTGCCAGGGGACACATGGAACCACAATACCTCAGAAGTACAGGAGACTGAGAGGATAAAGGAGCACCTCTGTACACTAAGCCAGTTACTTTATTATGCTAAACCAGAGATGTAGCAGAGCTTTGTCAAATAAGGCACACCACAAAGTTCGAGTTTTGCCCCTGCTTTTCAGTACACTGTTTTAGTCAGGTGAATAAAGGCTTAGATGGAAGTGACAGCACAGCCAGAGCCATGACAAGAGCAAGCCAGAGCTGAGCCCCCCTAAGCCAGCGGGAGATCAAACTCCCTGAGGGTCAGAATGGCTGGGGGTACTGTCAGGAACAAACATCCCACTGTGACTCTGAGCTTCAGCCTCTCTGATGGATGTCTCAGCAAGCTGGCTGCTACCAGCCTTGTCAAACATTTCTCTACACCGACACAGAAGAACAAAAATAACTTTCTCACTTCTTGTTAGATGTCCATGGCCAGAATATCCCTGTCCAGATTAATAAGTCATTACTAATTTAGAAAAGCATAGCTCATATGTCTCTTTACATACATCCTGCTCTGCAGAGGCAGCCAAGCAGCAGGACATTTTTGAGCACCACCTGCGCAGCCTGGCTCACAACCTGACAGAGAAACACGGGTGGTCTCCAGACACCAACTGCAGTCGTGCTGACACTGCACGTCCAGCTGTACTTAGAGGGCCTTGGAAATGTATAATGCTATGTTAGTAAGTAAAGCCCCTAGTTAGGCTAGCTTAAAGCAGCTTTTAATCTTTGCTAATGAAAATCTGCAGTTATGATCCTAAGTCTTTTTCCAAATACTTCTGCAGCTTTGGGTGCAATCCAACACCCACTGACTTAAAAGAAAAATCTGACTGTAGAAGGCCACTTCTGCTGACAATCCTGTACCAGCTGCAGAGGCTGGCCAACATGGGAAGAGTCCAAAATTCAGCAGGGGCTCCCCTGACCAACCTAATGCTCCAACTGTGCTTGCACAGGCCTCCTGCACACACCACGAGCAGTGCAGAGCTGGCACTGTGCATCAAGCTGTGGCAGGGGACAAGGTGTCCACAGCTTTTCTTGAAGCACTGTCATCACAGCTCAAGTGCTCCTCAGGTAGTTCTTTCTCTTCTAAAGGAACTTGATGTTTTGCAGAACCATAGCCTCAACTTCCAGTTTCTATAGTAGTATAAGTTACCTACCTGTGGGCTGAGGAAAGATTGATCAGATTTGTAGTGTTTTTACTCTTCTGCTTAGCCAGAGTGAGGATGAGCCTCCAAGCAAAATAGTCTGCAGCCTGGAGGGACCACTGGATTTGGCACTTGAGCTTCATATCATAAGCATCTCTTTTGCCAGCATGGCTGAGCTAGAAAGAGCAAACCTGGAGGTGACAGCTGAGGAGAATGGGAGCAGGAAGCACTCATGACTGTTGCTCACTCCAGACTCCCCCACACCTAAGAGAACTGAGTAATGAGTTTTGACTAGAGAAACATTAATGCATTTGTGGCTTTCCCCGTTCTGCAGCCCCAAGGCTGCTTTGCCTGGAGCAGAGCGTGGCAGGGGCTGGCTCTGCTGCTGCTCTGGTAATTTCCCTTACATTGGGAAGATGTCTGTGCAGTTTGTTAAGTTCAAAACTGGCAGCTCTGCAGAGCAGGCTGAGAAGGGCCAGCAGTGCTTGGAGACTGTCAGTGCAGGGATATGTTGACATGTGGGGGAGCGACTCCAGAGTGGTCCCAGGCTGGGGCTGAGCCTCTTCAGTGTGAACATTGATGAGGTCCTGAGGTAAACCACTAAAGTGCTATTGTATCTTTATGTCACACTTAGAGAGACAGTGACAGGGAGGAAACCTGGCTTAAAACTCTTCAGGAAGACCCCACGTCTGCAGGGAGACAGAACCCCTGTTTGTGCAGCAGCGCTGCTGCTGCAGCCTCTGTGCTCAGTCCTGAGGTAAGGTTCCAGCAGGTCAAAATAAGCCCATTTAATGAGGTCCGGGGGGCACTGTGCCTCTTGCCAGCTCCTCATTAGCGAACGGTCTGCACTACAAAAGGCAAACCCCATCAGGCTGTGCAGGCACAGAGTGCTGCTGGGTCTGTTGCTGATTTACAAAGCTCAGCTGTTCTGGGTTAAGCAATCGCATATGGGAACTTGTTGGGAGCTTCCTTCAAGTAAGCCCTAAAGTAAGTTACATCTTTATGGGAAAATGTTTAAAAATAAAACCATATGAAGAAGCATGCAGGAGTACAGGTTGGAAGGGGAAAGACAGCTCTGTTTTTATTTTGCTGTAGCTCACTGTCTGCATCTGGTAAACAAGAAGAGGATGAAGCAACTACTAAAAGTGAAGTTAGTATTTCAGGGGTGAAGAAAATGGAGATTATTCCAAACTTACCTTCAAAGATTTTTATTGATCTTAGGATTTTTTTCTACTCTTTATGGGCAACAAAACTATAGTTTTTTTGCCTTTAGTTCTGTTTCTCCAGTTGTGAGAAATTATTATAGTAGGGGCAGGCAGTGGAAATAGCATAAGCTGGAGTTATCATCACTCTCTCATGACCGTGAGTATTTCAGTATTTGGTTTTCATCTCTGCTAGATCAGAGCAGATCTTTTATGTGGGATGGTGATTCCAACAAGGTCATGGCTTTGAAGAAATATTTCAGTGCAAATGTAATAATTTTTTTGACTACTAGAAAAATATTGCATAGAAATGTGACTCCAGCACAGCTGCAGTGTCAGTAGGAGAGAATCTGTGATGCAGGGCCCGTAGCAGAGTCCATCGTACGTGAACTGTATGTGAAGGACATCAATTCATACAGTTTGCTCTTACACTGATGCTGAGGCAGCAGTGAGTGATTTCTGCTGAGTTTTTAGTCAGGAAATGCAGTTTCAGTTTACAACGGAGTTGACAGAGGCTTCTCAGGAATGCTGGGCTTGTGGTCCATGGAAAATTGTTTAATGGTGGCAGACATGTTGGAAAAGACATGGCTTCTACTGGGGAGGCCCAGACTTTCCCTTAGTATAGTCTGATTTCCCGTCTTTCCCACCTCTAGGAAAAGGTCCATGAATATCAGCTCACAGGGTGAAAAATTAATATTACCTACTTGTAGCCTCTGTTCTTTTCCAGTGTGTTTTGCCACAAGATTTGGAGTATTTTCACAATCAACGAGGGTAAAGGAAAACATTTTGAGAAGTTGGCAGAAACAAGCTAACAGTTTAGCAGGAAGCTGAACACTCTATTTCCGTGGAAGTGTATAAACTGAGATATTTTTATAAGTAGGAGGAAATGAAGCTTATGTTTTGTGGTTTTTAAAAATAAGTTACTGTATCTACCACATATTGCATTAAAATAAAAAGTCAAGGAAGCTAAAGTTACTCACATATGCCCAAACTGGCACACACAATTTCATCTATAAGTATCTAGAACTGATACATTCATTGATAGGTAAATGGTATCATTGTGCTCTTATGTTTGTATGGCTTAGTGGTCCCATTTTTTAATTCTGTCTTGTATTTTGACAAACTTCACTTTATTAAGTCTTTGTCCATTGAAATCCATATACTTTCCAGTCTTTCTCAGAAATCTAATTTAAACAAGACTCGTAAGTGCAGCAGAGCTATCATTCTCCATATATTTGCCAAAAATCTGCACTTATTACACAGAAGCAGCAGAATATATTCTTCATTTTGAAAATGAAAATCGATAGGATTTTATCAGGAGCAGGTGGCTCTAGAAAAGACACCTGGGAACTAAAAGCTTTTTATGTGTAATTGATGGATACCATTTCATGGAAATTAATTATAAATAATGAAAGAAGAAAATATGATCAACTTTAATATTTTAATATTTTGATGGTCAAGGGCATTTTAAAACTTACTCATTGGCATAAAGACAAATTTTAAACAGCAGAGCTTTCTGAACACAAATTTGAAGCTCTTGTAAACTGAAGCTCTCAGTTCTCTGAGTTAAATTTCTAATTACTTTTGCAAGTGTTTTCTAAAGGAATTTATGAAAGGTGAAAAGAATTGTTGAGATCACATTTGAAGTAAAAATGGAGAGGTACAAAATAGGTTTATATAAGCTAATGCTACATCAATTTTGTTTGGGCACTCATTTAAAAGAATTTGTAAAAAATTTTATTAATTTTCCTACAAAAATTTATCCCATCTAGAGTTATGCATACAAACACCAAAAGGTGATAATTTCCCTCCCCTGTGATAGACACTCGGTATAAGAAATACTTAACTATTTTTAAACATAAATCATAATAAATATCTTATGCTTGACCGAATGGACTCAGCATTTAGGTGCCAAGACTCACACCAAAATCCTTTGAGCTGCAAAGGTTTTATTCACTTTTATACCTGTAAGAGCCTGTAAAGAGAGGTGAGGTTTGTGGATTCCCTGAGGAGTGAGACAGTTGTAAACAGAGACACCAAAAGTAGTCTATTTTTACTGAAAATGCAGCTTCCTCTGTCCAGTGTTCATTTACATCTCTCAGATGTTGTCTAAGGATGCGAGCTCTGCCCCTGCATGGCCTCTCAGGGGTTCTGCTGGGCCTTACCAACATCCTCCAGCCAGGAGACAAAGATGTGCATTCAAACTCTGGACCTTCCCTCTGGCACAGGAAGTTACCACAATAACTCCTTAGAAAAGCAGCTCTTTAGAACAACTCGGACTTGGGAAGATTTGCACTCCTCTCCCTGTGCCTGGGAGAACTGCCTGCTCCTCACTGGAAGGCACAGCGGGCGAAGGAAGGATTTCACACAGAGTTATGTGTATGCACAAACGTACCTGATATTCTCCCTAACAAGTTTGTGGTTTATGGCTCTGATGAACTGCTGGGGTAGATGTTAAAACATGAGAGGAAAGTCTTTAGAAATAAGGTCTCCTAAAACAGACCCAATAGAAAAGTCAACAGCTCAGATCTAACTCAAGGCATCTGCCCAAAGTGTGAAACAAAAAAGGGTACAGACAGAAAAATTCTTGAGACAGAGAAAGAGATCTGTGAATTGCTTTTGTCCTTAGAAGGACTTTTCCCTTCTCATGCCATAGGCCATGTCCCAACACCATGACATTTCTCACTCTATACCTGAGGCAATGGGACACTCACCTCATCTGAGGCCTCTCAATATTACTCCAGTCTTAATTGCTTAATTTGACTTCAGTCCCAATGCTGACACTCACTTTCTGTGGGCCTGCATAAGCAATTTCAATGGAACTGAATCCAAGTTCAGCAAACTAAACTGATGGGTATTATCTTTATTGGCATCACAGAGAGCTTTTTGCATTTTCATTTTCATGAAATACATGATACAGAAATATTGTTGCATTTATACTAAAGTCACAAGAACTCTCTTGCTCTTTTACTTAATATCACATTGGTAAAGAGCATCCAAGACCATCCATTTCACTGACAGATTGTTCACTTACACGAGTCTTCTACCTTTTTACTTCAGGATTCACATTCAATGTTTGTTATTCAAAGTCTGGTCTGCAAAGTTTTTTTTCCTTCTTACTCAGATGTTTTTCTCCAGTCTGCTGACCTGTACTTCTACATGTATTTTTTCTACACCATAAAGTTCACTGGACTCGGGAGCCAGTGCATCAGCTTTTACACAAATATCTTTATTCCCTCCTAGCCTTTTTCTTGTCTGGCATTATCACGTAGTGTTGCTGCTCTGACAGTTATGAAAGGTTATGACAACACAGGTATCAAGCAGAAATATTAACCAGCCTATTGCCTGCTCACGCATTCACAAATTATACATAACATGGGGACTTTTTACATAACAGCTATGCTTCACTAATCCCTGTTCAGCAATTCAGGGAGAGTGGAGAGCAAATCCTGTACAGAGCAGTGGATTTCTTAGGGTTTCGGTTGGCATGCACTCAGCCATGGTGCTTCAAAGACTTCAGACAGTTTGCCCATCCTTTAGAGATCCAGGGACAGAGGTGATGGTAAATTTTGAAACTTTATACGCAATTTTTGTGCTTCAAAGCAGCCTGGAAAACATTTGCTTCATGCTGGGGTTACAGAGCATTGCTGGGCTGTGCTGGCAGCCAGTTTGAATTGGCAACTCCTGTCCAGTGGAGATCCAGGAATCTGCATTGGGAAAAAAATGGCACAAGTGCTTTGTTCAGGTACAGTCAAGGCAATGTGTTTAAACCTGATCAGATCTAGGGTCTTAAAGACAGATTGGCTTAATCATGAGTTTAATGACTCAGAGTACCAAGGTGATGAGTAATCCATCTTTCAAAAGAAGTGGTCTGGGAGCAGATTGTAAATCAACTAGGATAAAAGTTTAGTTGTGAAGCAAGAAAGTAACTATCTTCAGCTGACACTGTGACATTGATGCCTGGGGAAAAGATGGAGTGCAGAAACAACAAAAACTGCAGCCTGCTGATTTCTGTAGACATAGGTCCAATAGGTGCAGCAGTTTCTGATCTGTTATGGGGAAAGCAGATCCTTAGAAGAAAGTGTGGATCATGGAGAATATTGAGTCAGCAGATCAGTAGAAGAAGCTGCAGGCTTAAAGAAAGATGAAACTCTAAGAAGAGCAGTGGCATGTAGCATACAAACAGATGCAATGATTAAAATAAGGACAGCAAATCCGTCTAAAGGACATTCCTGTCACTGAGCAGCAAATGCAACCATTTTTTGGGAAGATTTCCTCAGCATAAATATTACATCTAACTGGAGCAGGAATGGCCAAGAACAGTAAGATACAACAAAAAATGTGTGAAAGAGGCACAAGCCTGCCCTGTGAAGGTGTGTGGCTCAGGTAGTCCAGGAGTGGTTAATGACAGAGAGAGACATGCTCCTACTCAAAGGAAGCCCAGGGAAGCCTGGCACTGGTACCTTCCTGGATGCTTGTTTTTCTACATGGCAGAGAGTGTGTGACACCGGGGGTGCAAACACGGAGCTGCAGTGCTGACAGTCCTCCTGGGAATCTCCGCCTGGCCCAGGTTCAGGTGCCTGAGGGAGGGGTGCACGTGCGCAGGCTGGGTGTGCTTTGCCCAAATACAACAGTGTGATGCTCTGAGAGCAAATTCTGTCCAAGAGAGACAACTTTATGGTTAAAATAAGGATTTAGTTATAAAGCAAAAAGTAAATATTAAACCTTCATGGGCTGTGTAAAGATGTGCTGGAAGACAAAGGAAAAGTAAGTTGGGTCTTCTGGCATGATATTTTCTAGGCAACCTATCTTGCTGTGGTTTGGTGATAGTTGTATAACCATGTCCTTGTAGCCATTTTGAATACCTGGAAGCATAAAATAATAGTAACAGCAATAAATAACCTATTAACTGATTGGAAAATGCTGGGGGGTTTTTTCAATGCTTTGCAAGAAGATAACATGATATTATTATTATTTTGTGATCTTTTAATTTTTATTTAATTCCTTGAACTAAAATAAATTCTTTCTACACAAGAACATAAAATAAAATGTACCAGACTATCTATACTACTAAAAAATACCAGACTATGTATACTACTTACCCTTTATTTGGTTTAGTTTTGATTTACTCCCTGCACTAGTAACATTGCTAATCAGTGCAAGAGCACCTTCTAGGCTTACCTAGCCCAGAACTGCAGACATTTCACGTTGAGACAAAGGGAGCCTGCTTTAGGTTAAGATTGCTGCAAAATAGATTAAAAAAACTGCTTTTCGGCTAAAGGTCTGTAATTGTCACAGCTCTTATCTGCTTTACCACCTTGTTTTGTCTTTCTTTAAGGGAGCATTTTTCTTTCCTAGAAAACTTTATTGGTTCTTCTGTTTCTTCTGCTTAATTATTATCATGTTGTTTTTCAGGAGATTATGTATCTTTTAAAACACTGTGGAGAGACTTGGTCTTTCCTACTATGCTTTATGAACTATTTAAACATGCAAACTGAATTTGTTTGAAGTGAAATGTCACGGAACTAGCTAAAAATGTATTCTTAATATTCTGTAAGATATCTCACCACTCTGTTCGGGTCTTAAACAGTTTCGACCAGTGCTGAGCTGTATGAATTAGGGTTTTTTTCATGTTTTGGGAGCTGTATAATCTTAGGCTACTCTGAGCTGCCACTGAAGTAGGCTGACAATAAGACAGAAATGACTGAAGAGATCAAATTCCATCCAGAGAGACCTTGACAGGCTTGAGTGAAGGGCAAAGGTCATGAAGTTCAATAAGGGGATTGTCTTTAAACTGAAGGAGGGTGGGTTTAGATGCAATATTAGGAAGAAATTCTTCCCTGTAAGGGTGGTGAGGGACTGGCACAGGTTGCCTAGAGAAGACGGAACTGTTCAAGGCCAGGTTGGACAAGGCAACCTGGAGCAATCTGGTCTAGTGGAAGGTGTCCCTGCCCATTGCAGGGGGTTGGAACAAGAGGATCCTTAACAGATCCCTTCCAACAG
This sequence comes from Lycocorax pyrrhopterus obiensis, assembly GCA_014706295.1. Taxonomy (NCBI): domain Eukaryota; kingdom Metazoa; phylum Chordata; class Aves; order Passeriformes; family Paradisaeidae; genus Lycocorax; species Lycocorax pyrrhopterus. The sequence goes on along the minus strand of JACSVZ010000016.1, from coordinate 12,336,955 downwards.
AGACCATTCTACAATTCTGTGATTTCCAGACAAACTGGAGCCAGGCCATGGATATTTTCTGAATTAAATCAACTTAAAAAGTTAATGGCCAGTTAAAACTTTCCGAATTCTGACTGTAGGATGTCATAAGAAGAAACAACTATTGAGATGCCCATGCTAGCTAATGAAATAAATTAATAAAAATAAACAGTCTCCCAATATTTATGATATCTGCTTAGTGATTTCTTCTCTCCCAGGGAAATGGCTCTGTGAGCACATCTGGCTCTAGACAGAAAAGCAAGACGTAAGGAGGGAGGATGTTAAGAGTGACAGCTGAGGTGGACTTGGTCTTTATTAAGTAGTGGGGAGCTACTAGTAATGATAGCATTGTTATTGTTTTGAAGTATTAAAAGGCATTTGGAAAAAAACCCCGCAATATTAAAAGATGACAGCTTTCTTTGATAGCTTTGCTTAACAAACAAAAGGAAAGAAGAACTTGCAAGATACGGAGGAACAACTAGGGAAGATAGAACACAATATCTGGAAAATGAGAAAGTAGAAGTCAGGGTGAAAAAGAAAACAAAAGGTAAGAAACAAGGATTTTATAGTCATTTGGGTTCAGCTTGTCTGCAATAATCCCAGCAGAAAATCCCAGGAGCAATTTTTCCAGCAGATTAATACAAATCTTTATTTCAAACAGCTTCATTTTTCAGAATCTTATGTTTTATTAAAATATCCTTTTTCTGGCTATAAAGAAAATATTGCTTCCTCTAAAAGCCTGCAGTGTTAGCTGGAGTAATGGAAGCTGATTCCAAATAGTGTAATCCTCCCTTTGCAATTCATGATGCATGAGAAGGAATGTGTCTGCAACACCAGGGAGAGTCAGTGCAGGTCTGGGGTGCACCAGGCATGGTGGCAAAGAGCAGAAGGAAAGTATGGTTTTGGCTGCAATGATTATATCAGTACCTAATGACCACGGCAACATTTGGTATTGCATTGAAATAGAAGTTTGCAGGAGCAGTTTTCAGGTCTGACATTCAGTAAAAACTTACTGGCTGGTTCAGGTTTCAGACAGAAATTTATTGAAGCCACGTTTCACAACTCAGTCTGTGATCCATCCCTTAAAAAAGGAATCTGATTTACCAAAGGGCGTGAGCATGAAAAAATTGTGATTTTTCTATGTCTGATTTTACTGTAATGTATTCCAAAGATCACGGCATTTTTTTAAAAGACTGTTATTGTTTGCTCTGGGATTTCAAAACCTCCCACACAGTAAAAAGCACATTGAAAGGGCTAAATTAATGAAGAATTGAACTATTAAGCTAGAACTATGTCAGATTTCTTCGAAACCAAGAAGTGTTTATTGCCAAAGGTTTATAATGTCTACAGCAAAGATTTACAGAAAATTCAAGATCATATATTAGATCCTTGCAAACAACTACAAGTATCTTCCATCCGAAGCCTGTTTTGATAGAATAGGAAATCTGGGCTGCTCTACCCAGCTCCTCTCTACTGGCTGATATTTAAACCTATGTTTAGTTAATCAACATATCTAAACTGAAAACCAATGGCTCCACTAAATTATATAATCAATTCTGAAAACATATTTTCCAGATTAAAACCCAGAATTTACTCCTTCCTCCCGTAGTTACCTTCTTGCAGTATGTGTGTCCATTTTGAGTGATACTTGGAAGCACACAAAGTGAACATGAGGACTGGATATCTCACCAAAATTGCGTTCAATATGACCATAATGTTACCATTGAGGCCCAAAATCCTAATATAAGCCCCCCAGATAGTAATATCAGCATTATAATGTATTAATATTATATTAAAATTGTGCATTTATGGTTCCACAGTCCTCATTTTGATATAAACGAAAATGCTATTGGGCATGGTGGCTTTGATCTACGTCCATGCAGTTTAGCAATTGGATACAGACTTTTGACCAGTCAAAACACAACAGTCTTTATTTTAACGGTAGAGAACAGACTCCAAGTGAGCTCCTTCCAGGAGCAGTTAATGCTAAAGTCATAAAACTGTGAGCTTTGCAGCAGAACACACCTAAAGGTACATCACAGGGTGTTTACTTTTGCACAAGAAACAAGTCATATCATACACAATATATTCTTGAAAGTAGATTAAATGTGCTTTATACATTCACAAAAACAGACCAAATGTCAAAATAACATAAATGCAGTGTATGTGGTGATGATTTTTAACACAGAAATGAGATCAGACAAGTAAGTATTTTGGCGAAAATCTGTGAAAGTTTCTGAGTTGAGCCAGAAGGACTATTCTGTGCCAGTTTGAAATGTGACATATATTTCTACACAGCTATTTCCTTGATGCATATAGAAAGCCATATTTGACACCTTATTTAAAAGATTCCACTCTGTATAAAACAATTCTGTACTAAGTGGAAAATGGTTTAAAGTATACATTTGACTTCTCTATTGGAACAACGATTTCAGCAGATGGCTGAAATTTTGTCACATGTTCCTGTGATTTCCATAACCCAAAGGCAGCTGAGGAACCATTCCACAGCTCAACATTCTTTGAAGATGTGAGTCCTTCCGCAGGTTTGGGATAACAATCAAAATTTTATTTAAATGTGAACTATGTTCATATTTCATTGATTTTAGATCCATCCATGATTTTTTTTTCCCAATACCAATCATAGAACTCAAACTATAGAGCAGATTTCCTTTCTTATATCCCACTTCTCCCATCCAGGTATTGCCGTCTTTTTTTACCTTGCTGTCAATAGTTTCTGAGATGCCTTCAGACACAATTATAAAGTCCACTGACCTCCTCAGGAAACTGCTGAACTCAGTCAGGAGAGCTTTCATACAAGTGGTGCAAACAGAACAGTAACACTTAGAGGATGCACCCAGTCTTGAGAAAAAGTTTGGGCTTCCAAGGTCATTAATTTTATATGTGGAAACCCATGGAATTGAATACACCCCTGTCTCCTGTGAAACTTCTAACTGTAAAATACTGCATAGCAGAACAGCTCTAATAAATTGTTTCCTGTAAAATCTTGAGCTACAATTCTATTAACATAAATCCTATGAGCTGCTGCAATGCTGATCACCAGTCTCTCTTGTGAGAGATCATAATGGAAATCCTCCTTTTTCCACTATGCAGATGAGGAATTCTTTCTTTAAGGCTGTTGTGGAGCAGGATATGGAATAGGCCAGCACAGGGCAGCACATGCTCTTTCAACTTTTCTAGGGATTTTCTGATATAAGAATATTCTGTATTTACAAGAACACCACTTAATTATTTTTTTTTTTCCAAACTCGAACTCAATAAGGAGTGAGTAAAAGAAATGTTTGAACCATTACTTCCCAGGAGGGAAAACATGAAAAGTATTAGGGGAAAAAAAAGTTTGAAAGAGTTGTAGAGGTTTTTTAATTTACATAGCATTTGAATTTTTTTTAAAGTTTCTTCTTTCCTATATTTGTATATGTTCCTGGTTTATGCTTTCTCTCAACAAAAGAAAAACTATGAAAAATTAAAAGGATGACATAAACCCCATTCTTATCATAGGATGGGTTTCCATTTCTATTTTTATGTTTTTGAAAGTGAGCAAAAAAAAATGAGCACAATATCTGGTCATAAAATATTGGCATTACTAGGAATGCTGTCCACTGATGGCAACACACTGCTCCAACAAACATCTCACGTACTTCCCAGAGAGGTGTTGTCCCCTGATTTTCAATGATAGTTGAACCTTGGTTGCTGCTGACTTTTTCTGCTTTCTTTAGCCTTGGCCACAACGTGACTTCCATAGAAAATACTGTGAGGATACTATGGAGAACTTTCTTTCTCATAGTTGAAGAAACATCAAAGGAATTACTGGATTTATTCTGCTGTAGTGGTGAAACTTGCCTGAAAATGTCATGGCACATATAGGAATAATTTATTTTGTTCCAGTTAACATGTGGAGCTATTTGCATGATACTGCATATTCATTTAGCTGTCATCACTGTGGGTGGGTTTCCATTTTCCACCCTCTGTCTGAGCAGTGATTTGGTAGAAGACAGTTCCTATAAGAACATAGGAAAAAGTGATCTATAGCAGCTGCAAAAACAGGCAAGGTGAAAAGCAGTTTTACCTACAGGTATTGATATTTCATTGCACACTTCAATCCCTGTTGAGCAATTGCTCATAAAAAGAAAATGCTCTGGTTAAGCTGCCAAAGACTAGAAATGCCACATATTACACACCCTGGATAGCATTCCTGGCCTGGAATGTGGGTGCCTATAAATGATAAATATGACACAATAAATAGATGGCAGAAAAATCAGAGGTATGAAGATCCTATGTCCTGAAATGGAAATAAAACTGGAATTTCATAGCGAGAGATTCCTATAATCAGATGGAAAAAGAAGCCCTCCTAGCCCATAACTATTGCCAATATTGTGATGAGTCCTTTGACTGCATGGTGCCTTCTTTAGAATTGCATTGCTGCAAACAGGGATGGAACAGCACCAAGATAGTTGTTTCCTGTGCAAACAATTAATTTTGCTATTTCTTAATAGTACAAAGTTAAGTTATGCAGTCAGTCGATTTCAATTACACTCGTGTTGCCATTTGTTTTGCTGGGCTTGCTGTTTATTGTCTGTGCACACCATGCTGAGTACACACGAAGTGCTCATCCCATATTGTGCCACTTGGGCAGTTCCATTAGAAATAAATAAGCATTTGCCCAGACAGAAAATTCTGTAGTAAGAGATGGAAATATGACAAAAGAAACACTGAAAGAATACTCTTTTTCTGAAGGTTCAGAGAGTTTTCCACTTATTTTATTTTAGATCTTACATTTCAGAGGTCCAGAAAATTGCAGGAAAAAAGGTTTCTAGTTTTCATGTGGGTTTTGGTGTGTTTTTGTCTTTTGGAATAGGTATTCCAAACAACATGAAGCATTATTTGCTAAAGATGTGTGTGTCCAATAGAGGTCTACAGGATATTTTCATTCCTCCCATACTGACATCACTTCTCAGTAATCCTTCTATATAAACACCTCGCTGTTTGGAAAAACATTTATTTTTGTATTCTGTATTCTTTGCTTTATGCTACTTGTGTGGCAGAAAATCTTCCCTGAACAAAGCAAATTACAAAGTGTCATTGGAATGGCCAAATTCCATGGAGAAGGCCCCCAAATCACAGACTTAGAACAACCACAAAGTGTTGACTAAAAAATTGGAGAAAAGTACTACCTTTTCCATTCTATTCTAGAACAAGCACTGCTGTGCTAAGGAAAGGTGGGAAGCAGAGAAATGTAGCAGATTCATCCTGCCATCAGAGAGTTTCTGCCTCAATGTTAAACCCTGTTCCACAAATGCATTACTTTGTTAAAAAAGATTTTTCTTCTCTGCTTGAGAGTCAGAGTAAGATAAAGTTGAAAAGTAATCTTGTTGGAGTAAGCCTAGTAATTAGGAATAAACAGTCAGGGATTGCAAGCTCAATTACCTGTGTTTGCTCACGTACAGTCCTCCTAAAGAAAGGCAAGAGGAGTGTTTGCAAACACTTACTGCCCTTTATGCAGTCTAAAGGCTTTCTCTCTGGGTGAGTTTGAGCTCTCTTACAAAATCTTACCAGTCTAATATTAGGGAGTACAGAGAGAGGTGTATGAGAACAAAAATATCTCCCAAAATCCTCTCATAGAAAAAATATTAGGAAACGTTGCATGTATTACACTCCATTTAAGAAATATGTTAGAACAGTAATCATGAAACTAATGGTATGTTTACTTTGTCAGGCAAATACAACTTTCAAATTCAGCTGTGTAGGTGGTACTGGCTTCTCTTTAGCACCATAGGTTTGAAAAATGCAAGCTGTGCACTGAAAAAGATTTGTCATGTTGAACATTTATTTTGATTTCATTTTGTCTTACAATCTTCAGCCAGAATTGTATTTCACGTTAGACACCTGTGAGCAGTTTTCAGACATATCATAATTACTTCTTGGTAATTATGGGATTATTTGTGCAAAACCACCCTATTGCCCCATGGCAGAAGGCATTGGAAGCCGTGCACTGGAAGTGGAGACCTCAACAGCCTGCAGGCATAGCAGCTCCATGCATTCACCTCACACAGCAAAAGGTGGGTATCCAAAAACTTTGAGGGGGGCTCTGCTTTCCTTGGCAATGCTGAGACTAATTTAACTTACATGACAGATGATTTTGCTTAGGAGAGAAGAGAAAGAGATCCAAAGAGTAGTCTTGAGTTTGATTCCAAGGGATCCAATCAGGTAATAAAACAATTTCTTTCTATGCCTAATTTGAAAGACTACGTCATCAGACCTAGATTAGCCTGAAACAGTGATGGAGTTTCATGCTGAGAATGTCTGTACCCACTTCAGAAGAAACTGTGCCCTCATAGCCTCCTGAGGCATGTGAGGCTTGGCCAGGTAAAACTGGTTCATTCGAGAGCAGAGGGAAAGAGGCAAGTTAGAGAAAAGCTGCCCCTCACTGAGAGCAGCATAAGCCGAAAGAAAATAATACATATCAAAAGGCAGGGGAAGACAGAGAATAACTTGGCAAGATCCAAGATAGACTGATTTGTTATACAGATAATGTTCTTTGGCAACTTACAGCCCAATGATGAAGAAATTTTCCAGGCTGGGACATAATTTTATACCAATTTTTCAATTTGTTTAATTTTGAGCTTGGCATAGGAACATCAGAAGGAGGACACTACTTGAAGGAGCTCAATTTTGTGTATGCTTTGCAGCTAACAAAAAATGAATTATTTTTTACGAGTTTTTATACACTTGCATGTTTCCCTTATCGAACTTTATTTTAATTATTTGTCTGTCTCAGTAAGCTTTTCTTAGCATATTTGCAAAAGATGTGTGCAATGCTTTATGCTGTGCCAGTTTCTTCCAAAGTAACTGAAGAGAAAAACTAACTTAACCTAGAAATAATGGGTTTTTTACTACAATTTCAATGGTACAGTCTTCATTCCAATCTTATTGTGAAGTATATAATCATGAAGGTGTATATCGACAGCTCTTCTGAATCTGAATAGAGAATAATTAAAGCAAATAGCAATTAACCTGTGTCAGGGAAAGCATCGTAATGTAAGTGCTGCTTCAGGGAAATTTCTGTTGTAAAATCAAAAGGATAGACGAGGAGAAAAATAGTATTTGAGGCAAGCTGCCAGTCAAATTATGTTCAGTATGGTTGATTTAACGTTCTTTCATCTTCCTAGTCAGAGTCGTGGTCTTGAGGAACATATTAGGAGCTTGCAGGAAGCTATAAATATAGAGGATATAAAATGGGATAAAGACAACATTGCAATTTAGGATTAGAAAAATGAAACATATATATATATGTATATATATACACACACACTTACTGAAAATGAAAACAAGACTTATGTAATTAGTTCTGTTATTTATAAAATATGGGGTTTATGCTTTTTTAGTGAATAAATTGCTGAATACACTGAGGCATGTCAGTAAAAGCTTTAAAATGGCTATACAGGGTAAAACCAAAGTTCATAATATGCTGTCTCAAGCAATGAGTAAAAGCAGACATCTAAGACAGACCAAACATGAAATCAGAAACTACCTCAGAGAATTTTTCTTTTTTTCCCCTCTTCTTAATAATTCCTAACATTTGTCTTTATTTTTCTATTCTCTGAGCTGATGTTCTCATGGACTGCGTATTACTCTGCAAGATGCAGTCTGCAGTAATTTAGAACACATCATGTTATATGTGAAATTACGATTTATCTTTCCCTCATCTATATAATTTCACATTTATTTTGTTGAATTGTATCTGCCATTTAAATGACTCATTGCCTATCTCAAAGGGTTTTTTCTATTTCTTTAGTGAATCTTCAACTTCTGCTCCTACTCTCTGTTTTCAGCTCTTTAATCTTTCCCTTTTGGCAAGGGAGATTTTGAGAGCCCTTTGGAAAGACAGATACATTATATTAAGTGGATCTTCTTTATCATAGACTTTTTGTCTCCTTCTAAAAACCAAAGAATAAAGATTCATTTATATTTTAGTTTATCTGTTTCAATTTTTCATGTACTTTCTAATGATTTTTAAGGTATTGATATAAAATTTACTGTCTTGTAAATTTGTGCCCTTCTCAGGACACACGTTTATCATCTTTTCTGTTTTTCAGCCCTCAAGTACAAAGGTGGTTTTGAGCTAGAGCTCATGAAACAGAGCCAGGTCAGTTACTGCATCACAGATAAACTTTAGAATGGCTGGAAATGGTCCTGGCAGATCTGCCTCTTGCATGGACTGGTTTTCCTGATGTTTATGTTGATATGTTCTAACTATCCTTAGATATTCTTATCTACTTTATACTCCACAGAATGAGAACCAAACAAACCAAACCCTCTCATACTCTTGAGGGGAACACTACCCTCTGCTAATTTGTCTGTACATTTTGCTGCTAATGTCAATGGATATAAATTGCCAAATTCCAGAATTTACTTTTCCAGCTCAATAGGCAATGAATAGAAGTGACAGGAAAATCACTTTTACAGACAGAGGAACAGCAAAATGCTGTTTCCATTTGTCTTTCTGCTTGGTATGAAAAAAAATTGTCTGCACCCACAAGCACAGTATTGCAGAAAGCCTAGTATTGAAAATCCATACGACTTCCCATAAAAGAACGTGAACTCTTAAGAAATTCTGGAATTGCTGGCAAGAAGAAGAGTCCCCATCTTTAATTCATCTGCCTTACTTGAGCAGTAACAGAAGGTGCATAATAGAGATCTGATCCAGCAGAATGTGTCACTGTACTTCCTTTAATCAAGAAAACCCTTCTGTACATCTTAAACACTGAAGAACTGAGTTCCAAGAACTTAGACAGAAAATACTCCGAATGCTACTGCTGCACTGATTGTATGAAGTATTACAAAGGGTTCTTGTTGATATAAAAAATATTATTGCTCAGCAGCAGGGACCACGAGCTACTTAGCTGTAATGTCGCACTATTTGGTTTAAGGCAAAAGGAACAACTACACTGTTTGTTTAGTATAAAAATATAGATCCTCAGGAGAATAAAACAGTAATTTGAGTTTCTGCTGCAGGATGAGTCAGACATTGTAGCACCAGCCAAGCCCCTGCCATGACTGAGACATGGGCTGATGGCATGCACTGCTTGGAAAGCTGGTGAAAGCTGTAGTCTGGAGCCAAAGCACGTTGGAGAATTACTGCAGATTAATTTCTGTTGGTGTTGAAGGGTGCATCTCTCCTAAATCCTGTGCTTGTTATGACTCTCCTCTGCTCAAGTGGACTGGAAAGAGATAAAGCTGAAAAGACATTTTACTAGGGAGATATATACTGCTGGGATCTCTAACATCACAGAATAATATACCTTCCCAAATGCAGACTGGAGAACGCGTATTGTCAAAATGGTCCAGTCAATGCAGCTTGTCACAGGTGAAAGAATTCAGCATTTCCAAAGCAAAATGTACTTTCATTCTGCCACGAATTTTGGTGAAGGAATTAATTTGAAACTGATAGAAACTCACATTAATTTTGCTTAAATATCAGCAACTAGTAAGTTTTGTTTTCAGAAGGCCAAGCTTTTAGAAAGGAAGAGAAACAGTCAATAAAAGCAAGTGGGATGGAGAGGTTAAGTTATTTTTTAAAATAAAGGCAGAAATTGTCTGGAAACCATATCCTCGTAAGATGTGAAAATTAGTAGTTGAGAGATTGTTGAACAAACAACCCCCACTTGTAGGACAGAAAAGAGCAAGCAGGAAAAAAAAGCTGAATCTTGAAGATTTAGGCAAAGCAACAGATGAGGGAGAAGACATGAGGAAGTGAAAGTTGCCAGACTTTGCAGAGGAAATTAAGAACACACTGTAAACCTTGGATAGCAAAATGAACAAGCAACGGAAGATGGGAGATTTAAGGCAATGCAGAAGGGCTCTACAGGGTATGGGCATGTCGTGTTCTCAGTGGGAGTATGAGTGTAGTTTATGGGTGTGAAGATAGGAGAGCTAATGCGAGAGGGGATTAGTGAGAAAGTGTGACAACAGAGCTGGCAGTCAGGTACAAGGACCTGCAGACACTCCCACTGAGGGAGTTACTATTCCACCCCCCACAGTGATGAACAACCTGGCACAGAATACGGCAAGGCTCTGAACAGGATTTTGATCGTTCTTTCCCCTGGGTGTGTAAGGGGCAGACAATACCTTTTAGCTGTATAACATGATGATGACTGAAGAATGGAAGGAGATGGGGAAACGGGTGAGGTGCAAGAGAAAATTAGGTGATGACTGCCCCAGGCAGGGGCAGGGAAACAAAGGGGACAGAGACAGAAATGAAGATCCAGAAGGAAGAGGGCTTGAAAAGCAACACTGAGAATGCAAGATCAATCCAGCTATGCAGTCCATCTCTCAGACATCAGTGTGGTAACTATGTTAGCTAGATTTCAAATACGGCTGTGAAATGTCGCTGTGCTGGAGCTGGGAGCTCAGGAAGGGGAGAGGAGCTGAGTGCAGGTGCTGCAGGGTGAGGCCAGGGGAGCGAGGCCTGGGGCTGCTTTGTTTGGGATGGTGTGTGCTGGCACCATTCCCTGTTCTGCCAGCAGCTCCAGGAGCCGCACAGTGACCACTCAGGCCTTTGCCTTCCCATGGGTTTCTCGATTGTGTCTCAGGTCAGGAAATTATTCTAGTACGGGGTGTGAGCTTTCCTCGTTCACGCGTTAAAGAACTGCACCCCTCCTCACACTACGCAACACCTTTAAAGGTGTCTTCACTTATAAAGGTGGTCACAGACACTCAGGTGCTGGCAGGCAGCAGCCAGTACAGTGTCTAAAACATAATGAGGGAAGTCCAGCGCTGAATCTCATACAAACGTTCACCCACTAAGATGGACTGCTAATGTTTATAGTCATTAACGATGAAAGCAGTTTTTTTGGGCTAGAGAGACATTTATCTATTACATTTGTTTATTTAATATGGACATTGTGTGGCAAGAAAATATCTAAGAGTTACATTAGCAAGATTAGCGGTTATTTTTACTTTAGTCTGTGCATTTCGATCTATTTGTCATTTCCTATTCTGAAGTCAGCAGAACCCAATCATTTTTATCAGCACTTTGAGTGCTACAATGCACCATCAAGACTGGAGAAAAATGGGGATATAAAAGTAATCTCTGCAACAGGTAGGGGTGTTTACATATAGATAGCATGTTTAGTTTGATAAATGCTTCTTCGTGTAGTCAGATAGTTTTCTAAATATCTGATATCAAGAAAACACACAGAAGGTGCCAAGTTCCATTTCTGTTTTCTAGATAGAACAAAACGAACTGAATTTATAAATGCCGCTGGTGTGCCACTCATTTACTGACATTAAATTCTGAAAATTGTGAAGGACAGCAAAAGAGAGGGTATTTTATTTTAATAGAGAAGTGACAGTTCTGTGAACTTTCTTTGTCATTTCTCATATGAGCTTGCCAAGCAGCATGAGTGAAAATGACACGGGGAAAAAAAGGCCAACATGGTGAATTTAGTCACAAATTGTTGTTTTCTGTTTTCCCAGACATCTTTCTTGAGAAAAAGGGAACTCTGAAAGTCAAAAATTTGTGAATACAGAATAAAATTGAGTAAAACCTTATTACAAATGAGCTGTATTGGTTCACCCTGCCAAAAAAAAGGGGTTAGATTTCTTTGTTCTTTGTTTTCTTTGCATTTGTTTGATAACCTCAATTTAAAATAGGAAAAGATACAGTCTATTTTTCTAAAATAAAACCTATAAATATGCAGATATAGTGTCAACATGATACCAAACCCCAGACACCTGAATTTAACATTGCATTTTTGCATTTTTTTTTCTGGTACAGTTTAATATTGTTCCAGGTAAGGGGAAAAGAAAAAGAAAAAAAAGAGAAGACAACACCAAATATCATGTAGAACATATAAAAGAGTATTTCAAGATTGTTTTCAAAGCATAGTGCTGAGAAATGGTATCAAGCTACAAGAGTAGGATACACCACTGTGTTTGATTCCTCGGAAATCCCAGCACGATGCCTCTCCTGCGGCAGGGATGGGGCAGCTGAAGCCCAGGAGGGAGCTGACGCTTGGCCAGCACACGTCCCCGGCTTCCAGCCAGCTTTAGCAATGCGATACTGCCGCAGGGCAGGGGAGGTTTCACAGCTTCACCCCTGGGTAGCCAGGGGCCAGCCCGAGGTGCACAGAAGACAAAGAGCGAGTAAAGCAGCAGCTCTGCTCTGCTGGGCACCGCAGAACACAATGCTCCGACCCTTCTGCTCTCGCTGCCCTCGAATGAGAGCTCTCCCTCCAGCTGGGACTGTTCTCCTCATCTTGCTGCCACAAAGGTACTAAAACCCAGCAGAAAAACTGACACTTTTTCTAAAATGAAGCCCTATAGGTTATTTGCTCAATTTCCAATAAGGGATTAATTGAAGTATCTATTTTAGCTGATCATGGCCTGCCGGTACAGGCTACAGCTGAAACATTGTATTAGCAGCCTTCTTAAGCTAAATCTTATTTTTCATGGCTCATTAACTTTGGTGAAGTCTGCTCCAGGCTGAAATTTTACAAGATTCCAGTTCTAAAGTGTTTTCTTTAAGAACTGGTAACTAAAAATGGCCTGCAAGTTCAATGGCCTATAAAAAATAAATAAGTTATTAGCGTTAGACACTTCTAATTTACAGGGCTTGAAAATGTCAGATAAGAAAAAGGAGGCAGACAGTTATCACTGCTAATTACCTTCCAGGTCCATTCTGGATGCATTCGCAGTAGCTATGAATGAAGTGGTGCTCTTCAATGTGTAAGAAATAGACCAGTACCATTTTGTAAAAACTTCAGTAAGAATATGTCTTTGTCAAAGGTAAAGGGTACTCAGATTTCAAGCAGAGAATTATCTTAGCAGCCAGCAAACTGTCCTTTCCCAGTGCTGTGCAAGAAAAGAAGTGAGAGGAGTCTCTGGCGAGCTTTCCTCATTCCTTTGCCGGCTCCTTGGAGGCAACAGCCACCGCAGGGTGCTCACAGCCACCGCAGGGTGCTCACAGCCACCGCAGGGTGCTCACAGCCATCCCAGGGTGCTCACAGCCACCGCAGGGTGCTCACAGCCACCGCAGGGTGTTCACAGCCATCCCAGGGTGCTCACAGCCATCCCAGGGTGCTCACAGCCACCGCAGGGTGCTCACAGCCATCCCAGGGTGTTCACAGACACCGCATGGTGCTCACAGCCACCGCAGGGTGCTCACAGCCACCGCAGGGTGCTCACAGCCATCCCAGGGTGCTCATAGCCACCGCAGGGTGTTCACAGCCATCCCAGGGTGCTCGTAGCCACCGCAGGGTGCTCACAGCCACCGCAGGGTGTTCACAGCCATCCCAGGGTGCTCATAGCCACCGCAGGGTGCTCACAGCCACCACAGGGTGTTCACAGCCATCCCAGGGTGTTCACAGCCACCGCAGGGTGTTCACAGCCTCCAAGGCTCCCCACGCCTGCCCCATCCTTCTCCTCCCTGGGCAGCGTGGCCAGGGCAGAGCCCAGGGGTCTGCCCCAAGTGTTCCTCACCTGCTGCCCACTGCCCGCGCTCCCCAGGGCAGAGACCGGCAAAGCAAGGCTGGAATTTGCAGTCCCAGGGGCAGAAATAACTCCTCAGTCTGAGCTCCACAGCTTGTCTCAGCTCCTCACTCAGAGGCAGAAGAGAAGAGCTTCCTAGTCATGCAGCAGTTACAAAAATGCAGCCTCAGTGGTGCAGGACATCTCTAAATCATCCCTGGGCAGAGAGTGGGACCTGCCCACCTCTGGCTGCCCATTGTGGATTAAATAATCACCAGATTATTTAATGCAGAGGGGTGTTCTCCCACTACCCTCTCACCGTGTGTGCAGTGGCTCCCCACATAACCCCGGCTCTCCTATAAAAACACAGCTTAATATTTGTGGGGCAGGAAAGGGTAAGTGTGTGTTTGACACCACTTAAATTATTGCCAAGTACTAAGTGTGACAATCTGCATATCTGGGAGGGGCTTAGGCTACGAAAAAGAAGTATGCAAGAATTCAACAAGGTTTATTTCTGCCACTACACTTTCGCTTTCCATTTCTCAGATACTGAAAGAGCTTGGCCTTACGTTTACAGCCAAAAATATTAATAGTTAGATTTTTTTTTGTACTCCTTTTCAAAAAAAAGATTTGGAGTTTGTCTTCTTGGGGGGGTGGGGTGGGGTGGGAAACTAACTGCTTCACTTAAAGCAAAAAGGACCTTTATTTTCACACAACATGGGTCATGTTTCCATTATCAGGTCAGTTTGAAAAAAAGCTTTGAAAGGAATGTTGCCAGAGAATGCAAATCCAAATAATACATTGTCTTATCGACATCAACTCTACTTTGTAAAGTAAGTACCCATTTCACAGAAATTGAATTTATTGATGAAATAACGGGAGAAAGTGTGTTCCAAAAAATAGACATATTTCAAAGTTTTTAGATTTTTTTGTTCTAGATTTGTATTTTGGAACTTGGCTTTATGTTTTACCAGATATCATATGGCTGAAACTGCTTCAAAGAAAGATGGTTTCAATATGTATGAAGAATTTCTTTCCATATGTCATGAAGGAAAAAAAAAATGTTTTGACAATTGTTTTCTCATGAGACAAGATTTGTATGTTCTGAGGTGCAGTAACGTGTCACCAGCTAAGATAGTGAACAGCAGCAGTTTGAAATAGCCAGTGAGGATGGCTGGGCCAAAAGACTTTTTTCTGAGAAAGCCAGCTGCAACTCTATTTTTCATTTAGCTGGTGACTGCCAGTCAACATTTTTTTTGGATTTGAATAAATATGCTCTCGATAATGATTTCTTAGCATTTTAGTGTCCATTCCTCCTCTCTTCTCTAGCAATTCTGGGCTTTGTTATGTTCCTGACTGTGATGTTTGGGACCTGGTTTTCTTCCCTTCCATTTTTAAAGATGACCTTGCTGGTAAATCTGCTTTCAAAGGTCCCTTGGCTCCATTTAAAACCCAGACCTTTGAACATGGTCTTTAATAGTTGTAAAATGTTCTCATAAATTCCAAGCTATGTATTTTCTATATTGTTTCTTTATGGTTCATTTAGTGTGACATTATATAAAAATTTTAAAGAGGCATTTCCTTCTCAATCACTTTTGAGTGAAGTGTCTGGAAAAATCACTCTTAAAACTTTCTGTTTGAGCCATTAATTAGCACACTTCTTGTTAACTGCTGCTGTAGCTTTTGATTCACTGGCACCAGCACCCTTCTGGTGTGATGGATGTGCTGTAAAGGCTTAGATAGGTAGGCTGTTTGCATGTCATAGTAAAATGAGATATGGCGTTCACTTTCAAAATGGACTTTATGGGATAATACTTTATAGAAGTGATGATGTCGTCCTGGATACTGCAGCTTTGCAAGTAAATACAAATAATGCTCCATGTGTTTTATTAGCCTTTGTCAGTGTAACCTTTAACAGAAAATTAAGACATATTCAGGGCAGTATTTTAAGATGAAAGGGGCATTAACATAATGGCATAAATAACTACCCAAGAATTTATGTAGGCAGCTATGAATAAAGATACAAAGGTTTCCTGAACATAAGAGTCTGGTGTGAGGAAAAACCAAAAAGTCTCGTGGAAACAGGAGGACCTACTGGAAATCAGAACCCCTTGAGATGGGGAGGAATCTAGTGGTTCTGGTTTTATTTTGACTCTTCTTCTATTAAAAAAAAAGTTTTAATATTGCTGAACAGTTTTTTATTATGTATAACAAGCTGCAGTGTAGAAAGCTTTTCACCTAATGGGAATTAATGACCAAGGGAAAAAAAGCCTGACAAACCAGAGGGACGTATGTGGAGTTAGCACAGCACTGGTCACCATGTGCTTTCTTGCTCTTGAACCTGCTGAGGGATTAAAGGCAGGGAGGTGCTCAGATGTCCCTGTAATGAAAGAGCCAGAACAATACTTCAGAGAGGAAAAGCAGCCTGAGAAAAACAGAGAAACCACAACTGATTACTGCCCTTGGTTTTGCTGGTTACCAGGAGCTATAACACAGCAGTAAAGAGTAAGGCTTAGGCAACATCTGTTATTTGTCCAGCATGAAAAGAGTTTGAAAGCTGTGCCACTGCTGGAATGAACATCCATCCTGGGATGGGTTTTACACGAAGGCACAAGCCTGAGAGCCTGGCTCACCTGTCCCTGCCAGCAGGTACCACCAGCCCCTGGCTGTGCCCCTAGCAGAGCCTGGCACCTGCCCTGCCGTCCCAGACAGCAGCAAGGAGCACAAACAGCATCAGCAGGCCTAGAAGTAGAGGTCCCAGAGAATTATCAGGGACAGTGATGAATCACACTGGCATTTAGACCATGCTCAAAGGGCTCTAAAAAGTGAAGAAGTAATTTCATTCTGTAGTAGATTTTCAAAATACCTGGAGGCAGATATTTCCCTGGGTCATGGCCCAGTCTTGTAACTTTCCTTCAAACTCCTTCTCTTTTTGGTTCTTACATCTGGTGCTGTTGTATGTAGCATAATAATAACACATTTAGGGTAAAGAGAGCTGCCACTGACAGTAATAGCACCAAGACTCAATTATATATAACTTGTGCAGTATTTTCTTTTGGTCATCACAAATATAATTAATGAAAGGCAAAATGAAAAATGCTTTTTAAAGAGGGATGAATCTAATAAATAAGAACCAGAAAAAAAAAAAAAACCAAAAAAAGAGAAAATGTTGTCAATTTATATTCTACAAAACTTGAGTGAGTTTTGGCAGTCAGTATTAAATGCAGCTTTGCTGTGTTTGTGTGCATCATCTCAGGACAAAAAGTATTATACAATGCTTATATTTAATGCAGTCTACTTATGTCAGTCAGTAAGTGATAGCATGTCCTATCTAATTAAATCCAGATTTCTGTGCGTCTCTTCATTTACTTACTGTGAAAATAATGGAAGCTAGCATTAAAGTATTAAAATCAGATAAAATTGCATTTCATATTAATACAGTGTGTGGAAATGTATAATTTAAAATATATCTTATGAAATGTAATCTCCTTTACATATTGCATAGAGCTTTGATATTGATCAAGATATTTCCGGGAGTGTACAATGAGAGGAGAAAATGAGTGTGTTATCTTTCCTCTAGGTATAAGCTTGCTTCTTGCTGATCTCTCACACTGCTCCTTTGAATAAAACTAGTTCTTGTTTGATCTTTTTTCTTCTTGTTGTTTAAGGAAGGTTAGTTTCAAAAAGGAATGTTGGAATGTAGTCAGCTTCTCTCCATCAGATACTTTGCAGAGCAGTGGGTGAGCAATCCAGGGCCCCTTCATCTTTGTCTCTTCTCTGATCACACTGGGATCAGTCCCTAAGACAAACTTTGCTTTGTTTTCCCACTTTCAGAGCAGCACAGGCCGAGGGGAGCCAGCAGGGTCTGGCTGACAAAGGCACTCAGATTGGGAGCTGCCCTTGGCTAGAGCAGGACACTGGAAAGAGCTGCAGGACACACAACCTGCAGTGGCTGCAAGGAGTGCCAGGACGCCTCGGTTCAACAGGTCCATGTATTTAACTTTGCTTCTGGTTTGAAAACTCAGCCTGTTTAGAACAGAACAGGCTTCAAGTGACTTTTCTGAACGCTGCATCTTTCAGGTTGGTTTCCATGTCAGTCACACCGATGTAAATCCTCTGAGGCCAATGGGAATTGTGCTGGGAACAAATGCAGTGAGAATGAGATCATCCATACTCAGGTGCAGGATCTTCTCTTTTCCAGAATCTGCCATAGCAATGTTCCCTACCTGTGACTAAGGCTTTGCTTTTTAAATCACAGTTTTTATTTGTGTCAGAAACATCCAAATATAGCCATCCTGGGCTATATACATACACATTTGCAACTGAAACTCTTTAAAATCATCCTTTCTTGTTCCTTATGAAAATATGTCTAATAAATCCTGTAAAAAATCCATCTACACAATCTTGAGACAGGCACTATTAAAATTAAGAAGGACTTTCAAATTTAGGAGACACTTTAGGATTAGAACCTTATCTTTTAATATCCAACATCAGAGCTTCAAAGAAATTTATTCTAACTTGTACACCAGCAATATGGAAGGTGTCAGGTGTCTTCCTGCATTATTATCTGCTGGTTGGGGACCAAAAAGCAAAAATTAGTGATACAGAAATCCAAAAACTCAAATTAGAAATGAACTCATAAAAAGATGACATGAATATTGCCTATATCTGTAGAACGATAATTGTTACTGTTCATTTTTTTAGCTTTTTCATTAACCAGGCACTTAAAAATATTCAAAAGAATAAAATTATCTGAGAAAAAACAAAAACAAAATTGCAACTATTTTCAAGCCATAATGTTTACCCTTGGAGAAGCAAAATTGTCTGCCAAATGTGGGATGATTCCTTTCTTTAAATTCTGACTGGCAGGAAAAAAATCTGCTCTCTGCAGAGATTATCTAATTTTGTAGCTGTCTCAAGGATATGTCTCCTTTTATCAGATGATGCCCTTTCTTCCTTGAGTGGAACATTCACTGTGCTCCATAAACAGTCACTTTGCATTATGTAGATTATTTCCTAAGAAAAGTAAAGGAGTGGGCTTTTGACAATGATGGAAACAACGAAGCATGAAGAATTCAGAGAAGATCAAAGGTGCTCATTAGTTTAGATGGTAGGAAATAGAGCCGTTAACAATAACACAGTATCTTTCTTGTTACTCTTTCATACAATATGAAATCCCATAATTGTTGCATCAGAAAATGCCTCATTTACTTTTCATGAATCAAATATTTAAAAGAAATTCTTATGCTTCATATCACATGTAGTAGAGGGACCCCCTCATTTATCGTATTACTTTGATGTATTTTTTTTATTACTTGAAAGGCTAATTCAGATTGCAGAGGTTTTATGAATATTTTATAGACTCGGTGTTGTGAATGATCAGAAATCTCTCTCTCTGATTTGCTCTGGGCTTACAATTCAGCAGTGCTCAAATTAAACCCAGCAGAGGGATAAGCTGTGGAAGCAAAAACCCAGTTGAATCAGCTTCCATATTCCTGCATTTTTACTCAGAGCATTCCTATGACAGCTACAGGTGCTTCCCATATGTATGGAGCTGAGCACGTCAGTGGTGCAAAGTAATATCTTATTCATGTCTCTTCTCTGCTAAGACATAACCAAGAGTACCTGTTTCAGGCAACTTAATGTTATAACCACTGACTTAGTTCAACCTAAAACTATTTTTGATCTTATTTATTTTCTTGCTTTAAATTATAAAGGTCTGCAAATCCTCTAGTATGTGGCTTAGCAGTTCTAATATTACTCTTTCTCTGCTCCATTTGAGGTTGAAGTATAACAATAATACAACTGGTTTAATTAAATTTTTACTGCTTCTTTATGTCTGCTGTGATTACCAGACTGGTGCTGTATTTAGATACTGAATAATTTTTATTTAGGAGCACATCAATAGTTTTTAAATTTTATCCACTGTGGGCTTTCTCTCTATATATCTTGCAAAAGAAAAGGGGATCTGTGTATTTAAAATTTTGTGGTGGAATATTCTGGGCAAAGCAGTGGATGCATCAGTGGAGGACAGATAAGCAAAAGTAAATAAAAATATATCTTCAGCATCCACTGCAAGCAAAAAAATCACACTGAAAAGACCTGCCAGAGTACCACTAAAACCCACAATACAGACAGAAATTGCTTGTTTGTAGTATAATAGATACAGTGTCTTCCTGTTACAGTGATAAAAATCTCATCAAACCATTTCTGCTCACTCATACATGGTCTGTGGCACCTGCATTGCTAAGAAGGTTTGCTGTGAACCTCTTCAGGTAGAAGGTCTTGACTACCCTGTAACAGAGTTGAAAACCCAGTCAGTCATCCTGTGCCACAGCCAACTCTTCCCCTGCTCAGAGCAATTTTGTATGTGACACCTAACCACTATGTCAGCATAAATGGTTTCATCTCTTTTTGTGCTGATTTGAACTACAAACTCACCAATGCTACTGGTTTTCCACAGCAGTGAATTCCCACAATTGAACACTAGCTGAGAAATTGGTGTCTGTGCCTTCAGAAGTCACCGGATTTTCTTCTCGATGAACAGACTGGAGGTTAACACTACTCAGAGGTCATGGGAAACATCCATAGTGAAGGGATGTGGGAGGGTTTGTGCAGTTCCTCTCCCTCCTATTCTGCTGTTTCAAACAGCTGCCAATGTGTTTAATCATTACAAGCAGTAAAACAACACTGGAAAATGTATACAAAATATGGGTGCACTGGGAGAGGACAGGAGGGTGGGAGAGAAAAAGAAGACAGATTTTAATGATCTCTGCCTACTCCCAAAGTAAAGGCATACCCAACGTTATTCAGCAGCATGAAGATATGTTTTAACAATAACCTTTAAAATAATGGTAAGAAATATAAATTAAATACAGCTTGTCTCTTTCTCCAGAGTTTGAGAAGAAAATCAGCTTCTGCTTCATTTGGTAGGAAACCTTAGCTTACTCCAGAGAACAGGGTGTAAAGCCACAGTATTGCACTGTTAAACAGATTTGGTATTCCAGTTAGGTACTGAATTTCCTTTAATAAATATTAGTACTTGGAAAAATTCTGAACTGTGTAAAACCCACAATTTCAAATTCCTTTCCGGCACTTTAGCTTATGCAAGACTGACACAGAAAGGAACTTCTGAAGCCCATAAAGGCAAGGAGGTTTAACTTCTGTTTTCATTTTTCCTAAAAAAATATTAAAGCCGTGCTCGAGTAATCATTTTTAATAAAAGAATGTAACTGTGAGTTAAACGCTCATCATAAGCCTGAACTTGTGAGAGAAGTGCATCTCAAGACTATCATGAGTAATTGCTGCATATTTTCAAGACATCATTATCAAAATGAGCAGCTTTTAGTGCTGGCTAACTGTGACACTGCTGATTTTCAAGTGTGTGCAACTCTTACATTTTTGTCATGCTATCTTTCAACAGCTCCTTCTCCTTTCGCCTCTGAACATGGGACAGGTTCCTATTTTCAATGGGGTTTGTTGTTGATGGTTTATCTCCCATCCTTGCAACTCCATTAGCTAATGGAAAAAAAAATGGTGATGGACCTGTGTATCATGCCCTGAGATATACATACCACAGGTTTTTGTTAAGAGTTTTCAATCATTTAACACATATAAAGACCATGCTGAAAGATGATATTCCAATACACAAGCCAGCTATGAAATAACAGACATAGTGGTAGTTTTTCTTCTCAACCTATTGGCTTAGATACTGAGGGGACAGGGGAGGGAAGGGAAATATGCTACACAATAAAGAATCTCCTGACTCAGCCTAAGGGAAGAGGTATTTTTCTGGTTCTGTGCCTAAGGGAAGAGATATTTTTCTGGTTCTGTGGTCCAGCTCACTCATGGGCAAGACCAGACCAAGGCAGATGGATCAGACAGATGCAAAACAAGCCCAGCCATAAAAACCTCAAATAAATCTGCCAGTCTATGTCCCAAGCTCTTTAATGTGCTCATCATTACTCTCTAGGTTTTAAAAAGGAAAGCACAAGAAGTAAAGCCATTTGCCTACCTTTTTACTGAATCCTGCATTATACTTTCTTTTATAAAAAGCAGGCTAAATTTAATGACTGCAGCCATCTTACAATCTGCAGGCCTTTCTGCTTGCAAGCTGTGATCAATTTATAAAGTACAGATGAAAAAAAAGCAGCCCAGAGCAGGATGCAAAAGCTCCTGTAAGCTGCCAGCCCTCTCTCAGGTGCCTTCTTTGTGGGCAGCAGCACCTCCACACTCATGGCAGGGGGTGAGAAAGAAGCTGAAATGAAGTCATCTCTTTAGAGAACAGTAATGTCATCCCTAAAACTTTTCTTAAGTCACTTTTCTTAAGTTCCACTTCACCGATTTCAGGGCACTCAAAATTTACTTACAGGACATCAGAATTTAAATAAAGGACTCAAACCGTGTGAACTTTTAAATGATCTCTTGTTCTTCAAGATACTGGCAACCTGATGCCAGAAATTCCACATCCCTTTATCTGCCTTAAGAAGAGCTTACAGACGTAGAAGCAATTTTCCCACTCTATCAAAATTCTACAAAGGACATGAGAAAGGTCAGAAGGAAAGCTCTGGTTTCTCTGACTTTGACCACAGAGCTCTCCAAAAAGCATATTGAATATCATTGCACCCAAACAGAGAAACACCATACCATCACCTTTTTAATCTATGATGGATGGCATTATATGGCAATAACAGAGCAATACAATGGCAACCTTGTCTTCTTCTGGGTTTCATGTAAATCAATTCCCCCAGATGAAGCCAAATTTAGAAAGAAAAACAAAAAGAGCTGAACTTTAAATGCTACTACAATATAAGTGTGCCAGTTAGAGTCCTGAAAGGAGTTCCTTTTTATCTGAAAGCACATGCAAGCTCAGAATCCAAATTCAGATAACTGTATACTTTTCCCAGGGTGGTCTCTTTGATTTGGTGAGTCTCAGGCTCCTAATTATCCAGATCAGGTGTCAGACCAGAGAGATAATCTTGGAGCCCACATGGGCCTGCCTTCATTTCCCCTGGCAATCAGTGTGCAGGGACCAGAGGAAAGAGCTTACTAGTTTGCACCAGATTTTCTTTAAAAAACGTGTAAGAATTGAGCCATGCTTATTTTATAATTGTGCTGCAAACTGTTCGGACGTCTCTACGTGGAAAGCACGACATGAAGGTATGATGAGGTTTAGGAGGGCCATGAAGACGTGTTCTGTCCTAAACAATGACAATTCTTTACAGAAGAAATAATGAGTTAAATTCATGGTATGGCTGTATTTTTTTTTTTTTTTGTGATCTTCAAACAGGCTGAAGCACAACTATATGATGTTTATTAATGGCCTAGCAGGAAGGCGTTACCTATATGCAAGGTGAAGTGTGCCTGAGAGAGCAGGAACTTTCCTGTGAGTCCCCAAGATAAGATGTAGATGAGCTGTGGGTTAGAGGAAGACTAATACCACAGTAAGTGATAATATTAAAAATAAATAAGTGTTTAAGTCATAAACCATGAGAAAAAGAATGAACTGCATTACTGAGCAGCTTAGAAGAGAAAGAAAAATGAATCCAATCCCTTGGATCAAGGCAGTTAGAAATGGTTTATAGTTTTAATACTCAAGACTGGAAATGACAATAAAAATTTAAAAAAATTAGACACTGTGGCCTTTATCATTCTCCCCACTTACAGTCATGGAAGATTTTTGTGCCTATTGTCAACACTCAATTTTCTGTAAGGTGTAAATATTGATAACTAAAATACTGATCTTAAATCATAAAAAAACCACTGTTAAGTGAAAAATATTCCTCAAGCTCAGAAAACAAGCATTCCATACAGATGCCTGCAGCCCAGTCATGGTGCTACTTTTGTGGAATTCCTCAATGTGGTGAAAATGGACATGTTGTAGATTTTGCAGGTTCCCTGAAGGCATGTTAAACTTCACAGACACCTCTCCAGAGAATCCAGTGACTGAGATCTTTGTTCCCGTCACCAAGGAAATCAGATGCAATGCACTCAAAAATTGAACTCTTCACATGGCAGGTTCAGTACTCAACAGAAAAGCAACTGTTTGCTTGTCTCAAAGTAATAACCAAAACCTCTCAGATCTCTACATAAGTACTCAAAGCTTGAAATGCTTGTGTCTAGGTGTAAAACACTCAAAGCCTTGGACTTGTACAGAGTAATTGCTTAGTCCCATGTAGCGCTCCTTAATTTCTTTGATCGTGAACAGTAACACCTGTCAGATGTGCATTATGACAGTGCTGGAGGCGAAAAGCTCTGTTGGTGCTTTCTTTTGAGGTAATAAATGAAGAGATGCCATTCACATTTTATAGATAAGGACGTTAGCTACAGAGAGCTGAAGTGTCTTGCCTAAGGTCACGGAGGAATTACTTCATCTGAGCTGGTTCTCTCTTATTTTAGTCACATAAAAGAATTTGGTTCTCAGTTATCAACTATTTATCATTAAATATGTCATTAAGCAAAGAATAAAGACAGCATCACTGCCATCATTCAACAGAAAAGCATCTTGCAAGGGTGAGTCATCACAAAGTGGAGTTCTGCAGCAGCAGGGTGTTTTAACAAGGGCAAGGCTAGAAGCTAAATATTAGAGTTACAGAAAGCATATAATAAATACAAGATTACTGGAAACTCATTTAGTTCCAAAAAGAAGTTGATATGGTGTGAATCACATCACAGGTTTCAGATTCTCACGGCTGCCTTGGTGTCAGGCTTAGGAAAAACAGATCCGATTTTGGCTTCATGTTGCAACCTTGTGAAACTCCCACTTTTTGCATTTTGATGTGAAAACCAGCCTTACTTATTTTAAATTTTTTGAGGCTTTTAAATTCCCAGACTCAAATAAAATCTCAGGATAGCTAAAACAACACCACATAGGACCAAAACAAAATTTTACAGGAGACTCCATGTGGCCAAAGACAGCTGAACTTAAGAAATTTCTACGGAATATACAAACTTGAGTTTTTAGTCAGAATTGAATTTGTTCTATTACATCAAGCATGCTTGCTCACCCAAGCTGGCCTGTAAGATTGACCCAGCACAGTTACTTATTGCAACTTTATTAAGATTTTTTTGTCATTTGTAAATTTAACTAGCAATGATTTTATATCACTTTTCAGATGTTTGCTACTTGTGACTCAAGAAATTTAATTACTCTGAATCAAGAGTATTTCTGTGAAAGACTTGTTACAAAATATGCTAGTGGAGATTTCTTATCAAAGATAATTTTTAATCTAATAGTTGATCATGCCTAGCCCACTTACATTGAGATATATAACTTTGTATAGACTTGTTTGAAATACATTGTTTTCCATTCATTAATTTTAAATATTTTTAAATTTTAGATGGTTTGGTCACTCAAAAAGGATGTTTGCTTTGAACTGCATTATTCTAACTAATGGGTAAGTTTGCAAGTTGATGATCAGACACACAGAAATAACTGACATTTTTATTCTCCCATAAAATTTTAATATGAATGGCAATAAACAGCTCAACTCGAATGCCTATTGTTAATTTTAAATTGATTTATGTCCTTTTCAGAACTATGGTTTAGTGTCCTCTTTAATTTTTACAGTTTATGGCGGATTTTGATAGTAGAGGTTAATTCCTCTGATAAACAAGAAACAGCATGTGCAATAGAATGTATTTACAAAGACTAATTTTATTGCAGAAATTATTCATCTCCTAAACTTTACGATGATAAATATCCAGATAAACTGCAATGAAATACAGCTTATTTCCTAGACTTTCAGCAATTCTTAGAATGAGGAGAAGGGGGAATCCATTGGCAATGAGTTATTGGTGATGTATGGAAATACCAACACTTTTCCAAGCACCTCTGAAGCCTCACCCAGTGCTTCTTGGGCTGAAATTCCTACATAACTTAGGAGAGAACAAGGTAATTACAGAAGGAACACTGAAAGAGAAAAAAAAATACTTCAAATGTTATTTAATTAGTGTTATTTTCAGGATAATCTTTTGATTCCTATGAAAATAATTTTATCACGATTTGGAAGGAGATTGTTGACAACACCAACATTGAAGAGCTGGAATCTTTTCAGGCTACATTCATAAAAATAAGGAAAGCCTTCAAAGGATTTAACACCAAATGATGTAATTTGGTGCAGGTAATTACATACTAGTTTACATCTATCAAACACTATTAATTTTGTTTTTTAATATAAAATTAGCTATTAATTTTGACTTATTCTCAGAATTCTGATTTGAGCCAAGAAGTTCTGGTGCTAGAGCCTGCACTTTTTCTTTTTCAGTGTGCAGATGCATTCAATGCTTCTGCGAATCGGCCTCGTAACTCTAAAGAGCACAGAGGGATTTTTGTGGCTTTTATTTGTTTATTTGGTTTCGGTTTTGTTTTGTTTCGATTTTTTTCCTGTCCATTCTCTCCAGGAAGAAAATTAGTTTTGTTAAACCAGTTAATTTAGAAATGGGCTGGGAAGCTACTGAATTGACAGTAATTGTGTATTGTTACATTTTTTTATTTGAATAACAAACCATTTTTAATTCTTGGTGATGAATAAATGGTCATAGAATATTCTAAGCCAGTGTCACAACTCAGAGAAAACTACAGAGCTTTCTGAGTACCAGCTGACTGAAAACACCAGTCTTTTATCCTTGTGAACTCAGGCTAGTAGTGATTTTTCATTGAATTTTTGATAGTCAAGTACCGTTCAGATGTGGAATGATTTTTATTCACATTATCCTACAGTGTGTTTTTTTTAGCAGGTTTTAAGCTAAAAATAAAAGGTTTTTTTATATACAGGAAAATAATATCTAAAAGTATTCAGAAAATACTGCAAATTATTCATTGTAGCATATTTTAGATACAGCAGAGAGCTTGGCCATGGTGAGCTGTATTTAGCCTAAGGCTGAACAAGTATTAAGAAGACACGGTGGCTTTCTACCAATTGTGTCTTTTATGAGTTAAAGGCTTCAGAAAAAGGCAATTTGGCTTCCTTACAACAAGTGTTGTGTAAAAGCAGGTTCTGAGCTGTTTAAGTCACATCTGTGGGGTTTGAGAAGCTGTACAAGCCAGAGACCAGTAGTGGCACTTGGCTGCTTCCTATGTATCACAGGGGGATTTCTGAGACTCTTAGAGGTCATTGGTTTCCAAATGCTGAACAAAGATGACACCAAAGAGGAACAGGTGGAGGCAATTTTTCTACCCATCAGTTTCAACCAAGTCTAATTTTATTACATAAAAATATATCTGCTTTAAGTAACAACTTGATATAGCACTATTTATGACCCAGACAAACACGAATTGGAAAGTATCACATTGAGCATACTTGCAGCATTTTTTACCTTATTGGATGGAAGCAGCAGCTTACTGGAATGAATAAGTAGTCCATGTAGGATAAATTTAGTATATTAATATTAAATATTTTACAACACCATATCTGAATTTCACTTTATTTTTCCATTAATTCATTTCTTATTACTCCTTTTTTCTTTTTTTTCTTGTACAGCCTCTGTGAAATGGAATAAAAACACCAAAATAAATAGTTGAATTATTTCTAAGCCAATAAATTCTCATTTAAACTCAGGTTTCTAACTAAATTATTTCGTCTTCCCCACTTACTGTAAGTTAGGACAAAATTGGCTGCTTGAGCTCCAATTGCAGGCCTCTGCTTAAGAAAGTTCTGTATAACTTATATACTCGCTGAGACAAGTAGTGCCTTAGTCTCCGAAATGTCTCTGAGCTCAATTAATATTTTCCAGATGAAAGGTGTTGTCACCAGCGAACAGGAATTCCCAGGGCTGACTTGAAAAGAGACATGCCAGGCACTTGGACACTCAAACTGAGAAAGTGACCAGTGCTCAGCAAGGACCATGGAATCAGAATATTTGCAATAAATGTTGAGATTAATCTTAGATCAGAAAAATCCCTTCTCCTGAGAAAACAGCTTCCTGTGAGTGAAACTCAAATTTCAGTCGACAGTGACTCCAAGCACCTACCTGTTCCCCAGTGACCTTCTGTGTAATTTAACAGGGTGCAATATGAAGAGTGTTTTCCCCTAAGGATCAGCATAAATTTCCTTCTGCTTGCTTTCATCCTGTTACTTATGCTTAGACTACTTCAGATTATCTTAAACATTTCCATGGTACCTATTGATAACACCCCCAGTGAAACTTCAGACTGGTGTTCACTCCTTTTCAGCTACAGTGCAATTGAGGAGGACAATGTGTGGGCTTGAACCCCCACAGCAAAAAGCCAATTTTTACCAATAACATAAAAAATGCTGCGAGAACCAGAAAGATTAAAAAACCCGACAAATCAACCAACCAACCATCCAACAAACAAATCAATAAATCCACCAAAAAATCCCCCCAAGCCACTTACAGAAGTAGATTATATCTGAGCCTGGAAAAAAAAAAATTACTGGAGTAGACACGTATTCTTCCAAGTTTTTATGGAGACAATAAACCAAGAACTGGGTAATATGTTCTGATCATCTGTTTTAAGCCGACTCGAAGTACTTGCCTAGTAAAATTATTGCTTTATATAACAGTTTGTTCTTTTTGTTTTGATTAATGACCATGCTAGTTTCTAGGCAGCAACACTTCCTACAGCTACATTGGAGAAAGCACATTTTTTTGGAACTGCTGTTACCTGCCAGTGAGAAAGTGGTTGTCCTGCCAGTGCATTTTACAGAAAGCAATTAAATCTTGTTCTAAAATAGAAGGTGTCCAGTGTTGTTTTTAAACATGTAACAATTTTTGAGCATCCTGTTCTTGTTTTTCTAATTCAATTGCATTACCAACCATGTGAATCTTCAGACAAGATAAATTGCCTTTGTTTCAAATAAATTAACTATATAAACACATATTCTCTCCAAATATCTTTGGAAACACTCATACTTCCTCACAACTCCTTTTGCTAGCTCAGACAGTTTTAGCAGCTTGATTTTTTTTGGGCTCAGTGCAGTAGAAGCACATTGTGCACATGTCTTTTAGTGTTTAATCTTTTTCATTTACAGAGTTTGGTCACAGAGCAAGGACTCATGAAAACAGAACTTCATTTCACAGGCATATAAAACAAAATGGCAGCATTCAGATAAGGCAACTGAAAAGACTTTGACTGTTGCAGAAGCTTGAATACTGTTGTGACTTTTCCTGTCTAAATCAAACGCAGAAAACTGGCACAGCTAATTTTGATCGAGAAGATGAGTTGTTTTGAAATGTGGTGGAAAAACACAACCCAGAACCCATTGCTTCCACTGCTTCAGCTCTCATGCAGCCTAGCAAACAAGAGTCAGACCAACATCTGCAGCCAAATACGAGCTGCTGATCCAACCTGTCTCTCGAAGAAATTAGATGAGGACAGAGGAACATTAGGCAAAATGCTGGAGTTTCCATAGCTTTTTAAAGAAATGCCTTCAAATTTTTAGTATGCCTTTGAAAACCAGGAAGGACTAGGAAAACCAAACAGCTAATTTTTAGGTCACTCTGCTTTGAATGCAAAAACTGGGAACCAAGTCTTAAAAAAATTATTTAAGGTCTACAGTGGCAAAGAAGGTGCTTTCATTTCCAATTGCCAAACAGAGCTGCATGGGTAAAAATCTCATAAAAAACTGCATGAGATGAAAAATGCCAAAGTGGTAGCCAGATTTCAAGAGAGCTTCTGCCAGAAATTCATGTTCAATTGTATGAACTGGACATATGGATTTAGTTACATTATGTGAGAAAAGTTTGAAGCAGAGAAATTGTACTTCTGTAAAAAGCCAAGAAATATAATGCAGAGGGACTAGGCAAAAAAAAATTCTTTCAAACTAAGGCAGAAAGTGAAAGAAAAAACCACAGAGTTGTGGGATCTTCTGTCCAGTAATAAAAGGAAAGTAAATTTCTCAGAACGTTTGTGAATAAATCCAGAGCTTAATGCCATATTTCAAAAATAAATGACAACAGTCTGCATACAGAAAAGGTTAACAGCCAGTCTGGTACTATAAAGTTATTTGGTTTTGTTTCTAAATCCTGTTATTTTGGGTTTTAGTTGTTGGTTTTGTTGTTTCTTGGTTTTGCATTTTTTCTTTTTAAGAAGAAACTTCCTACTACAGACAAAACCAGGCCAGAGACAACTCTATTAGCACAAAGGACATTCCAGCAAACACCAGAGGCTTTTTCAGTGACTACAGGGTGGAGAGGACCCAGCCTTCCCACCAGAGAGCCAGCCAACACTTCAGTAACTTCCACTCCCAGTTCTGTATCAGCCATGGGGTCGGTGGGGTCTATTTTTCACTTTTAACATCTTGCTTGCTGAGTTTTCAGTTTGAATTTTATGCTTTGAGCCAATTTTTCCTCAATTTCCCAGCTTCTGGCTGCTGTTGCACATCGATGGATGTCTCCTTACGCTCTCTCTTTCCCAAACTTTCTGTCTCTGGAGGAAGATGAGAGGTTTTCTCTGTTACTTTTCTCTTGTGTAGAGCTTACTAAGAGAATGATTAGTTGCTGTATTAGTTGATTATTGTTCAGAGTGGTGCAGGCCAGAAAACACCTTCCTTGGAGACTTAAACCTGCTTAGGACTTTCTACACCCATTATTATTCTAATTCCTTGGAAAAGATCCTGAGCTGCTTTTTTTCAATCCACATGATCTACAGATGCTACCAGATTATGTAATCAGCTTTCTCACATATGCTTGGTCTGATCAGAATGAAAAAATATTTGCTAGTGCTTTTCTTATTTCAATAAAGAGCCATCCAAATTCTCCTTGCAGTTAGATCTCCACTGTATTTCAGTATCAATGGAGCTGAAAAACATAAAGGGCAATGTAAACACATTGTTATAAACACATAAAATATTCCTAATGAGACCTTTTCATACTAGCAGCTAAATTACCTCTATGATCCTCCAGTCATACCACCTAAGTCAGCAAATGCAGTTTCTCAATAATCTCGTGCTTGCCTTTTTTCCCAAAATCACTGTCAAAGAACTAATTAAAAATGTTAAAATATCAGGATCCTAAAAATGGCACCGTAAGACAATTCTGAGCAAAACTGGGTGTTTGAAGCTCTCAGTCTGATTCCTTCAGCCTAGCTGAGGTTCAAAAGCAATGTTGTGTTTAATAAGAAATCTTAATGTTTGCCTGTGTATTGTTTCTTCATGCGGCTGTGGGCTCAAGGCTTCTAAAAAAAGATGAAGACATGAAAACAATCAAGGAAACAGGACTGGCAGTGCCCAGCAAAAGGCTGAGGAGCTGAGATGGAGCACAGGAAAACTACAGAGCAAGTCCGAGTGATGACTTTAACCAACTTCTATCTTTGACCTTTACTCAGTCTAATTATTGTGATTTTCTTTCGTTTTATTGTGGTTTTTCAAAATGTGTCTGCACTTTAAAAATGCTCTGTTTGCTTCAGTAGAAAGAGTCAAAACAAACAAGCAAAAAAACCAAGCCAAAAGTACAACCCCGAAGCTGGAAACTACATATTAGAAGCAGGAATGGCCAAACTCTGCTTGCTCAGACTTCTCTCTTATTCCCAGCCCTGCGTTCAGAAGGGAGGAAGCAAACAAAGTCCGTGCTCCTGTGGCGCTTCATGTGACCCTGCCAACCCAACCAGAGCCTGTCAGTGTCCACACACCCCCCAGACAATCCTGTACCAGCCTGGGCTGCCAATGAGCCCATATTCCTTGGGAGCTGCTGGAAGTGCTGTGCTAACCTGGTGTGGACACCCCGGCTGCCTTCCCCCAGGAAAGGGTTCATGTCCAAGTGACAGACAAACTACTTTCAAACCAGCGTTTCTATATCGTCTGTAACAAAATATATAAAGTTTTTACTACGTTCTTCAGAAGTGAAACACAGATGGGGACTGGGAAACCATTTTTGGTTTCTTTGGTGGGACCAATTTGCTTTATGATCTGAAACCAACATCTGCCAAAGAGGCTATCACTCACAGGTACAAATGGGCTCTATTGCAAGACTGAAAAATTAATTAAACCATTGTTTATTCAATTACATTCTTTGGCCTTGCTCCATCTAGGTAAACAAGCTGAATAAACTTCTGAAATCTCTCAGCCTGAAGAGCCTGAATCCTATTATCAGCTGTTAAATTAAACATTTAGAAGGCCACATTTCATGAAAGGATATTTCCAAGGACCTATGGTACTTCTACAACAGCATATTTAAAATATTTTGGCATTTTAAACAAAATTGCCTTGAAATTTTCAAAATCTGAAATAGTCCTAAAAATTAACTACTTCCATTTAATTTTTTCCAGCAATTTTTATGAGGTAAAATATATTTTTTTTTATATAAACCAAGGCGAATCATCTAATAAAGAAGAGATAGTGTGTTTGGTTGTGTAATATTTTCTTACCTGCCATCACAGACCATACGAAAGAGTGTGAAATTCCTCTCTGCCTCTCTACAGGTCCCAGTAACTAGGTGTAATTTCAGAGCAGACTACAGAAATTTCACACATTATTCAATAGGGAAAATAAGAGGGAGACTGAGGCCCAGGACCAACAGCATTTACAATTAGAAGTTGTGAGATGCAAAGCAGATGTGCTCGAGCACAGAAACCACCTGGCAAGTGTCACTTTACAGCCCTGCATGTGCAGAAATGCTTTTCAGAAGTGATGAAGTTTACAGCATCACTGGAATCCTATACTTTACTACACGAGAAACTGGCAGCAATAGCAGCTGCAGGACAGAACTTTCACGGGCCAGCTACACCCTTTTGGAGGGGGAAAAAAGAAGCTCATGTATTCAGAGGTTTAAACCAGAATATGATATGCATGTGTCATTGGGATATCCACTGGTTTAGCAGCTTCAGCCATCAGCACTGAAGCCGGTGTTTCAAATTTATATTTGGCTCTTGGACAGAGATTTTATTAAAAAGGTTAGCCAAGAAGAAATAGTGAGAAAAAATGTATACCACATAAAATTCCATCTTTCTTTAAGAGGCACCAAGCATAAAAGCTTATGGAAGAGTTCTCACCTTAAAACAACAAAACAAGGAAAAAAATATTGTCCCTACTGAGTAACAAAACAAACATAAAAGAACTTCAAAATTAGACAAGACTACCTACTCTTTCTGAGTAAGCAGAGTCAGTATGTGAAATTTTATACTCATTCCACTGCACTCTTTTGTTATTTCTTTATCTGTAAACAAACTCTTATTTTGCACGACGCTGAACGAAGAACAGCAATTTTCCCCATGACTGGATAAAGGCCTCAGAATCAGAAATCTGACTCCTGAGTCAGCTTGTTCCCAGTTTTTCTTTATTATTTATGTGATTTTGCCATGAGGAGGAACACGGCATGTTTCTGTCCCAGAAACAGACTGGAGACTGACATGGGAAGGTTCAAGAAGGTTATTTATGCAAAATAATATTTTTCCAGTATAATGCACCCCTTGATTTAACACTGGATGCAATAACCTTTGCTCAGCAGTGGGAGTGCCAAAGCATCACACAGCTTCTAACGTAGTCTGAAAAATAAGAGCTGATTTTTGCAAGAGCAGTGACAATACAAAGGCATGTCAGAATCCTGAGCCCAGTGAGTCACAGCATTTTTCTTCTATGTCTTGTAACAAGAGGACAGATCCTG
The DNA here is from genome assembly GCA_014706295.1 of Lycocorax pyrrhopterus obiensis. Lineage (NCBI taxonomy): Eukaryota > Metazoa > Chordata > Aves > Passeriformes > Paradisaeidae > Lycocorax > Lycocorax pyrrhopterus. The sequence continues at coordinate 12,303,892 of JACSVZ010000016.1, read as the reverse complement.
CTCATAGCAGAGGTTGACTTGTTCAGCAGGGACTTTAGCTTTGGGCTGAGCCAGTGCCAGGGGAGCTGAGTGTCTGGGTGAGCAGGGAGGTCCCCAGAGCCATCACTGTTCCCTGTTCTCGTTGGTGGCAGTGCCAGATTCTTGCCCTGCACCATCAGGCCCAGGGCCCAAGTTGTAACCAGCACAGGACATTTAACACCTGCAATTATTCTGTTTTTGAAAGTGAACAGGTCTCTCTCCCGGTCACAGCCATCTGTGACTGGTTTCACACACAGGTATGATACCATTGTGCTTTGCAATATGCCATTCAAAGGCTTCCTGATCAATGTGGGAAAGGTGATAGATTTGACACCGAGTGTCAGGAGGAAAAGGATCATGGGTTAAGCTCAGATGCACAGAGATATTTATTCTGATGCTTGAAACTGAGCACTGTTTAGATTACAGCTCAGACTTCACAGCATCAACTGCCTTTCATCCTCCTTGAACAGAGCAGGCAGAAATCTGACTTGGATAATTAACTCATGTTATTAAAGTTTAGAAAAGAAAATAAGTACAATGCCAGTGAAAAACCTCTGCCTGTGACTGAAACCAAGAATTCAGCTGTGCCACTGCTCTGCAGACTGAGCAACCAGGGCTGTGCCCCATGTCCCCCGGGCAGCAGCGATGATCTGCACTGGCACTTGAAGGCACTGTAAATCATCTGCCCAGGGCAATATTGTAGACCTCAATAGATCAGATTAGCCCTTACTGTCTTCAGAGCAGATTTACTAGGACACTAATGGGTTTTTAGCCCTTCCATCTCACTCAGTGACACCTCCCCAAGCAGGGTTATGCATATTTCCGGATACATGGCATACCATTCAGAGCAGTAACTGCTGTGCAGCAGACATGAACCTGGTTTCCCTTGGTCTCTGCAGGTGTACTACAGCATTCAACCAACAGCACATTAACAGCTGTCCTTACCTTACTAGTGACTGCCCACAAGTTTCAGTCTTACCAGAAGCTGGGCTGCATTTCTCCTGAGAGGCCAAATCTCTTCAGACACGATGCCCTCTAACTTCCCAATGGAGTACAGAAGGAAACAAAATGCAGAAGAGACGTGGATTTCTACCTAAGCAGGCTTGCAGCCCAAGTCTATAAAGACTGAAATTTCTATAGCTCACGTTAAGAAAGGCACAGACACATGTACTACAAAAAGCTACTAACTTTAAACAAGACCTGTTTTGAAAGGCGGAAAATGCAGTTAGAGAAATTTTGCAGACCACCTGCCCAAAACCAGAGGACCAGTGTTCCCCTGCTCTCTGCTCTGCTACACAACCAGCCTGGCAACCTCAGCACTCTAGTAAGTAAAAACTTCTTAAGAGGATGGATTTTTTTTCATTGTTTCATGTAATTTAGAATCTTCACTGTGAATTCCCTGCAGCTCTGCAGGCTGAGAGGGGCAAAAAGCTTTAATCCAAATATCAAACTGCCCAAGGAAGTCTGTCTGTAAGCAGCAGAGCAGCTGCTGGCAGAGGTGGCTCACCAAGGCTGCAGGACTGAGTTCCCCTGGCCCCAGCAGGGAGGCAGCAGGGTGGGAGCTCCTGCACAGGGCTGCACAGGCAGCTCTGCCACACCCATCCACAGATGGCCCTGGGGCTTGTAGGGACAGTTTCATCCTGAATGCTTTGAAGGTTGCCACTCTCCTCCTTTCTGTGCTCTACTATATTTTAAGGACTCTGGTTTACACACAATGCTGTGGAACAATATTGATCCAGTGGTGGTGTGTTTCTTTCCAAAGGGATAACCTTTGGGACTCTTTCCGGGTCTTGAATAACCTTTATCACTACCAGAGGAGCATAAAGAAGGGTTTATGATACAGCTTACTGACCTATTTTTGATATTTGTTTCTACAGAATGACCTTTTCTTTTGCTTGAAGTTTTACTCTACTTATTCCAACTATTCTCGAAGCATTGCACTAGAGATAGAAATAAAAATGGATGATGATAATAATAAAAGAAGATGTGGCATCCCTAATTTTCATAAAGCAAAAAGAGTTAATTTTTTATTCCTTTCCAAAAGAAGAAAATCTCTCCTCTTTTATTCCAACTCTGACTGCTCTAGAAGACAGGGGAGAAGGAAGACAGCAGGCAATGGATATATCTACCTATTCTCTTCAATCTACTGCTCTGGGCATTCATTTACATGTCAGGCTTGTTCTCTGCAATAGGTATAAAATTGCTTTGGTTGAATTTATCAGTAAATAAATTGTCTCACGCTGTCTATTTATGAATGTGTTTTTTTCCATAACCACCAATGTTTCAAGAAACAGCAGAAGTCTTCATATGTGCATGCTCACTTTTCTGAAGGTGAAAATATTACTTTTGTTCTTGAAGAGTTTTACCTTACTCTGTTTGAGGTCAGTCCGGTCCTCCTCTTTATAACTCCACTATAATCTTGGAGAGCTTAAAGGAACTCTTCAACTCTTTTAACTATTCCCTTGTGATTGAACTTTCATATAACCTGTTATTTTCTTGAGTTTGCTTTTTTGTTTTCACAAAGGATTCTGAAATAAACCCCTGCCCAAAGCCCCTACGTGAAAATCATTGAAAAGACAACCAAAGTTGACCACAATAACGTTTACTTTTGTGGTTTGTATGGCCCAAAGAAGCCTCACTTGGGAATTAATTTTTCTCTCTTTGATAACAATTGCAGCACATCTAGAGACTACACATATCTAACAGCGTAACCTGCAAAACTAATGATTAAACATCAAAATACGTACCAAAATAATGTATTTAATCATCTTGTCCACTGTTTACAGAACAACATGAGAGCAGTGACAAAATAATTCATTACTCTCTTATCTCTGTTCCTTTAAACTTTGCTTGAGGTATATCTTTGCCCTGTGGAATGGGAAGCTTCCCACTGGGAGCTGAGTGTGAGCAGGCCTTTTGAATGCTGGTACCAGTCAGGGCTTTCAGCATCAGTCCCTTCTCTGCACCTGATTACCCACCCAGCACTTTCTGCACCACAGCACTCACTGCCTCTCCTGCAACACCAGTAACTCAAAGTGGCTCCAGTCATTCCAGTATCTCCTTTAAGAGACACTCTCCAGGTCTGATTGCAGCACACAAACACGAAGCTACAAAATAATCCCTGACTTAATTTAAGCTGCCAACACTGACTCAATTCAAAGGGGATGTTGTCTTAGTTAAATCTGCACTGTCTGGCCATGAATTATGGCTACATTGCTCTGTCTTTCCTGTTCAATTCAACTGCACTAGTTTGATTTAAAACAGTGCAGAAGGAGGCATAAGAGCATTTAAGCACTTCTTGTTTACAGTCCCTGCACTCTTCCACTGGAGTTAATGTTACACCTCTCCATATCAGAGCTTACAGGTATGAGTTTGTCAGTTGCTCCTTACCTTGAGTTTAAAGAGTTTTGACACATCCTTCAATGCTCATGTAAATAGACAGAAAATGTTGACATACAGCCATAAAACCCAGCCTGCTCTGCATGGTACTTTTGAACACAAAGATAAAGCAAAGAGTATACAGAGGCCTTGATTTGGGCAGAATGACTGTATCCTCTCCTAAGGAAATACATGAGATCAGAGTCCAACATTTTTTCACCTCCCCATATCCAGCCTAACTAATTTTACATGGTTTTGTTTTGCAGCCTAATAAATCACAGTTGGCTCTGTCGGCCGATGTAATATCACTGTAATGCTCTGAGACAAGTGCTGGTGTGTTAGTTATGGAGATGAGAGTGTGTAGGCAAGCTCTCATTAGCCTTAACTAATGAATCCTCTAACTAAGTCATGCACAATTGAGAGGAGCACAAGTAACTGAAGCCTTGAGGCTTATTGCACTGAGTGTTCAGAGAAGGGGTTTTTGTTTGTTTTGTTCTGATTGAGTGAAACTATTCTCTGCCTTCCTTGCTTTGTAAGAGGCCACAGTCCCTCAGTGTGTTTCTAAACTGAGTTGTGGTTTATGGGAGACCTGACTTTTACGAGGAACAAAAGCCAGGTTTGCCTGGGAGTGATCTGAGGCGCAGTCTCACTGTGCTGTAGCAGTAGTAAAACAAGGTGATCCTGCAGAGATATACAGGTGTTCTTTTCTGAATATACGAGTAGCTTCACAGCACCACTGACAGCCCCCAAAAGCTAAATGAAGTAGCTCTTTGTACTCTGAAAAACAATCAGTCCCCTGAAGACCTCAGGGAAAGCACAGAGGAGCTTTGGTTTCTGAGGAGGCTGGGAAACACAACAGGTTACAGGGAGTGAGAGTACTGTGGAAAGCTGGCATGAGCCACTCTCTCATCTTATGAAGATTGTTTCCCCTTCATTTCATACTTAATTACAGAGATCTCTTCTCAGTGCTCGTTTAGGGAGCATTTTTATCCTTAGATACAGTGTTTTTCTCTACCTTCTCACTCAAAAAATGACCTCTACAAGGGGAGGATTGGAGCTATTTAATATTTGCATTTTATGATTACATGCTTTTTAAGATTCCTTTTTTTTTTTAAATTCCTTCCAGAATGGAATGGGTCAGGAAGAAGAGAGGGGGCAGCATCTTTGCTCAAAAGCTGCTGAGCCAGCTCCAGGTAAGAAGCTCCAAGAGATTTCAGGGACAGGGGAGCCAAGCTGGAAGCTATTTCTGTTGTTTCCAGAGTTCACACAATCTGTCTAAGCAGATCTCCTTCAAAGCTCTGCTTGAATATGTCCAGGGCTGTAAAACCTGGCCAGGCCTGGAAGGCTACAAAGCATTTCCAGGGAACACTGTCATGGCAATGAAAGCAGAGAAAAGCTAATGATGGCTCATAAAATCACTATTTTCAAATGGAGCAAAAGTGAGAAGCCTCATGGAGTAGGATTTGAGTACAGGAGAGCTGGACACAATTTCCAACTTCACCAGGTGGTAATTCACTTAACCCATCTCACAGTCTGTGCCTCCACCCATACTCCGGGGATGTAAACTCTACTTTCTTGGACTTTTTTGTTACTAACGTGACTAACATTGCTAATTTACTGATTGCTGTTCCTCAGAAGCACTGAGAAAAGGAGCTTAATTCTTTTAAACTTTTTCAGAAATCCAATCTCCCTTCCCCTCCAGCTTTAGGTTGAAGCCATGGAGTGAGAAGGAACCATCTCCAAGGAGTGGTGAATTCTCCCTGCTCTGCTCATCCTCAGCACAGCAGGAGGAAAGAGCAGGTTCCCTGCTGAGCACACAAGGATGTGTGAGGAGAGGATGCATTTTCCTCTGTCTTATTAAATTAGAATACACACCTCAATTAATATATTTTTCCTGCCAAAATAGACTTGCTTTTCTCCAAGTATGGCAAGAGCATTCTGACCGTGGGGGAGTAAGAACACTGGTGTGCTCTGAGGGAACAAGCTCTATAGAGCACAAGTTATGCACAAAATGAGAGACTTTCAGAGTGCTGGTAGACTTAACACTAACCAATGGATGTGTAGAATGATTAGGATAAAACACTGCCAGCATACATGGAGTAACACACCAAGTGAACCACATACCAGCACAAATAAACGAGACTTCAACATTAATAAAGTACATAAAGAAGAATACCTCTAGCATTAGCGGGCAAATGCTATGTTCAGTCTGGATTTCATTGAGGATTCATTTGAGAATTTGAGTTATAAAACTAATCCTGACATCTCATCTTGATTGAATGAGATTTTCTCTGTGCTTTCCTTTATGCGACTGGAAAGTTATGTTTTAGTTAAAAATCCTTTCTAATCAAGACAGTTTGTAGCAGAAAAGAAGGAGAATTTAAAATAAAGTTGCTTCTTGGAACAGTGGTTCTCACTAAAAGATTCTTCACTGCCCTACACTTTAAACCATTTATGAAACCACAAAGTAGATCATGGAAAAACTGGGTTGACATACTGCTCTAAGGAACTACCCCTATAAACATTCATCTGTGGGCAAAGAGCCCATAGTGTGAAAAGTACAGGAAGACAGTCCCCTGCATCCCCCATATTCCTGGTATGGCAAACTGTACATATTACTAAAAATACTAGGATATATTTATTACAAAATCATAAATTCAAAGTGAAAGGTTAAAATCTCCCCTTCCTTTTAAGGGGTGAAGGGAATAAATACACTATCTGTCTGTCAAATCAAAAAGCCATAAATTCTCCATGGAACTAAAATAATTTATAAATTGCCTGGTTTTAGCCATCATCCCCTTGTTTTACAATCCAACAGTATGGGAACACAATGTGAAAGTTGCAAAAGGGCCAAAAGAAAACTGAATACCAGCTCTCCAGTAGATTCAGTCTAGGATAGAGCAAGGCCCCTGGTGAGGACACACCTCCCTAGGCTAGCAAAGAGCTCCCCTTGCTGGCAGATGCAGCCCCTGAGTTATTGCTTCCCACTTAATTAACCAAACCAGAAGTAAACAGCCATAAATCAATTGGCCAGTCAATCAAGCCAGAATAAAAGAATTATATTGCTCAGGAGTACCCAGTGACAGCTCACATACTTTCAAATATACTTCCTGGTCTGAAATGAAACTCTGAACGAGCACGTGGACAAAATGTAAAGTGGTCCTTAGGCTAAGTGGAGAAAAGAGTGAAGAATGATACCAGACCCACTGGAGTCTTTCCCATGCCATCAATAGTTCTTGGCTGAGCCCCAGAACAAAAGTAAGGGAGAGAGATTTTGACACTATCAGTTCTTTCTGTGAACCCCAGATCATTTTAGTCTGGTACACCGACGTTTTGTGGTAAGAAAATTAATCCAGATTGTGAATAATCTCCCTATGTTTTGCTATATTGTAGTGCTTGATATACACAAGTTGCAGTTTTTTCCCAAGGCAACACAATGCTGTACAAAAAGATGGTGCTCTCTATAAATTCTTTTGTAAATGGCCTTTATGAGTATTCTCCCACATCTTTATCTTCCATTATAACATTATGCTTTTCACCTTTACAGTAAAGTTGAATATGGCTCGTAATTTTAGCCCACAGTTCTTCAAAAGCACCTCATCAGCATTCACCCATGTGGATAAAATTACATTTCACGGTGTACAAAAGGATATTTTGCACAAAATGAATGATCAAAAACTATTTTTCTCTATGTCCGAAATATAAATAGATATACCAGTCTTCATATTAATTTAATTAAAAAATTAAAATTGATTTTCAAATAGCTGGTAGGATCCCATGGAATAACACAGTGATAGAGGACTATAGCACTTTTCTAGAAAGGACATAAGAATGACAAATATTCAGGAGAAACAGAATAAGGACCAGAGATGAACCAAAAATATTATAAAGGGCATTTTAATTGTAAAGTGTTTACATACCATCAACTCAAATTACACAAAGTACATACAAAAACCTTGGCAGCAAGGTTTCTTTGACCAAGATCACTATGAAGACATTCTGATTTTTTTCAATTGGCCATGTAAATTGATTTGAGGCTGTTTTTTTATTTTTTTTTTGTGGCAAGGTTTTTCAATCAATCAGTGAAGGAGAGATTGTGACACATTGCCAATACTTCACTCACTTTTTTCATGGTCTGCTGTGTCACAGAGACTGCTGATACACCAATCTCTATCCTTTATGTCCATGCACACACCCCAATAAGCAGATTATCCTGAATGAGACATTGGAATAGCAGTGCTCTCAGCCTCAGGAAGCGTTTAATGTGGAGAAATTATTGTGCACCGGGAGCAATGGGAAGGGCTCAGAAAGCTCTGTTCCTCATCCCGCTGTGTTGAGCACTGCTCTTTTCCAAGGAAACCACCCCCTCTTTGGGTAATTGCCTGCAGGTTTCCACCATCATAATGGTCTGTCTTGTCTCTTACAGGGTTTAAGATGTGACTTTTCACACAAAGGAGTATTCTCACTATGCCTGAGATCAGAGTCAATGCACACAGATGGGAAAGTAGCCATATCCCTGTTTGGCCTGTTTAATTAACTCCTTGGCAATACTACCACAAATGGAAACCCAACTTTCTGATGCCTCAGCTGGCTTCTGACATAAAACACTTGCTTTCTAAACATAGCTTTCAAGGAAACATGCCTTTAAGAGTTAATTTAAGACTCTGAATCAGTGCATGCAGAAACTCCTGCTGCATTGCTCAGTTCTAAGGAAGAACTCATTTGAAGGAGAGAAAGTACAACAATTATGCAGCTTTCACCACCAGACAGAAACACGCTGGAAAGATAATAAGCAACAACATGAGATAGATAAGCTTCCCTTATCCGTAGACAGCGAATTGGGAGACAAGTTCAGATCTTTTTTTCCTACCAAATATTACACAAACGGCCTCTAGAGGGATCCAGGTTATTGCTTTTCTCTTGAAATCCCTTAAGCTTGGTTGTCATTTTTATTGTTGTTTTTTCTTTCCCCTCTGTTACTTTTTAACTAGTGAATCATTCATCTAGAAATAATGATGCAAACAATTTGCATTAAAACCACAGAGTTCATAACCAAGATGAAGCTTTTTGAAAATCAAGAATTAAAAAACCTGGAGGGCAAGATTCCCATTCAGTAGAAGTCCAGGCTCAAACAAATCAGCTCTCAGTGCATATCACATTCAATAAAAAAATACAAACCCAAAGAAATGCCTGTGCATTCAGCTGCCTATGTGAAATGCAGCTGAACTGGTGAACCTGCACAGCTAGGTTAGGAATGTGGTAAGAACTGGGCTCAAGGTTCTGAGGAATGAGTCAGTATTTTCCACTTGAGCTCCTAGAACACTCATGAAAAAGTATATTGCTTCTAAATTATTGTATCTGGCTTGGGCTTTGCTTGCCTGAGTTATTTCACCTAGTTCGAATTTTCACAGCTAAGCTTTTAGTAAAGCAGGGGTATATTTAGGAGTCCCAAGTTAAACAAAGAGCAAGAATTTAATTCTATGGTGTCTGCATTCTACACATTCTATATTCTGGATTCACCAAAAAATGGGTATAACAAGCAGCTTCAAGACAGCTTCAAAATTCAGTCTAGCAAGCTTTTTATTGAATGTGCACTTCACATGCAATCAAATTTAAATAAAGGAGATATAATGACCATAGGCATGTGGAAATGATTCTGTGTACAGGTGTGGAAGGAAGTCAAAGATATGCTCCCATTCTGTTTGCAGCTTTGTTTTCAAGTTTGTACTCTGCAAAAATAGCATATTCAGGGACCCTCAGGCACCCATAAAAATGTATGAAGGCACTCAGCTAACATCCTATTCTTTTATTTGGTGGAATTGTTGTTTGGCTTGTGCAAATCAAGACAGAGAGAGGAACAGATAAAAAAAGGTTATGCCAAGGCCTCATTGTTTTGGAAAAACAGGTCACAATGCTGCCGTTAGAGATGCTTTGCTGCAACTGGGCCCTGAAATCAGACTCCATTATAGTTTGTATAACAGAGCACCACACAAAACCAGTCCAAAACCAATCTGGTTCACTGAATTTAATGTTTCATTGTATTTCTTCTGTTAGGGCACTAATAGCACAACAACACAGAAAAACACTTTTGTGGCACAGACATTTGGCTCAGGTACAGGAGGTGTTGTTCATAAACACTGAACACAGCACCAGATCCACAAAAATATTTACTGTTTCTGATGTGCCTTGTTCCAGCCTATAAAGTGCAGATAAATCATCTTCTCCCAGAAAACAATTTTGTGAAGATTATTCATTAGCAACTGCGAGGCCTCAGCTGACTAAACCAAAAACTCAGCTAGCAAAACTCAACAAATTAAAACAGGCTTTAGATAAAAAAGAAAGACATAACCTTTCTCCAGTGACACCAATGAGAGCTTTTGCCTCCAGCTCAAAAGGAATGTTGTGCAGTTAAAATCTCCTGCTGCTGATTTTTGGTTTAAATTTTGGTTTGCAATGAAAAGAACAAAGTATTTAATTAAAAATGCCAATATAAACTAGGCAAAGTTTCCTTATGCTTTACTGTGAACTTTGTATAAAATTAGAAAAGCTACAGAATTAAATGTTTAAGCTTCTTCCCGAGGGTAAAACAAGAAAACAACCAGCCATAAACTGGAGTCTAAACTAACATTTCTTATTCCACCAAGCCAGCTGCTAGCTGAATCACTCAATTACACTGTTTATCATTTAGTAATCCAGACCACAGAATACCTCCTGAACCAAATAACTTCAAAATGATTATTATAATATTTCAATGAAAAATAATACAAAGTGTTTTTTCATTCATGGATTAAAAAAGAATCTCTTTCTAGAACAGAATTGTTTCATTCATTTTACAACTTGTTAGTCCCACATGAATTTTTCTCTCCCCGTAATTTTTCGATATTATCTATAAGAACAAACACAATTTGTTTTCTTCTAGCTGGAATTCACAGAAATAGTAAAATGGTTAGATTTCTGTGGCATGGTTTTTGTTGGGTTTTTTTACCCTCTGGAACTTGAATCCACACTTCTAATAATTACCTAAGGCTTTATTTGCAACTATATGGTGCTCTTGAATGGTTTGATAAGCAAATTCAACCTATTCCCGTTTCACTGCATTTTTCTCTCAAGACCTCAGTAAGAAAATAATGTGGGTTTTGTGATTATTTTTTACTACTGAAACTCTTCTTAATGAGGTTCTCCAGTGAGACTCCTCTCACAGGTCAGGGCTACCTGTCAAAAAAAAACAAAACAAAAAACAAGACAGAAGGGAAGGGATCCTCAGATATTAAAAGGAGGATTTCTGCATTGAAAATAACAGCATAGCATTCACAGAAGACTACCAAGAATTTTGCACAAGATTTTTGCTACTTTACAGCAGTTTACCTTGCAGTGGGGCTTGGAAAATTCAGTCATGCTGAGTCTCTGCTGTGTTCACTTCAGAGCTCCTGAATGCCACTCAAGTCTGTTATGTTTTTTAGCTTCAGTGGGCTGTATTCCAGGCTGATTTATGGGTAAAGATGCTGGACTTCTGTCATTACAGACTGCCACAAATCCACCTGGCTGGAGGAAAGAGAGGCTATCAGATCACACCTGTTTGGGAAAACACCCACACCCAAAGGTAGGGACCATTATTGTTGTGTATTCTCCAACCTGCAAAACATAATCATGGAAAAAAAACTAAAGGAAAAATTTCTGTGCTGCTTTTGATATAATATTCAAATAGTGATGTCATTAAACAGCAAAGAGAAGCACCAGATAAGGAATTTATGGGAACAGCAAAACCATTCCTCCCCAAGCTCACAGTACACATACTACAATTTTTCGTAGCACATCTGCTAATGAAACTCTAAATACTTTGAACAGCAAGAACTAGTGGTCTTTGTCTTTAATTTTTGAAAAAAATCTATTGGCTCATTAATTTTTGGTTCAGTATTTGATATACACTGTTACATAGGTTTAAAAAAAAACAACTCCACAACATTGCATGAAAAGAGAAAAATATTTCTTATAGTGTTCCCTCACTTAGCAGTAGTACTTCTGGTAATTAAAGAGAATATGAGTTATACTTTTAAAAACTTGAGGAGCGATTTCTACATCTTCTTTACACATGAATAATGTTAATGGCTCTGGTTGTTGGATGAAGCCTCTAGGAAACAGGTGCTCATTTTTTGCAATATTTCAGCATATCTGCTCCTTTGTCTAGATTTTTTTACCTTTTCACTGCCCATTTTGTCTCCTTACCTGTTCTTTGTTAAAGATTTTCCATCTCTAGATGAAACATGGGCAAAGCAAAAATGAGCAAAAAAGCTGCAATTTTAAAAGGCAATCAAGCCTGAATATAGAACCTTTCAGCAAAAGCCGGAGGTTGGTTTCTGATGGATGTCAATAATGCACAGAAGATGACCTTTCCCATTTTCAGGAACTCTGTTCCTCAGATCTTTAACAAGATTCTGCCATGGAGTGTAAAAATATCCATCCGACAACAAATTCTCTTATTTTTAAATTTTTTTTCCCATGGTCTTGGGCTGACCTGGTGTTATGACCAATAAATATCCATTGTCACCTTTTATCCCCAAAACAGATGAAGTCAGAATGTGTCAGGTGGTGTAGATGACCAAATTGCTTCTTTTTAATTTGGTGTCAAGCTCTAACAAATCTACAGTACTTCTTTGATATCCACCATATATTTTGGATTTGCCAAACAAGGAACTGGGTTAAAGTTTGAAGAACAGAGGTAGACTTCTGACATTTAGTTTGATCACAGCAGAAATACAGGAAATTTTTCATTAAGAAGTTGGCACACGAAGAATTGCTTAGAGAAAGGTTCAAATGGAGAACTCCAGTGACTAATTTTTTACTCCAGTTTCTAATGTTTCTTTAAACAGCTTTGTAGCTAACCATAAGGATAACTTTCTCCTGCACAGGGAGAGCTAACACACACGACCAGCAACATCTATGGTCAATTTTAAGTTTGTTGTCAACCAGCTCAACCCACATAAGTCTGTGTAACACCTTGTAATCCACACCAGAACCCTCTATGGCTTTCTGATTTTAACTTTATTTAAAATGTTGATTTTGCTTGGTTTTTTTTTTGTTTTGTTTTTGTTTTAGTGAAACAAGAAATTCAGATTCTGAGTCCTCCTTCTTCCCATCTTTCGCTTAGCTCATTTCCCAAGAAATGTACAAGAGTGTGAAAACCGAACACCCTGAAATTTTGTTGTACTCAGGAATTTGTATTAGGCAAGTACAATTATGTTAATATGAATTACTCTCTTTCAATTGCACTAAATTTGTAAGCAGGTTTCCCTATTTAGGAAGTTTATTTATTCTGATCTGACTTTTTCTGATCAAGTCACTTCAGTTTTACAATGTTGGAAACATTAAATTATTTAGGCCTCCAGTGTCCTGCTAAGGCTTACATGCCTTCTTGACACCAAAATTCTCCTTTTAGTAAAATAGTTGAATTAAAGAAAGAAAAAAATGTTCAACATGGAGTGATGCAAAACCTCCTCTGTGCAATAATTTGTTTTACTGAAGGAGAAACAAGCATTTCATAGGTTAAAATAGTACCTGTCACACACATATGTGATTTACCATCATCATAATGTCCTCTGTCCTCATGATACTGGGTGATTTCTTGCATAACTCCTTAGGTATCGATGCGTTGAAAACTTCACTGCACTACATTTCCATTTCACCTGCTGACATTTTGTTTTATTTGGCTTTTGTTTCATCAGGGAAACAAGAGACAGCATCTAGTAGACAAATTTCCATTTACTAGGAAAGCAGAGAAATCTTTTTCTCCTAAAGACTGTTCATGGAATTTTTCTGGAATACAAGAAAAACATTGTTCTTGATTTAGATAAATGTTGTGATCAGAACAGCAGCCTTGGCAATTTCCATTTAATTTCAGCCCAAAGCAGCTGTGATTCTGGAAGAACTGCATGAGAAGGGAATTCAGAGAATTTACCTGACCGTGTTAGTTATGTCAGATGGGAACGACAATGTGACTGGTTATTTTTCCATTGCATAGAAGAAAAAATGACTTTGTCTTCACTAAAGCATAGCATATGTTTGAGAAGGTACACATCTCCCTCTTCTAACTGCCTGTATATTTTCTTAAATCTTAAATTTGTAGTAATAACTTGCACAAACACCTGTTAGACTTCGGTTTAAACGAGTCAATTGGTTCAAAAGCAGGAGAATATAGAAAAATACACACTGAGAGACAGAGCAAGGGACAAGAAAGATGGGAATCCCATTAACATCAACACGGCTCAACAACTGATTGTCTCAGAACAAAATCAGCCAAATTTTATTGCTTAAATTTCAAGAACCTGATTCAGATAAGATATTTTCTGTAGCTACTAAATGATTGCAAAAGTACTTTTTTACTGGCTTGTCAGCAAGGCATTTAAATTTCTTGTACTCAAGATGTAAAACATAATAGACTTGCATCAAGTAACAGAGATTAAGAAGCAGGTTTTTCCTAATGACTAAGTCATAAAAAGTGCATGTGAACATATTAAACCTTCAAGCTAGTCAATATATTTTCTTTCTCAATTAAACAAAAACCTAAAAAACCAACCAACCAAAACAACAACAACAAAAAAAGTCTGCTTAAAAGCATAGTGAATAAAGTAGAATTTTGAACACTGAATTCAAAATAAAGAGATTTCATTCTTTCCTTCCCTAGGACAACAAGAAAATTTTGATAGAGTTTTCTATGAAGCAGTGACTTCATGCATTATAATAATAAACCAAGAACAAGTAAAGGAACTTTATTATATTAGGCAAAGGTAAAGCAATATAGCTACTCAAATGCCATGTGACTTTTTGACACATTCCCTGGCATAACCAAGTGCATTGTTTTCTCTGTCTATAATGTACCATGTGCACATGCACAATATATCTGGCAATTCAGCTAGAGGTGTTGTGCTAATTACAAAAGCTCTCTTGATTCTTACTCTGTTCCTAGAGGGAGTAAGGATTCCTAGAGTTTGCATTGTTTTATTTTCCTGCCACAACAGCAGTTTGACCCTTAATATCACAATGGAAAAGGCTGCTGTAAAATTTTATATGTTCAGGGCTACATCTGCAGCTATACTACTTTATTGTTAATATTATTGCTCACAAGGTAGCATAAAAAGAATTATTCTCAGCAGAAATATTTGCATGTGTTTATTTTTAGCTCCTGAACAGACAAATACATCATCAGGGATTACTGTTGAGGTTATTTCACTGACATCAATCAATTCTTGGCAGATGACAAAGCATCATGACCAAATGAAGCACCAGTGTAATGAGTGGGACTTGCTTTGATGGGTACTCGTGTATTTAATAACAAAAGACATGATGCTGCAGCAAGTGTAAATGCTGCACAGAAAATACTTCAGTTCTTACTCTTGAATAGTGGACAAGAGCATTCCAAGGTTTCTAAATCTTTTATTAAGCATTTAACTGAATCTTTATGGTTTCTGTTTTTTCTAAGTCAGCACTTTTAATTTAAACAGTACATCTGAATTCCTCCTCTAGGTGACATGACTTACCCTCAGGAGTTGTTTGCATTTTTATTATCTTCTGAAATGATACTGAAGAAAATGTGTCCAACCTGAGTTTGAACCACTGTTTCAAAATTAAACTTAGCCACTTGAACCAACGGTGACTGGGATTTTAAAATTATCTAGTTCCTCCTGCTATAAGAGCACTGTTCACTTGGGTGCACACAAAAACAAACAGAACATTCTTAATTAGCTCATCTGAAAGAAGTGCCTACTAAGCGCATCTTTCCAAGCTCTGTTTATAATTGTGAAGTTGTCATCCTAAGGGGAAAAACGTAAGTGTTTCCATGTTTCTGCTACTCTGTCTTAAGCTAATGAGTTTGCACTTGGATTTATTAATTAACATGTTTTATATTCTTCGTATAAAAAGTTTGCCCAAGACTCTGTTACTCAGGATCAAATATGTGAAGATTTAATGCCTTTAATTGTCTAAAAGACCATGGTGATTATTTGGCTGAGCAACATAAGTCCATATCTTGATGAATTTTGGATGCTGCTGCAACTCCCACTGAAAAAGGGTTATTTTAAGCAATCACACCAATTACCTCTACTTGTATATTGAACTTGAGAGAGAAGCCTATAATTCTAAGTTCCTTGAAGTATTAAGGTACATCACTACCCAAGTTTCAATTGCATGACTCTTTCACCCCCCAAGATTTAATTGCATGACTCTTGAGAACATATATTTCCCCACTAAAAAACACTCTTTGTTTTTCAAGACAAAAAAAAAGTTTTAAAATTAAGATATTTAAGATGCAGGAAAAAAGATAATGTAAATAAGACCTTCATACCTTTTCAATAAATAAAATATCTTTCAAAATGTGCCTGGTTGTAGAAATGCAACACAAATCATACTGGTCAAAGATTGAATCAATTTTCTGGATGCCAATACGCCTTGGCTCAATCTTACTGTCACAGTAGAAACAATAGCAGTAGGTATGAAAGTGTACATAATCTTATGTGGTCATAGGCTCAATGAGCTGCAAATAGTATATGGAATGGGAAAGCCCCAGAAAACCTAGTGCTGTACTGGAAAGGGACACTGCTGCCAGCACTATAACACAGGGAGTTAGAATAAGACAGGTGCATGTGTCTCATTTATAAATACAAGTTTTGGCAGGGCCTAAACCCTCTCTTCATTAAAGTGAGTGAGAACAGCCTCCACTGAATTTAAAGAACTTACTGAATTTCAGAGATGGGTTGGAGTAACTAATTGAATTTAAGACTTCAGCTATTGCCTCTTTTTCAAATGTCTGTTTTAAGTTCTTTGTTCACATTATTAGTGCATTTAAAAGGATTGCAAGTGAAAAAAAAACAATCTTCATGGAATGTCTGAAATAACCACATATTTCTTAACTGTTCTCCGAGGTTAAAAATAAAACTCAATACAAATATATCAGAAGGTGGAAAAAGAAACTAAGCATGATAAATATGCTTTTGTCAGTCTGCTTGCTTTCTCTGCAATGTGATGATTTCTCATAGAAAGAATGTGTCTGAAAAACCATATCTGTGTAGCATTACATTTGATCGGTTTGATTGCTGTAGCATTACACCTGAAGGCTGATCAATACCAAATTACCTTGAACAAAGTCAAGTCTGCAGCACAGCTGGGCCATTGCATTGTGTTAAAGACATAATCTGCAAGTACAAATGAATTGCCTTTCTCATTTGCCACCTCTTGTACTTTATTCTAATGTGTGGCTTCAAATTTTGCTCTGTTATTCTAGAAAAAGGAAATACAAATCACAAACCTGCATCAGCCTCGCCCCATAACATTAATGTCACATGTCTGAAGTAGCCTTTTTTCAATAAATAGCCTTCATACCTGTCTGAGGTGTTTGTGAGAGCAGTTTACCAGGTTCCTCAGGAGCCTGCATGTGGCAGTTGCACATCAGTCTGGCTGAACGTAAATGAATGTACACCAAATTTTTCAAATACTAATTCAGCTGTTTTAGCACTTCTCATCTGGATATTCCAAACGGAATTTTAACTGAAACGGATCCAGAATTGCAGGACACTCAGTGTGGGCTTCCCACACACCTCAGGGAGGTTGTTTTAGGCAGTCACTGCTGTCAGCCCCCACAATGACAGTGTTTAAGAATGTTCCAGGCATAAATACAGTCTTAAATTGTTCACTGCTTTGCTGCAGTAGTTTAGGTGTTCTGTATTTCACAGGATTAAGCTCATCACAGATATGTTTAATTATCCTGTTTCAGATTCAGCTGTATTATTAAGACAAACCCAGCAAGCTCTTGCTGATAGAAAAATCAATATGGGTGATACTTCCACTCACTTGGTTTTTGCATATCTACTTCACAAGGAACCATCACTGTCATGCTCGGGTTTGACACATTCAAAGTGAAACAGACTTCCTGCTAGAATCCTAGATGATACAAACATGTCTCTAATATAAAAATTCAAATTCTAGTAATTCAAACAAGAGCTCTCCCAAAACCTGAGATTCCATCTGGAGTTAAAAGTGATTTATAATTAATTATGATTTACTGATTCATAATCAGTCTTCATACTATTTAAAACCCTACTAAAAATAGAAAATTACCTAATGTTCAGGATTATTACACACAAATATATTATTTGGTTTCTTATTCCCCCTCCTTCCCACTTCCTCCTTTCTGAGTATGAAAATGTTGTGTATGAATATTTCTTTAATTGCAATTCAGATCCTCCTTCACTTACTAACACTATCATTTGGAAAATGTAACATTCAGTGTGACAATGAATATAGTTTGAAGGGGGGAGCATTTATCTTGCTACTTTTGGTATGACATTTTTATAACCACATAGACCTCCCTTCCCAATTTCCTTCACCTATTAACATTTCACAATTGTTTTGATAGCAATGTTCATTAACAAAACAGTGGACAGTCTCACCTGACAGCTTATTAAAAGATCTTGCACAGATCAAAGTATTTTTGATTTTTTAGTACAGGTTTCTAGTGCTTTTACAATTTTCCACATTCTTGCACTGGTAAGAATGCAGGCTATCAAGGCATAGCACAACTTTGTTACAGACTTCAGCCTTCTTAAACCTCTATCATTTTTCAAGGAAAAAAGTCAGAAGTATTCAATTTGTTGGTTGAAATTTATCCCATCAAACTGGATGTACTGGAAGGTGAAGGTTAACCTTTACTCTTGGTGATCTGAAGTAATTTCTCTTACGAGAGACACGTGGGATAAAGTGACTCTGGAAGTGCCTGCGTCTCCATTTTGTAGGAGTAGGATAGTCAGCAGAGAGAGCAGTACCTTCAGAAGGTGATTCCTCTCATTTTAAGGTTTAGATTTCTACAGTAAAATGAGATGAGATCAAGCACCTTTCTCTTCCAATTTAAGATTTAGATTTCTACAGTAATGTGAGATGAGACCAAACACCTCTCTCTTCCATAACAGCTACTCCCAAGCTGGGGTTTCATGTATCAGACTTTTTTGTTAAAGATTTACCTTGCCAACAGCACCTGATACAGATGTGAAACTCAGAGATGCTCTGAAGAAACAGGTTGTCTTCTCTGGATCCACATCATGTGAAATATTGCACACCTCCAAAAGTTACACTTTGCCCGTCAAAGGCTGTGCAGTGTGCACAGTCCCTGGTAGCTACACAGAATATATGTATTATTTGATGATATAACACCACATCTTCCCAACACTCAAGCTTAAAAAATGAGGGTGGCCTTCCCCAAACCATCATCCAATTTCTGTGTGTCTTGCCCTGTATTTTCATACCACTTTTACTGCTCTGTGCTTTGTTAGTATGAGGACTTAATAAAGACCCTAGGTGACGCTGGTCAATGTAGATATTTCTTACAGTATATTTCATTCCACAGACTAAATAAATAAATAAAACAAGAGCCTGGAGTTGGCAATGAGGTGTCTGAAACCTGCTATTGTGATTAAGGTGTCTTTCTTCCTCAAGCAACCAGGCATTTTTCATACACAAGTCAAGCTATAAATCAGTAGATATTGGATGACTCAAAAGCTATAGAGAACATAAAATTATGTGGCTTCAGCTTAAAAATCACAAGCAGAGAGAAATTAGGGATGGAAGGCTTATTAAACTGTCTAGTTCAATCTCTGCCAATAAGGGAATATTCCCTGGAATGTATTTTATAGCACGTTATCAAAAACTGTTTCCATATGTGATTCTGCTCTGGAAAGAGCCTACAAAAGTGGTCTGGCATAGTACAATTCTGACTGAATCCGTGATTCCCTTCAGTTCCAGACAGTTCAAAGAAATATCTTTTTCCTCTCAACTGAAGACATC
This sequence comes from Lycocorax pyrrhopterus obiensis, assembly GCA_014706295.1. Taxonomy (NCBI): domain Eukaryota; kingdom Metazoa; phylum Chordata; class Aves; order Passeriformes; family Paradisaeidae; genus Lycocorax; species Lycocorax pyrrhopterus. The sequence goes on along the minus strand of JACSVZ010000016.1, from coordinate 12,284,674 downwards.
CACTCTTTCAATCATACCCACTATCGCTTATAATAGATGTTCTGTGAGGCACCCTTGCCTTTATTTGCATTGTGTAACTCCACATTATGCCTCGACTCACTCCTCTTGCCTTAGGCACACTGTGATGCAGGGAAGAGGACGGAGGTAACAGCAGAGGTAAATGCTTTATCAGGGATAAAGTGATACAGATTCTTTGTATTACCCACATGTGCATTGAGACTTACAGCATTAATACTGTATCTTCCACAGCTATTCCTCCCCTATTTCTGACACCACAGATTCTGAATCCTGACCGAATGAGTCCTTCATTATTCTCAACTTCCTTCTGATATTACTACTGAAATCATTCAAATATTACTACCACTGTCCCCAAGAGACCTGTCTTTTATAGCTTCAGGTGAAGGAATGGGTCGGTTACCCTAATCCTGAAGGTGCTGAAATTATTCTTCTGCCTCATAGTAAGCTCGTTTGCTGTACGTTTAGTGCCCCTTCACCTTTTCTTTGACTCTAAGTGTGACCTTTTCATTTTTGTCTTTGATTTTATTCATAGCTCTTTTCTTTTTCCATTTCACAGTTTTAAACTCCCTTCTAGGACTGGAATATAATTTTGATTTCCTTGACCAGAGTGACCAAACAGGCCACACTGTTTAACTGGATAAGATTTGCCTTTGTCAGTTCTGTAGGATTCACGCCAGCCTTTATGTAAGTGGTCCTCCTCACTTACCAGTGTCCATACTTTAAGATCAGATTCAGGCTGGGTGTGGGTGAATGATGCTTATGCCTGCTGACAGCAGGGAGAGAGCCATGCCCATCTGAGCACTGACTGGAACAGCTCAGCTGGGATCTTCTCGGGGTTTTTGGCCAATTAGCCATTTACATTTAATTGTTTTCTCACATTATTCAACAGATTCCTGTTCTTTGAAAGTTTTGCATGTCCTAATTTTTATGCTGATTTCAAAACGGTCCCAATTCTAATGCCATCAAGATTCTTTTTAATTATTGACATTCTCACCATTGCCAGAGGATGTCAGAAGCTCTGTTGCCACAACTTTAACAAAAATCATGCTTTTTTCCTCAATCTTTTCCACTTGCCTGTCAACATTACCCTTTCTGAGGCTCTTCACAATGTCCTTACGCTGTTTCCACACTGTGGCAGGCAGGCAAGCACAAAGCATAACACAGACATCTTCTGGAAACCTGACTTACCCTCTTGGCTTGAAGCCTTCCTGCTGACGGCCTGTTCAGGCTCTCTGGGGCAGCGAGATGCTGGCAGATGTGTGATGTTGTGATCTGTGGGCCCTGAGAGATGCACCTAAGCACGCCTGTATTTATGCGTGCTGGGTCTCTACAACCAGTCAAGCTTAAAAATGCAGTGTAGGTCTAATGGTCATTATTTGTAGATTCCCTGTCACCAAAACAGAGTTCACACCTCTTCAGTTCACTGCAATCATCTTTTCTCACAATCTCAACAGCATCTGTGGGATTGGAGCACTTACAATCCCGCTTCACAGAAACCCCGCTTCGCAGAAATCCCGCTTCACAATTTCTCACTCTTTTCTAGGCTGAAACTCATCTTGCCTACTGCAGTTTCTTCTCGTTCTCTTTCATATTTTACTCTGTCTCATCTTTTATAATTTACAAGAGAAAAATTAACTTTGTCAGTCCTTATTCTTGATGCTGGCTATACTACTGCCTGAGGCTTCCTGATGTGTTTCAGAGAGGGCAGTGTTGACTGCAGCAGCCACAGCATTAAGCAAGACACCCTGGGAACCTCAGCTTTATTTTTACTTTGTCACAGGCTTGCTGAAGGACTGTGGCTATTGCCTAGGGCCTCCTTCTTCTTTGGTTTCAACATCTTTCATACAAAGATAGAATCACAGAATTTAGGTTTAGGTTGGAAAAGACCTTTAAGATCGCCAAGTCTGACTGTTAACTGAACACTGCCAAGTTCACCACTGAATTGTGTTCCTAAGTTCCACAGCTACATGGCTTTTAAATACCTCCAGGAATGGTGGGTCAAACACTTGCCTGAGCAGCCTGTTCCAGTGCTTGACAACCCTTTTTGGTGATGAAGGTTTTCCTAATATGTAATCTAAACCCATCTGGTGCAACTTGAGGCCGTTTTCTCTTATCCTATCACTTGTACCTGGGAGAAGAGGTTGACCCTCAACTTGTTATAACATCCTTTCTCCCCCAGGTCTTCTTTTCTCCAGACTAAAAAACCCAAATCCCTTTATTGCTCTTCATAAGTCTTGTTCTCTAGACCTTTCACCAGCTTTGTTGTCCCTCTCTGGACACTCTCCAGCAACTTAATGTGATTCTTCAAACGAGAGTCCCAAGACTGAACACAATACTTAAGATGTGCCCTCACCAGTGCCAAGTATACAAGGGGATGATCACTGTTCCTAGTCTTCCAGGAACACTCCCTTTTCCCCTTCAAATCTAGTTTAATCTCTTTCAGTGAGACCCGCTAACTCCTTTTCCCCCGTCGAGACAGGTGTACCCTGTCTATCACCATCAGGCTTGGTGCTGTGTAAACTGACCCATAACCAAAAAAACCCCAAATTCTGTCAGTGACACCAGGTTTGGAGACAGATATTGATCTTTAAACAAACAAATGAAAAAAAGCATTTCATGCTTTTTCCCTCAACATGTCCTGCAACCAGAAAGACAGAGGAGAACACTACTTGTGCTCCTCAGCTGTGCTGATATTGGCTTCCTTTATAAAATGCTTTCAGGCCTACTGAAGCAAAATAACTTGGAAGAGAAATGCTATTATTGCTTGGCTGATTCAGTCCTTGCTATTTTCTCATCACAGTCACAGGAACAGAAGTGTTGTACAGCCACAGTGCCTGAAAGCTCAGCAACCTACAGACAAGGTTCCTCCTAAGCACAGGAGTGAAGGGCTCGGAGCCCTCCTGGACTCTCTGGCATCTCACCAGAACGTCAGTGGGTCTGCCAGTACAGAAACTTTTTTTAGCTTTCAGCTTTCCAAAAGCTTTTTAGCCCAAGCATTTATTTACATTTTATGCTGAAAGAGAAAAAAAGGAGGGAAAATAAAGGTTGGGTAATTTTCATGTTGCACATAAGTGATTCCTGTTTCTGATCCGGTTGCAATAGTAAACTCCTCATGTTGTGCCACCTAAAAGGACTGGAAAATGTCCATTCTAATTGTTTTCCCTAGGCAATGCTGAGTGAGTGTTCAGCTCCCAGAGGCTGAAGTGTACTGATATAAATTTACTGTGATAGAGCCGCACTGCTGCTGATTGTTGCAGAACTACCACTGAGTAGTAAATGCTTCACTGCTCTGTTACCTGGGGGGGCTGAGCATTAACTACACTATTGAACAGCAAATGCTTATCATCCTCTATAATTTAAACAATATAAATCACTGAAGAGAGACAATGTGCCTACAGGGAACTCACATGGTCTATAAAAATGTAAAAATCAGAACTATATTTAGCTGAGAGAGCAATACTTAAAAAAAGAAGAAAGTATTCAAAAGATAATCTCAGACATTAAACTTATCTTCATTTCACTCTACCCAAGGTTTGGTGGAGTTTAATCTTCTCTGCAAACATTTTCATCATTAACAATATTTAAAAAAACAGAATTAAGAAATAAAAGCTATTACTCTTCTCTCTCCCATCCTCCAACCATTCATGCAGCATATAGAATGACCTCTTTTAAGCCCATCCTTAGAGCAAAGCAAAATGCCAGCATTTTTTATTCACTGAGAAAAGCATTTCTACTTTGCTTAAAAATATAATGGAAGGCTTAAGATATCTTGCTTATAAACCACTGTAACCACTGAAAGTGGAAGACACAGTTCTCTTTTGTTTAAAGACAGTCCTTCAAATGTAGGGCTTACGCAAGGTTCATTGCACTGAGAAGAAAGGCAAGTAAAAACATTCCTCCCAGGAACTGTACTGTGACTGAGGCCATAAACTTTCATTCTTGTATAAGCAAACACTTTATGTGAGGTGGACAAAAGTAGTTCCATTACTGTCAATGAATTACTTGTGGCTGTGGAGTTAAATACACATGAGCATTTGAAGCATCAGAGAACTTTATAATAAGCTGGTGCAGCATATTCCTTAATGTACACATAAAATCTGTTTTCTGTTTTGGCCTTCATCATGCAATAACCTCTGGACAGGCCACACCATGTATTCACAGTGCAACTTATTGCAAAGCCAAGGCCTTCAATATATTCTGTATTAAAAAACAAAACCATCTCCAAACATCTATCCATAGAGAAATAAAACATGGTAACCCTTAATACACAAGTGCAATTACAGAAAAAGACTAAGTGCAAAACCAGATGAGAAAGGCCTCAGGGGAGAAGTGGTATGGGACTTTCTGAGTGTTCCATGTAGCATTCAGAGAGCTGATGAAAGAGAGGTTTGAGAGCAGAGCTGGAAAATGATCACAAGCAATCAATGTTTCAAAGGGGTCAGAACAAATTCAAATAAGGGTACTAAGCTTTATTCTTAATCCATAGACAACTTTGTAGCATCTGACTAAGATCTATCCTTCTTGAAGCTGTTCTAATGAAACAAAGATGAATTTGATTTTTTAATCTTATGAAAGATGATGTCATCAACAACTTGTGTTTGTTTTTTTTATCCTATACAGAGAAAATACCTATACTTGATCAGCACGTGTGTCCTACCATACTTTGTGAGCCTGAATTAACCAAGAGTAATAAGGGATTTTAAACAAAAATATAGTTAACTGTGCAAATGTGTTTGAAACACTCAGAGAAAGAACATGAGGTATGGTTTAATTAGACAATCAGAAAAGAGTTGTCCCAGCACACAAAGCCATGTACGTACAAGATTACTTTGTAAGAATGAAGCAAATAATGCCAATATACTTCAGATGTTCTGTCAGGGCACCTCATTATCAAGGGAGATAAGATCTTTCTGTGTATATTTGTAATGTGGCTTGAAGGTGTTGCTTTCAGCTGTCTTCAAATGAAGAGCAGATAATTAACTCTAAACAAAATCAAGGAAGCTCAGAGAAAACCAGTGAAATCTCTAAAGGCAATCTGGTCTTCTAAAGGCTGCCATTTCATCCAGTCCATGGCTTTATTTCCTGTGGGCTATTATATGTTCATCAGAAGGTCAACACTGAGAAGAGAGCAGAGTATACTAAGAAATTGTAGTGAAAAAATGCTTAATTTGCGATTAAGAGCAGAAAAATTAATGTGATGCAGCAGCAGTTTAATATGCTGGCAAAATGAACACTTACAAGTAATCCTCCAAAATGTACACCAGCTGCAGAATTCCAGATGAATTTAAGATGTTGGTCCCACGAGACCACTCAATGAAAATGAGCTCATGCTTCAGGATTTCCAGATCAGAGCCATATGCTGTACACTAACACGTTTGCAATATTAGTACCTTGCAGTAAATTTCTTAGAGCATTATTGAATCTCATTTCCAATGCCCACAGTCAGCAAACTCCTCTCATTTCCCGATGGAGATAACCCTGCTGGATCAGCCTTACGTGACATTACTCTGGTACTAGGCTGAGAGTATATTCCGCGTTTGACTAAACATTAGATAACCATAACTTCTGGTGATGAAGAATTTAATTGATTTTAAAAATTTTCTTGTGATGTTACTCATCAGCTGGTGGAAACTGCTGCAGTGCCAGGAGTGGAAATGGAGGGTGACACCTCTGAGGGCCAGATGGGCAGCCTGCAGCACCCAGCATCTGTGGGAATGCTGGCGTGAGTGTGGATCAGCTGTACATAGACCCTTCCTCTTCTTGCATGTCAGAGAGTTTCATGAACTAGAAACAGACTTTTCATTTTATTTAGTTTATTTGGCTCCTAAACATTTTTGGCTTTCTGATGACAAAAAGTAAATATCTGTAAGTGAAAAAAAAAAAGGCCTCTTAAAACTTAATCTAATTTGCCTTATGTTCGAGACCCACTATTACACTCCATGCTCATTATGTCCGACCTAAAAAGAATATTAAAAATCTCATTATTTTGTTGCTGGATTTTCTACTTAATTATTACCACAACAGGCAGGTAATCATTATGATGATTAATCAAGACTGAGACGTAAATAACTCACATAGGGGTTAATAATCAGATAATAACAGTAAGCACTGTTTCTGTATAATTAAGGCAAATGACATGATTTATACTGGTGCAAACGTACCTCCAGAATGTAACATTTAAGGATTTTACTGTCTTTTCAAACAGCCCTACACTTTGCAAGCCTAAAGTATCTAAAGGCTGCTTAAACTCTAAATTTTTGACATTGACAAAATTTGAATTGAAGGGAGATATTTTTCTTCAAAATTGTAGTAATTTATTTGCCATCAACGTTGGCTACCATTAATTAAATTTTCCTTTTCGATAGCCCACACTTCTCAGAATTACAGAATGGCTGAGGGTGGAAGGGATCTATGGAGATCTTCTTGTCCAACGACCCCAGCTCAAGCAGAGCCCCACTAATTCATTGCCTCCAGAAATTTCATCACCTGTGCATCATAATATTCCTGTAGGAACATGCTGAACTTCTAATGTGGCCAATGAAAAAACTCTCACTGATTTTCTAAAAACAATGTATGATTTATAACATAGAGGCTTTCTTTTATCAACTCATAATTGGAAGGAAGTGTTTTAATTCTTAACAGTTGTGTAAGCACCAGCAGTGCTACGTGTAAAGCAAAATAAGGCACTTCCAAATCACATGCAAACTTAAACCAGGAAGGAATGCTCCATAAAAGCCATGGTTTTCTCAAGCTATAGCCACTCAAGGAACAACTAAGTATTTTTATATTAGTACTAAAATAACTTACATTGCTGTGTCTATTAACTAAAATCTCTTTTTCAATTATGTGGAAGTAAATGGTGGGATGTAAGAAACATTTCCTGGATATAAATGCTATTTGAATGATTGCTTGAGAGGAATTCTGGAAGCTACTAACAGATTTGCATTTTTGCTGAGGGCCAGATGTGAACCAACCTTTCTAAGTTTGAGACAAAACTTACTTCTTGAGTAGTCCTACTGATTGAAATAAATTTCGGGGAAGGAATGGGTTTTCATTTATCGACCTTCCTCATGTGGGAAGATTTTCTAAAATGTGTTTTAGGTTTATTTGTCTTTGCAATTTGTTATCCTTTGCTTCTCTTCTTTTCTCATTCATCTTTCCCTAAATAATTTTGCTTTAACACTTTGATAGGATTGCACAGGCCTGAAAGCAAGGGGACAGAATGGTAGGGTTAAGAGAAGAGAGGCCATTTTTCCCACAGGGACGATTTCTTGCTTATTTAGCCACTCTTCCAAACTTCACAAGTTTGTATAAAGCTCTGCCTTAATCTATTTAGTAACCTATAAGGTTGCGAAGTGAGTCAGATGCAGGATCCAGGAAGGAAATTTCATGGAAATCCAAGGAGAGACAAACAGAGCTTTAGGGCTTGCTATCCTCACAGCATCAACATGCACAGTTCATTCCACCTGTACAGCTTTTACAGCTGTGGTTGCCAGTGACACTAGGTTGGGACAATCTCCAGCAGCATATTTCAGGTGATAAGCTGGAAAGTCTTGAGGAAAGAAAAGCAGAGATCTCCACACATTGTCTCCTCTCCATACATTTTTAGCTAGTTAAGAATGTTTAGACATTTTAAGACCATTAAGAATGAATACAAACAAAATTATAGTAAATGTCACTTTCAGGGAGGGTCTTTATCCCTGTCCAGCACAGTGTCCAGGGGAATACAATGCAGGCAATATTTCTCCCTGAAACTTATTGTACTGCCAGGGTACCAAATATCTCTGAGCTGGATGGTCAATATTCCTGGAGGTATCTGGTTGAATAAAGTTGTATCCACATTTGAATTCATACCTAAATAATTAGTGTCAGCCTTCTGCCTGGCACTGAGGTAAAATATTCACTTTCATACCATAGCAGCTCAGCAACAAATGCTAGAAATTTTTCATCAGGACCTATACCTCGTGAGATAAGGGTTTTTAGCACTTTTACAAACTTGTTTCATTTTCCTACTCTGCATTTTTCACTGTTTCCCCTTACTTTATTAATGCCAGTCTGCTTGAAAAGGGCACAGGGAAAAGCAAGCATTCTGCAGGGTAAATGGGAAAAGAAACGGACAGAAGCTTTTCTTAAAATGTCACTGCTCACAAAGAGCTTGTGGCAGGCCTGCGTTATATAAGGCTGGGTTTTAAAGATGTGTTATTAAATATGCCCTGATCTCTCTCATATTTCTAGCTTGCAATTTTAATCCTCTCCACACTAAATTTTAATGTAAAAGTATTTTAATCTGCAACTTGTTACAATCCTTTGTCATGTTTTGTATCCACTGCTGTCCTGAATCAAGACAAAGTAGGAACATCATGGCTGTCAAAAGATGTATCTGACAGAGCCAGTTATTTCTTTAGCAAAAAATCTCAAAGCCCTCTGTGCACAGCCTGACCCATTGCAAGAACCTGTTGTGATGGTATTTGGGGTACATATCATTTTAGAGTGTCTTTTAGTCTGTTTGCACATGGATTATATTGTCCTTTGGGGTCAGCACTCAGGTTCTGAACACAGCTGCAATTGTCATCAGAGAAATTACATTTAACATGAATGTGGTCCTGGCACCAGTAGTTTTATTCTATATTTTATGTAAGAAACTGAATAAACTTAGATAAAATACAGCTAATACAAATATAAGGCCTTTGATATATTCAGTCTAAAATACATTGAGAGGACCTACATCACATTTTTTTTGTTTGTCTCCACTCTGCATGTTTTTAGCTAGTTAAGATTGTTTAGACATTTTAAGACAATTAAGAATTAATATAAACAGAATTATATGAAGTCCTATTAAAATAATTTATGCCTCACTATAAAGCTTGAAAAGAAAATACTTTTCAAAGTTTTCCTCCCTATAACATATCTAAAATGTAACTGAACCATACAGAAAAAACTGTAGATAAGAGTATTGGGAATCTTCCTGCTTTAAATGGATGTCAGCTAAGAGGAGGTGATTATTTTCCAGTAAATGTTTAGTATAATCAGCAATTTAACACCTTCCTTAACACCAGTGTGCTTTGATAGCCTTTTCAAGCAGTCCTGAGGGCTGTGTCTCCCTGGAGTCAACACCTTGGTCTGTTCTGGGACACTGTGATCTCCAACCAGAGGAGAAATATAGAGATAGAGTTAAGGCTAGGGTTTCCTTGGTACAAAATCAAAAGGGTGAGAGGAAGAATGGATTCTGGAGTGGGGCCATTAAGGGCTCTGTCCTCATCTGCACTGCTGTGGTGTTGTAGGCTTCCTCCCTCACTTCCTCCCTTTAAAACCAACTAATTCTTGCATTTGGGTTAGGTCTGGGGTCTGTAAGTCAGGAGAAGATATCCAGTGAGGCTTATTCTTTGAATTGCTCCCAGTTTTCAGACTGAGACATTCTGAGATTGAGACAACTCCAGCAGTAAGTGCTGGAAATGCTCCCTGGCTTTTTATTCCTGTGCTTTGTTTATC